>CM024520.1:28132695-28464442 GCA_014182375.1 Eucalyptus virginea
TCAGAGGTCAGATATCCTCAGTGTTTTAAAGGGTTTCAATGACTTCAAAACTGCAGGTCCAAACGGGTTTAACAGTTGGTTCTACAAAAGTGCTTGGCCCATCATAGGACAAGACATTGAGGAAGCTATCATAGAATTTTCTTGACGAAAAGATTGTTGAAGTCTTTAAACTCCACCTACATTTCCTTGTCCCGAAGGTTCTGAATCCATCCTACCTCAAGGATTTTAGACCCATTTCATGTTGCAATATCCTGTACAAGATTATATCCGAACTCCTTGCAGAATAAATAAGGTGTATGCTTCCTCTGATCGTCGGCCTTAACCAAACTGCTTTCATCACTGGATGGATCTCAGAGAATATCCTGCTGTGCCAAGAACTATTAAACAACTATCATAAGGGAGACAAAGGTGAACGTGTAGCCACAAATATTAATCTCATGAAGGCCTACGACATGGTCAATAGTGATGCAGTCATTAGGGTCCTTAAAACCCTAAATACACCATAGGACTTGGTTGACTGGATAACCGAGCACATCACCACCCTGAGTCTTTCAGTGAAATTTAATGGCGAACAAGTTGGCTATTTCAATAGCACTAATGGGCTGCAACAGGGTGACCCTCTTTCTCCATATCTCTTTGTCCTGGTTAGAAATTTTTAATGGAATTGTCAATGTGAAAGTTTCTATGTCTTCTTTCAAATATCACTAGCATTGCAAAATGCAAAGGATTACTCACTTATGCTTCACAGATGACTTATTCTTATTTGCTCATGGAGATGTATGTTCTCTTCTTTGCCTGGTAGATGCCCTTGAAGAATTCGCTGCTCTCATAGGACTGTGGTTTAATCCGAACAAATGTCAAATATTTTTCTCTAGGTTGAACGAGGATGAGAAGCTCCTTATACTGGACCATACACCTTTTTCCATAGGTACGCTACCTATCAAATACCTTGGTATTCCCCTTTTTACTAGAAGGCTCACTCATACAGACTGTAAGAATCTCACTGACAAGATCTTGGAGAAAGTAGAAAGTTGAGGCATGAAGCATATGAGTTATGCAAGGTGTCTACAGCTAACTAAATCAGTCCTTATTTCCATTTGCTCTTCTTGGATGCAAATGTTCTTACTTCCAAAGCAAACTGTATATGAGATTGAGAAGAGGATTTGACATTTCTTATGGGCTGGTTCCCTAGCTAATCATGGATCGCACAAGGTTGCATGGCAGGTAGTTTGCTCACCTAGAGCAAACTGTATATGAGATTGAGAAGAGGATTTGACATTTCTTAGGATTGCCTGATTTGCACATATGGAATAGAGTTTTGTTAAGCTGCTCCCTATGGAACCTTATTAATCACCCATTTTCTTCCCTTTGGAGCACTTGAGTTCACAACACAAAATGCAAAGGTACCCTAATTATGTAGCTTGACATTAGGGGTCGTATGGCTTGGAGTTGGCGGTATCTTTTCAAATTATGACATACCCTAACGTCAATGCCTTCTAGCTTAGGGTACTGTTGTGATACATATGATGAATTTAGACATGGGGGTCCAATTGTGGAGTGGTACAACCTAATTTGGAGTAGTAGCATTAGCAAACACAATTTTATCGGATGGCTAATTTGTAGAGATAGATTGCCAACAAGAGATTATAGCACGGTGGATGACCTCGGTTCATACCAAGTGTAACTTTTCCAAGGCCGCTATAGAAAACAGAACTCATTTATTCTTCCAAAGCGAATGGATGTATAGCATTTGGCGAAGTATGCTTGCACAACATGGGATTAGGCGGTCCTTATGAGGATGGAATGAGAAACTTCAATGGATGATTAGGGCAACAAATGACAAAGATTTGATTGCGAGACTCCTCAAAATGTCTTTCCTAGCAACCATTTGGATGGAGTGCAACCATAGACGAGTGTCAAAACAAATTAACGGACATCCATATTGTTTTAGCCAAGATGCGTAGAAATGTAAGAGATAGAGCTTCACTTTACCAAAAAATTAGATCTTCCTTGTCAAATGTCATACTATGTGGAGACTTCCTACCTCCATCTTTTTTAATTATTAGATCTATTTGTAATGCCGGGGGATGCCCTAAGCTGTTGTACTTCATTTGCTCTATAATACTTACTTATTAAATCAAAAAAAAAATTGAAAAGTTCGGGATTGAATTGACATCGTAAAATAAGTTTATGACTAATTTAGCAGTTATCCCACTTCTTTGACTTAAGAAAGATTGTTTAGTTACATTGAAGGATGATATAGATAAGTATAATATAATAAACACTATGCAAAGTAGGTTGATGTTTATATCACGTGGGTGTAGTGATTGAAACATTACAAGATCAGGTATACAACCGACAAATGAGTTATTTTGTCAAAAAATGCGAAACTTTGTTCTAGTTCCGTTGGATATTGTAATTTTTGCATATGACATTGATCAAGAAACTGAACTAGGCATATATAGAACATTATTACATTCTAATAT
This sequence comes from Eucalyptus virginea, assembly GCA_014182375.1. NCBI lineage: Eukaryota > Viridiplantae > Streptophyta > Magnoliopsida > Myrtales > Myrtaceae > Eucalyptus > Eucalyptus virginea. Next base: position 28,135,182 of record CM024520.1, read on the forward strand.
GCCATTTTTAATGGACTCCTTATTTTTGCATTGAGATCTACCTAGAGAGAGGGGGTGTGAAGAGCAATGATCTAGTGTCAACACAATTCCAATGGTGCACAGTGCAGATTCGAAAATGTCTAATGCAATCTAAATACGCTTGGTAATTAAACTTGCTCTTCCAACCATCACATTGGCAATGGATCGACGTACAGAGAAGTCACATGCTCTTTGAACTTGGTTCCAGCATGAGAGTAGTGATCTTTTTCATCATTATACACCACATCGAAGACTTGTGCAAAATTAAGAATTCTTGTGCGGAGTAGCTTGGGAACAGCGCTTGAACGGCGTAGCTCTTCGTTCATGTCCTTCCATGCATCGACCACTTGTTTACGGAGTTCCTCCTTAGCCTCTTCCTCTGTAACTCTATATTGTTTCATGAAACACTCCACTGAAGATGGCGAATGTCCTCTCTCTTGCTCAGACTATAAACAAATTTATTGTGGAAATTATGTGAATTCTCCTATTGATAAAATATATATATATATATATATATATATAAGACAATCGAGATAATTAATGTTGTTGCTAGTATAGATTTTGTGTACCTTATGTCCGGCAATATCATCCATGAGTCGAGCGACTACTTTTGAAGCCTTCACCATCTTAGAATCGCTGTATAATAACCAGTCAAAATCATTTTTTGTTACGACATCTCCCATTCCAAGAAACGACGTCCCCAGTAGCAATTCGCAGCCAATGGATGTTGATGCAATGGGCATGTACTCCTCCATTGTCGGCATGTGGTTTTGGTGGAACCATTTGGCTTCGGCAAAGTATGCTTTCAGATGGTTTTTCATCTAAGAATTCGTTGTCAAACATAAAGCTATGTCAGTAGTCTAACTTTAATGTATTTGGTGGATTTGGATATATGACGTTCTCTCATGCTTATCCAAAAGCCCGGTATTTAGTTGCAAGTGGACAGAGTAAAAATTGCATTTGATTGATGTATCCTGGATTGGCTTACCACTTCTTTTGCATAGAAGAGGCAGTATGATTGTCCTTTTGTAGTAAATTTGTCGCCAAATTCATCATACAAATCAAGAAGTGTCTCATAACACACTTGCATGTATTTCGGCAATCCATCTTTGGCATTGACATCCCACCTGAGTTCATGTTCAAAAAATATCACACTTGACCCTAATTAACAATTTATCAAATTAGAATATAGAATTGGTAAATTATAAAAGCATCCGAGTGCCAACTGTACCTTTCAATTGCTTCTGTGAAGACTTCTACTTCTTCCAATGTGGCATACATATCATACATGTCGTCAAATATGGAAACAATCACGATCATTTTGGTTAGTATTTCTCTAGTGGCTTCGTACTTGGCTCGAAATAAACTCCTGACATCCAGAAATACAACTCCACAAGCCTATCTCTAGCAAATGGGAACTTCCTCTCTCCATCTAAATCCTTCCACCACCTACAGTTTACCGACAAATCATATTTATGGCAAACATATCATTGATAGAATTTTAAGTTTATATATAGAAAGTACTTTAGAACGACAATCCAAATTTAGTTTCTTTTGTCAAAGGATAAATTTAAATTGGACGAATCAATTATGGAAATTTGGGGTTCTTAGAACATCTAGCCAATTTAGACATGCTATCACAAAGTTAACCTTGTGATGTTGCCGAGTTCCTTCTGGTGTTGCTTTTGCAATAAATTGAAATCGAGTCTAGCCAAAGAGAGCAAGACTTCATTGTGCAAAGGCTCCTCTTGGTAGAGTTGAATGTAATGCCTTGCCTCTAGCCTTGATAGTCCCTTGTGGATTGGCTGGCTTAGGGCATGACTCACTTCTTTCTCGAGATTAGGGCTTACTTTTCCTTTGTCAATTGATTCAAGGTGAGTCACAGTAAAAGCAAGTGCATCATTCAAAATATCATCACCGTGAAACCCCACATGGCAAGCTTCAAACAAACTTAGCAATCCTCGCACGTCGGCAATGAGCGATTTGCTAAAATGCCCTTCGTTGTCCTTGAACTTGTTAAAGATTTCTGTATAGCCAAATGGAATTTGGGAAAAAGCACTATCAAGAGATGCCTTGAAAAACATCTTGCACAATATCTAGATGAATTGGAAACAATAGAAAAATGACGTACTAAACCAAGAAACTGGAAGAAAGTACTATTCCCCTCTCAAAGCAAGAAAATTTGAAGAACTCATAATATGAGAATTGTACAGAGAAAAAAGTTGAACGAATGAGCAAATCAAAATTGGAGTAAGCTAAACATCTTGGTGATATTATGCGTTCACTCTAATCAATCAAATTGGCTATCAAACAAGTGTTTGCAATAAAATTTCGTCAATTGATCGATCAATGAGAATTTGAAATGACATACCACATGAAACATCATAACCTTGTTGTCGCAACAATCGAAAGAGAAGAGCAGTCGTGTGTAGGTCCTCATCATTATCGCCGCAGTGATATTCAAAATAGCTTCTATGGATTTGTTCCAGTTCCTTGTCTATCTCAATTTCAAAATGGTAGGCAAGTCCTAATCGTTGGATTTGATCAATCAAATTCAACTTTTGCGAAAGCTTATCCATAGCACTTGTCAACATCTTTTTCACCTCTCCTTTTAATCTCTCAATCCGTTCCCCTGCTATATCTTGAGAACTCTACAATAATATGAAATTGAAAGTTTTAAAAATAGAGGAAAATGACAAAAATTTAGTAAGGATGCAAGAAATATATTGTTTTATGACCCAATTGATCACAATGAATAGGAACCGAAATTTCTTAAAATTATATCACCATGACTAGTTTTATTGATAGAAGCAAAATCATTTCTGCATTTTTTAGCCATATGTGCATGCCACAGGGTTCACATAAATTTTTGAATCGAGTAAGCACCGACACAAGCACGGAGTTCCTAAACTGGAATTTCTTTTCTTTTTCTTTACCAAATTATGTGGGATGCTGCCCAGTAATATAAGAGTACTCAGTTTCCAAAAAATATAACCATAGAAAAATTTTCTGAAGATGATCCAAAACAGAAAAAGATTAGCTTAAATGATACCTTTGAGTTGGAGTCAGAAGCATATTTGAGAAAGTAATCTCCCCATATGCTTGGATGAAAATTTCCCGACCGGCGTTCAGCGACGTGGCTTGTTTCAAGAGCAGGAGAAGGAGATGGCATTGCTGAAATCTGAGGAGACATCTCTTAGTCGCAAATTTTCTGGATTTAGGTGTCTGACCAACAATAGAAGAAGAACACTAGACGGTAAAAACTTATCGGTGGGTGTCCAGACCTTACTGATGGGTACTTATAGGCTAAAGTAATCTGATAATATCGTCTGAAGAGGTCTGCTTGAAATCACATGTTTCACGCGACCTTACTGATGGGTTCTTATAGGCTGAAGTAATCTGATAATATGCTTGAAATCACATGTTTCACGCGTAGGACACAAAAGTTGACTAGCCGATGAAGGCTATTGACACAAAATTTTTTTTTTTAGCAAACTATTGACACAAAAGTTGACAAGCCGATGAATGCTATAGACACAAAAGTTGACAAGCCGATGAATGCTATTGACACAAAGGTCAACCAGCCAGCCAATGGAAATAGGACGGCTCGTTTCTCCACTGTTCATTGTCCAAGCAGAGGCTCTGCTCGGTTTTCCCATCGTGTCCAAGGTTGGCGCACGATCGTTGTGTCCGAGGTCGCATCGAGGGCCCCACGCGACTCTCGACCTGGGAATTTGGAATAAAACGTGAAGATGATTTTTCACGTTTGGTGCGTGTGGGATCATTTCAGAACTTGTAGCGTAATCATATTTCCCAGGTTTGTTGCGCGCACGGATTGATGCCATTTCCTCTACGACGAGTTACACGCATTCCAGCGACTGCCACCTTCAAGAAAAAAGTGCTTATAAAATAAAACGGCCAAACAAAAATGATAATGCGTAGTGACGGGCACGGAGAACGACTTTTTTAATGCGTTTTTTTGCTATGTTAAACTATTTCTCTTCTTCTGTTAGGTTGGCGATGTCCTTGTTCTGTGTAAAAACAAAATAATTCATTTCTGTAATTATTTTAATTGTTGCACCTATAATTTCAGATGCAAATCGATGCCGTAAAAAAATTTGAAGCACAATCCGAGCTGATCAACTTGCAACATTCAAATTCAGTGAGGTGATTGTTCCAACTTTATCAATGTAAATGCAATTTCATCTTCAACTTTGGGTTGTAATCGGAAATGACAGTTGCCAAGAGGAATTAATCTATAGCTAAGGTTGTTCAATCCCTTGAGGTTTGGTGTCCAATCATGTGGAGTGAGGGAAAATTACCAAAGCAATCTTAAACTTACTGCAATTGTATCAATTGAGTCATGATCAATTGAGTCATGAACCTTTTATAATTATGTCAATTCAGTCCTTTTAGCCAAAATTGGCGGCGCCGATATGGTTGACGATCAATGTCGGTAACAATTTTTTAATAATATTTTATTTTATTGAATTTGTTTATTAATTTTTATTTTTTTCCTTTTTTCTTTTTCTCTTCCCTCCTCCCTCCTCCTTCCTTTGGCTTCGGCGACTAGCAAAGGGGCTAGCTGGTCGCTAGACTAAGGCAACCGAGCTCACCTCCTGTCATTGGCTCGCCCAACCACCGGCGAGGCAAGCCCTCGCTAGATCCAGCGAGGGCTCGCCTCGCCAATGGCGGGCGGGCGAGCTTGCCCTCACCAAGTGACACGAGACAAGCTTGCCTAGCCACCTCAATCCGATGACCAGCCAACCCCTTGGCCAGTCATTGGAGCCAAAGGAAAAGGAGAGAGGACGAGAGAGGAGAAAAATTAAAAAGAGAGAGAGAGAGAGAGAGAGAGAGAGAGAGAGAGAGAGAGAGAGAGAGAAAGGAAAAAAGATAAAAGATAAAAAAAAGTTAATAAAATAAAATAAAATAAAATATTATTAAAAAATTGTCACTTTGGCCAAACCGGCCAATTTTGGATAGAATGATTGAACTTGCACAATTGCAAAGGTTTAAGACTCAATTGAGAAAAAATAAGTTTTGAACTGAATTAACACAATTACAATTGGTTTAGAACTTTTTTGTAATTTTCACCGTGTGGAGTGAACATGGTCAATGGCTGGCTTGACTATTGTAGTGGTACGGTGCCAAGTGGATTTGATGATTATATGGTGTGCCCTCTAGCACGTTTAGATTTTATCACGTGTCAAACCTAACTCCCACTTTGGCCATGATTGAGAAGAGAATTCCATAAGGTTGGAGTGGACAGAGTCGCTTACAACCAAAAGAGTATATGTATAAGTTGAGTCGTTGTTGAGGTTTGATTTAAATTCAAGCATTGTTCTGCATATGTTTGAAATCTTGTTTGGTTGTATCTATAGAGGAGTTAGAAGGAAAAAGAAAAGGCAAAAGAAAAAACATTTTAGCTTGTGACCTTTTTAAAAGGTACTACGTCAGAATGACACAAAAACATTTTAGCGTTGTATTAATAGGAAATTAGTACTTAGATTGATTCAGTAGTTAGAGCAATCTCATCCTTTTGACTCATAGATTTGATGAATGTGAGTTTGATTCTTATGCCAAAGAACTCAGATTTAAGTAAAAAGTCATGACGGTAGGTTTCTATGATTATTTTATTCAGTAAGATGTGTTTGTAAATCATAAGAAAAGCTCAACAAGAGAATTAGCACAATAGTTGGAATTGGTATTTTGTAACATGCAGTGGATAGATGTCATGTCAATTACGAAGTACAAGAATATCGTTTAAAATTCGCCTAATTCAAAGTCTCTCAGGAGCTAAGAAAAAAACAAAGAAAGAAAAAATTTGATTGTTAAAATATATAGTCTAAGAAAGAGATTCCACTTTCAACTCTCAATCTAAACCACATCAAAGAAAATTATGATAATAACTTATTAGATCACTCATTGGCCATTTTCTTCATCCGATACTTACAACTTAAAACCGAGCTTGACATTACTTGTCGGCCCCGCTAACTCAAAGCAATCGGTTAACTGCCAAACAAAAAATTTGTCGAAGACAATAAATACGAGCGTTACTTCCTTCTATGATAAAGTCTTTTGTCATGTGAAACTTTAATAGGGTGTTCACAGCCCAATTCAATGCAAACAGCATGTTACCCATTCAAGCAAATATATTTATGGATACAGATACACAAGTTTGAAATCATTCTTAAAAAAGACAAAGAAAAGGCGGTATCAAAATCACCAGCTTTCCCACTGACTCATTCCAAGGTGCACAAAATCCCCGGGGCCGGGCCGGGCCGAGCCGAGCCATTAGAGCCAGCCTAACCTTCTTATGATCAAAGAAACCCCACGTGATCTCCACAGCCTCCCCTCAATCCCCAAAAACTCTCCTCGACCTTTAATTTATTCAACACGCCGTGTCGTACTAATTACTTCGCCCCCACCCGACCCAACCTGAGCCCCCGCAATTTCGCCCCGACCAGACCCCACCCCCTGCCACTAGCTTTCGATTCCATTCGTTCATCCCCTCGACAATTTCCAAACCAGCTGCCAATCCCACCGTCCTCCCCACCCCCGCCACTAACTTTCGATTCCATTCGTTCATCCACTCGATATTTTTCAAACCAATTGCCAATTCCCACATCTCCTCCTCTACTGTTCCATAACTCTAGGATGAACGAATGGAATAGAAAATTAGGGATCGATTATGACTCATAAACATAAATTTTAATTGAATTGCATATAAATATTATGAGCATTTTAACTAAGCCCATATAATATTGCATTTGAGTTAATGGACCACAGCAAGGAATGGTTCTGAGCTTAATTGAATTATTTGAACTAAACGTGGGATAGCAAAATTCAGTCAAGCTCATTAGAGATTAATAAGATTGCGTATGCACAGCAAATGGGGAATTATAAAATTGGGAAGATTGCCTTATTTGATTGAATTAGCAGGAGATAAAAATATTATAATTAGAATTATATTGTGTTGAGACCTTTCTAAAGGTAAATAACCAAAAGGAAAGCTAATGGTTTACGAAGTCTACACTTAGGGTGGACTATCCCAAGCTCATACCACAACTTTGGGGTCTTGATTGACTCAATTTAACATGCAATTCAATTCAATTAAGAGTCGCCACCAATTTATTATAATTCGATTAAAAACCTAAGTAAAGTGTGGTGGGATAATACTTTATTTATGCAAACAAGAGATGTGACATCCTGAATTTTAGGTTTTGATTTCGATTGGATAAGTTGGGCTTTTCATCAACGCCACTATAGTGTTTTTCGTTGAGATGGCCACTCACTAAATAACTAGACAATCGGTGAAGTCATTAAGAGATTTTAATGCAATAGACTTAAGGATTCAATCAAGAATCGACTACTCGACCGTGCTCATCTACTAAAGTCATTGCGGCACAAATATAAGTCGATTAGTAATCAAAGATAGATCGGTTTGATAGAAATGTGTGGCTAAATGTGGGTGATTCCCTTAAGTTACAAAATTCTCGTCGATCGACACTAAACAGATTTTCCTATTATTTTGATACCCTGTGTCCATATTTGAATCATCAAGATTTTCACAACAACCGAGAGTCATCAATGTGTTGAAGGGGTTCATTGTGACTTGAAGAAAATTGACCACGAGTCATTTGCACTAAAAATTTCTAAAAACTATCCAGTAGGTTAGATCATGCTAAAATCGCATATGATTGAAATTAACCGCAAATTTGAACTCAATTTCGGAAATTGAAAGCTCTGTCATGTCACAGGTCATTTTAGGAACGTCGACTTATCTTTTGAGGAATTTCCGGCGAATTCAGGATTTTTACGAAAAATCATTTCGGACATTTTGAAAAACAAACAGAAATTTGGATTGGCCAATTTGAATGGATTTTTGACATATGGTGTAAGTGAATTAATAACAGGAAATTTCGTGGGCTTTTTCACATCAAATCGAACCGCAATTGGAAAAGTTTGTTCAAAAATCGGATTTCGAGAAAATTGAAATAGAATTTGGATTTGAGGGAAATTCGTGGGATAAAGGGATTGTCTTATCTTAGTCTTCAAGTAGACTTCAAATGGTGCAATTGGTGAAGAAATTGGCCCTAAGATGACCAATTGACAAAATTGTTTTAAAATTGAGCAAATTATAATTTTGGTTTATTTTATTTTCTCTTTTTCCTTGGTCCCACGCCCCTTCACGTATACCCCTTTGGCCGCACGTTTTCCTTCTCTCTCTCTCTCTCTCTCTCGGTTCGTTACCCCCACCGACAGCTCTTCGCAAGTCTTCAATTTCATTTTCCCTTTGACTAAGTCTCTTATCAAACCAATTCACACCTCTCTCTCTCTCTCTCTCTCTCTCTCTCTCTCTCGGCGTCGACGATTCCCTCTTGTCTCCTTCCGTTTCCTTTTGTTTTATTTCCTGCAAGTCCGAGCCCCACCGACACCCCCACCCTCATCCGTTCTTCCTCACGTGCACCCATCGAATTTCCTCCTTTCGGCCACAAATAATTTGGTCAAGACTTCACAATAGAATCCCCTTGATTGACCTCCATCGAAGCCGTCCCTCATCCGCCTACGTCGGCCCGCCGAAGCCCATTTAGCAGCCCGTTCCAGCACGTCCAGCAGCCGTAGCTTGACCCGACTCATAACCGTTCCAATCACGGCCCACACCACCACCCGCGCCGCCGAACCTAGCCTCGAGCCATGCCCGAACCAGCCACCAATTTCAGCTCTTTGGACCCAATTTCAGGGGCTATTTTTAGCAGAGGTTTGTGTACATCGAGACCAATTTTCGGGCCCGTCCCGGCCCCGCTTGGCAGTTCCGCTTTGGAGGTTGTTATAAGAGTTTTCATAATGTGGACTACATTAATTGTTATTGTAATTTACTGTTTTTACAACTACTGTAAAACAGGGCTGGTCTAAGGTGAGATAGAATGTTTCTTAATTAGTAATATGGGATTTGGTAGTGTGGGCCAAGTTGAGCGACTTGTAATGAGGGGATCGAGGCTACATAAATAGTGCTCAAGTCTCTCATCCAATCCGAATCATCACCCGTATCCTCACCTAAGGGCGTTTACCTAACGCTACGTGAGGAGGAGGCCGCCTCATTGAGTCGGTGATACAAAAGGCAATAGAGGAGAAGGACTTGATGCGTGGATCCCTTGATATGTGGGTAATCCCTTTTCGCTTCCGCTTTATGTTCGATGGATCCCAAAACAGGTGCGTTAATTTTTCTACTCAATTATGCATGTTCTTGTTCTGATTATGGAGATCTTGGGGTTGCGCAATTTGCGTCCAACATGTGGTATCAAAGCAACCATAACCCTAGATATTGAACGCATAAGATTTGTGCCATAATTTGTGATTTTTGTGATTTTTGTTCAATAAAAATAAAACTAAATCACAAATTCAGACTGGGCTTAACGAGACGAGCAAGACGGTCGGCGACGCATCACCGGGGAGGCCTCACGTGCCCCCACGCGTCACCAGGGCGTCGAGACGCACCCACACACACACACGGTCACGCCCTCACGCGCTCCCACGTGCGGGCGCGGCTCGCGCGTGGGGGTGCGTAGAGCCTCTATTCGGCGAGTGGCTGGCGGCATTGGATTTGTATGGCCGTCCTCTATCTTGTGGTGATTTTAGTTTACATATTTGATGATTTTATGGATATGAAAATACATAAGAAGCCCTAAATACGTATATTTTTAGTGTATTTTTGCGTATTTTTATTGTATTTTATGTGACTTTGGAAATACAGTAATGGGTTACTAGTATGTTATCACATAAATATTATGAATGTGTGATTCATTAATAAAATCAAATTTTATTATAAATTGAAACGGGCTCAATGAGATACAAATATTATGGGATAGTAATTGAGCTATGTATTGATTATAAAATTTTTGTTGTTAAAGCATACTCTTTTACACACTGGTAATCTTTGAATGATGGACGTCTTAAGAACTCGTGACCAAACTGATTGTACTAATTAACACATCTGCTGAATGTGGGTAATGCATGTTAATTAAGTTACTACATATTGTACATGAACTCATCTGGTCATTTATTAATATCTATAAGTTGAATATTTTTTATGGTTAAGGAGTATGATAACATTTACGCAGAGCAATAGTATCTACAGTTAAATTTTAGATATTTGGTTCTCTGGTTTGACTTAATTAATAGGCAAGCTGGTTGATTACAATGATAATTTGTTACTTAAAAATTGGCTAATAAATCAGTTGTTGACCTTTGAGTTATTTTTTGCCTTATGAACTCATGAGTGATAATGGATCAGCTGTCAAGCTTGTCGATTTGGTGTACTATGTATTACTATTGATGTTAATTTGTGAGAGATATTCTAGATCAGCATTCTTTTAATATTGTTCTAGTAATCAGTAATCGGAATGCATAAGAGATGATTGCTTCTATGTTATGAGAAGTTTCTTGTGTTGCTGTGATCGTTGATCTCATTGGAATCTATCTTTCAGGTTCGCTATATATATATATATATATATATTTATTTATTTATTAATGAACAAAGCAATGTAATTAACATAATATGTGATTTTGGTGATACGCTGCCCCTATAACTAAAGTTAAAATTACATGTATATAGTGTATGTGAGGAGTAAAGTTTATATCCTTAGTATGAGAGAGTTTCAAGGATTCAATTGAGTAGTGACCGCTAAAGTGGCACGCTTGATTGGGTTTGAGAAATTTCAGTCTCGTATGATGATTGGGATGTCTCCGGTCTAATGCGTAGTCATACTCCCAAAGGAGATGCTTGTGTATTAGTTCATGGAGGGATGGAGGAGTGCTGATTCTAGTGATTCATATGCCTAAAGGTGATGAATTCACGAAGAATTGGAATATATTCTCATAACCGCTATCATGTGGGGAGTGTACAACTGCATGTCATGTATTCTGCCCAAAGGTGATTATATGATTATGCGTGTAACTCTCTGGATGTGTACTTGTACGTCAAGTTACACATTGCTCACATGATGCTAATTATATACATTACTTGTTTTTTTAGTCGCATTTTCTGTAATTAATAACTCCACTATAATTGATATTTTTACTGTTTCAAATTTTAAGTTGTGGACATATGATTTGTTGCTTGAGAAAAGAGCAATTGAATTTGCTTCTTGTTCATGAAGTGTTCCATTCTGAACACTTGAACGAGAGGTTTGCTGCGGACTGCACCGCTATATAAGATGGAAGCCTTAGTTGCTTGAAATTATGTCTTGTTTGATATTGAAATTAGGACACGTCTGCAAAGATTGCGTTTAAGTCCTAATGACATATACATCTCATATATAGTTAAAAGATTATTTCCGAAAGTTTTCTATTTAAGGTAAATTACCGAGATAAAAAGTAAAATAATTACAATTAGTCTTAAAAAGTTGTCAAGCTTAATAGTGGCCGTGAGTATATTGAGAGTATGACAATGTGAAATAGTTTAAAGGTCATTTGTCAAATACTTGGTAGATTCTAGGATGGTAACTTAATTATTATGCCTGAAAATCCTGACAAAAAAGATTTGGCCGAAAGGCATAAATACACCATATTGAATATGATGATGAGTATGATTAGTAAGACTAATTTATCTGGTCTTCTGTGGGCTAATATTTTGAAAGTAACATTTTCACATACAAAAGGTGTTTCCTATCAAAGTTATTTCATAAATTTCTTTTGAGTTATAGACTGGACATAAATTTCTTAAATCATATTAAATTTAGAGGTGTCATGCGAAGTGAGGTTATCTAATTCAATATTAAATGTGTTGGAATTTAGATTCACTCGGAATTATTTTGTATCTTATCTAGATTGTTAAAGGGGTATTGATTTTATGACCATAAAGAATGTGCAAGAATTATGGAATCACATACTCTAAAATTTCTAAAGATTGACGTAATTATAGAGGATAGCTGTTCTCGAACTATTAAAGATAATAGTATGATGGAGGTTACTGTGTTTTTGTCTTTACCTATACAAATAATTATGGAATCTCATATACTATAAACTAAACTTGTTAAGATTCAAGATATTATTCTTGATATAGTTTATAATGAAATTTTTCAAACCTCTCAAGTATAGAATGAAGTGGTTGTTGCTTTACTGATGAAATTTATTAGAAATACGATCAGTTATTCCATTAAATTATATAATCTATTTGTGAGAGCATGACTGCAATATCCACTATATGGTTGATGTAGTGGCATATTTATAAATGTCGTTTCTTGTTTTCAATCAAGTATGTGATTAGATGCCATAAAAGCGATATACAATCTATGAAACATTATAGTGTTTGGAAACTTACTGACTTACCTAAAGATCACAAGTTCATTAGTTGCAAATTGGCGTACAAAACTAAAATGATTTCAAAGAAAGATTGTGGAATTTAAAGCCAAATTGGTAACTAAAGTTTTCACTCTAAAAGAGGGGTGGATTGTTTATAATGAAGAAATAATTATTTCCTTAAATATTTTTTTGAGTGAACGTGGCATTAATAACTTTTTTTTTTTTTTGGAGTTTCGCCAAATAGATACAAAATCTATATAGTGCAACTGGATGATTTTGCAACAGATGTTTCAAGTAAACTTGTATGTAGACTGAAAAGTCTTATTCATAGTTTTAAACAAATTTCCAGACAATATTATTAAAGTTTCATAGTGTTATTATTTTGTTCAATTGGGAACAAAGTAATTCAATATACTGCAAGGTAAGTGGGAGGAAATTTGTTTTTTTCTCTCTATGTACATTATATTTTGCTTACAAGTTGTGACATTGAGACATCTTTTATCCTTTATACTAAGGTCCGTAAAGATTGTTTTCATCATATTATATTAGATTTTCTTAGAGGACATTTGTTGATTGTATATTGGAAATATCAAATATATATCATTGCAAGTCAGGAATTGCTCATATTATTAAGGGTGATGGACTAAATCTATCACATTGTCCTTATTTAAATATTGAGAAGATCTAATTAAATGGTGTACTTTGTGTTAATGCACTTAAAAAATATAATGTATGCTCGAATTTGCACTAGACTGAATATTGTCTTTATGACGGGACTTCTAGGCAGATATCGGTCAAATCCAGGACGTGATCACTGGGTTGCTGTCAAGAAGGTTTTAAGGTACTTAAAGAGGACATGAGATTATATACTAATTTACAGACATGTTCAATTATTGCAGTTAGTAGGGTATTTAAATGTAAATTTTGCTAGCTGTTTTGATGACATGCAATCAATAACGGAATACATATTTATGTTAAAGGGAAGTGGAGTAAATAAAGTTCTATGTCATCTTCTACTATGTAAGTAGTGTTAGTAACATTCTTTTAAGATGTTGCCAGGGCTTTTAGGTTCTAGAACCTCATGAAAGAGTTAATCGTTTTAACTTTAAGGATAGATCCATATAGTTGTATTAAAATAACAAATTTGTAGTATTATTTATTTACTATAAAGGTCTCAATGGGTCTAAATATATGGGTGGCAAATTTTTTGACCAAAAGCAAACGCAAAGAAATGTAATGTTTTAATATAACATATTTTCACAGATGATGTGGTTGCGAGATCCACTAACTAAAAGCCTACGCCCGTGTGTATTTGAGCAGCATGTCGTTAGTATGGGCCTAGGAGTATCATGAGATGCTGTTGTTTAGTATGAGCTATTTTGGCTTTACTCGATAAATGTTTTCATACGTGTTACCGTTACACTTTGTAACGATTTGATATGTATCAACTTTTTGCATTCAATAAAATATTTTTAATGTATTTTTATTATGTTGAATACATATTGATAAAGTCTCAAGGGATTATATAAATTTTGAGTAAAGGCTAGGGGCATCCGGGCATCCGATTATTAGTATTGTGCATATGTCTTGTGATACATAAAGAAATGTTAACCTTAAGGACAAGACATGTGGGTTCATTGGAATCATAAAGCATTTTCTAGTGGCACAAGTTTTTGTGACACCGAAGGTAAGAAAATGGTGACTAACAAATGGGATCTCTTTATGAGAGATGTTATCCATTTGCCACACTACCATATTGAATTCATATCAATAAAGTTGAGAGTACTCGTGACCATGGAAGGCTCTGTGTGTATACATGCGTACCGCCATGATTCAGTGTTTAAGATTTTTATGGAATAGATTGACTATTAATAATTATCTCTCGGACCAATGTGCGCACAGTAGTACGATTTCAATTAATATAGTCCAAATGGGAGAATGTAAGAGTTTTTCTAATGTGGACTACATTAATTGTTATTGTAATTTACTGTTTTTTACAACTACCGTAGCATGGCTAGTTTAAGGTGAGATATAAGGTTTCTTAATTAGTTTAATATGGGGCTGGCTAGTGTTGGCTGAGTTGAGCATGGCCCGTAATGAAGGAGCCTAGTTGGAAACTCTATAAATAGTGCTCAAGTCTCTCCTCTAACCCGAATTCTCACATATATCCTCACCTAAGAGGCGTTTACCTAACGCTACACGTGAGGGGGCCGTCATTGAGCCAAAGGATATGGAGGCAATAGAGGGAGAATGACTGATTCGTTGATTACCTTGATATGTGGTAATCCCTTTTCTACTTCCGCTTATATTCAATGGATCCCCGAGAACAGGTGCGTTTAATCTTTCTACTCAATTATGCATGTTCTTGTTGCAGTTGTAAGATCTTGGGGTTCCAATTTGCATCCAACGATTGTGTCACACTCCGATCATCGGACGCGTGCCTATCCCCTCACTAGTTGATTAAATAAAGGACGACGTCCCAGTAACGCATCGCCGATCCATTCATTTTAATACACATGCGGAAGGTTAAATAATCCACAGGCAATAAAATAATGAGATAGGAAAGTAGGGCCATAGATTTAGAAATCTAAACAACAACACTTATATACACTGCAAACCATAATGTATATTATACAATACGAACTAGATAGGTCCAAGTCCTACTCAAACCGAGTTAGAAATAAAAAGTCTACAAACCGGGGTAGGGGTTTTCTCTCAAACTACGGATCCTCGTCTTGCCCTTCATAATCCTCCACGATCTCCTTCTTCCACTTCAGGTAGGGCCTTGAGCGAGAATGCCTTTGGGGACACGAGGACTTCAAGATTCGGGTCTTGCATCTATGACCCGAACCTCCTCGGGGATCCATAGTACCCTTTCCAAAAAGTGGCCTTGGGATGTACAAAGAATCTTAGGTTCCGAATATGACCCTCTCTTTGACCATCTTGAGCATGGCGATACCCACGTCTGTACCAATGGGGCACCTTGTGGTGATATCCGCATTAACCCAAACCATGGATCTCACTAGCTCATATGTTCCGAGTCCTTAGAGGCTCTCGGGCAACGAAGAATAAGATGCCTGTTCTGTAACACTCTTGGATCGTCCAAAAAACTGAGAAGCGGTCATCTAAGGACCTAAAATGTTATCCCACAACTAGGATGAGACGACGACTCAACAAGTTCTACCCTCCTAAGACAGGATTAGGAAGAAAATACGCCCGAGGGCTGCCTTGCTTCTAACACGAGTGAGAGGACTTACCTTGGCCTCGAGATCATTCTGTCAAACGGTTGAGTCAATAAAATACTAACAAATATATCATCCAATCAAATCGATCGAACCATCGATTAATCGACTTAGTCGATTACTTGTCATCATGACCACTTCTCGGTCAACTCAATCAATACTATCTATAATGTCCTATCAATCAAGGCCGTTCGCTAAAGCTAAAAATATAGATAATATAGCTTGCCCAAAGCGATAATATAATATTGCTCGCCCAAAGGCGATATATTAGGACTCCCAAGCCGATATAGTATACTAATAATGCTCCGCCCAAAGCTGATAAGTTTTATTATATAGCTGCGCCCAAGGCGATAATAATTTGTACAACTCGATCCTCAAATCAATTTGCCCTTTTTATCACACCCGATAAAATAACTATGTATGGGTACACGGTTGCCTTAACCAAAATACTATAGTTTCTCATTTGAAAATTTCACCATTCATAAGGTCCAAAAATAATACTATAATTTCCAATTAATTGCAACAAAATAAATAACAAATCACACCAAATCGGCATAAATTTGAGCTCAATTAAATAAATAAACGATCACACCATTGCAATCAGCATAAAAATCCAGTCATCGACTATCCCGATTTAATTTCCGAAAAATAATTAATCAATTAAATAATTACGGAAATTAATAAATAAAATATAATAAATGCAACTTAGCTCAGTAAAAGCCAATTGGAAGCCGAGACGGGCCTGGAAAATTACCGAACCACTCTAGTTAAATACGAGCTTGTCTAGGTTCTAATTGCATCAACTATTCACTTAACATGTATCGGTAATTGATTAAATCCACTAATCTAATCTAACTAACCACCAATCCATGCTTAACTTAAACTAATCAACTCTTAAACATCATTAACCTACTAAGTGAGAATTAGTGAATTAAACTCACTTGATTATCGAAACACTCGGTTCGAAACGACGAGGATGCGGCAAGGGACAATCTACTTCAAAGCGGGCCTAGCTTTCGGGTCGGGAAAGCGGGTCAAAACGGGCCTTTAAGCACCGTTGAAACCCACTCTTTTGCTCTTCGTTTGGGGGCTAAGATGGGTGGATGGAGGCTTGGTTGAGGCGGGGATGGACCGAGATGAGGTTAAACCAGGTCCAAGCGGCCGGACAATGCTTCACGAGCTCGCAGGGAGCTCCGGCGATGGCGGTACGGGCCCAAGCAACTCCGGAGGTTATGGGATCGTGGCTGGACAAGAGACGTCCGGAATGGTAGAGATGATCGCATGGCTAGGCGAACGTGTGGGCGGCAAGCGGCAGCGAAGGCGAACGACAAGGGGCGTGAGGCACCGGCGGCTTGCTAGCCGTTCGAGTTGCTGGGGCTTCAAAAGCAACAAGAAGAAGAGGAGATAGAGGTGGTCGACAATGCTAAGGAGAGAGGGAACCGGTTTGGATGGGGGGCCACCTTGGTTCCCTTTGACCAGTTTGTCCCCATCCTTTGGTCTCCCACCACTAGCCGGTCTCTTGGCCTCAAATCAACCACCAAGGCTCTCTTCTAGAAACTCGAGATGGTCCAAACGTCGTGGGTAGCGGGGACACACGAATTTAGCTTGATTTCTCTCCAATTGGACCCAAAATCCTCCTCAAATTAATCCAATTCGGTCTCTAAAAATTCAATCAACCTACCATCGATCAAATTAGTATTTTCTTCACCAATTGATCCCACTTGCATCTCGATTTCTTGATAAAAAAGGGTCTCCGATTTAGCGAGTTCGACCCATGGTCAATAATTTTCAATCCACGCTTATGCATCTCCGACTGTAGACGACTCTCGATTGCCGAAAAATCGCAAGATTTCAATTACATGTCTCAAGTATAATTTCGATAGAAAATCGGATTAGTGCCGCTTTGACGACTCCCGCAATCATGCGGAATCACCTATAATTCAATTACGTGATCCATCAAATTGACCTATATCCGATCACACCAATTATAACGTGTCATATTTATCCTTGCCGATTACTACGATCAAGCGATCGATTTCTGATCGAATCCTCTAGTCTGTTACGTTTATATCTCTTAACGGCCTCACCTAATATATTAGTCAATTTGTGAGGGACCAGCTCAGAGTAAAATGACCATAGGCACGTCGGTGAAACAACCATTCCATATACCCGCAATCACTTCAACTCCGAACCATTGATCGATTTAACACTAATCAGAAATGACACATCTCAACAATGGCATCAACGATGATTTCACGGACAATGATGATACTTTCGTGAGCGTTCAAAACCAAGTGAAACACCAAAGGCGATAAGTAGTCCATGATGCTACGGTCGGTGGCCGTGAATACGCAAATCTCTTCTTGAGTCCCTCACTTTTTCTTTAGCATGTATCTCATCACACACACTTTCTAAGTAGTTTTGTTTTATTTTATTGTGGCCACCTCTTTTGGGCTTAATACACTGAAATAAACTCTTCAAGTCTAGTTCAATATATTAAACTTTTGTCTCATAAAAATCTCCAACTTTAAGTCTAGTTCAATTCTAAAGTAAACTTTTTATCCATGAAAATCCCCAACTTTAGGTCATGTCTCAATTCTACCATTCAATCCCAATTTTACCCTAATATTTTTTAGTCTCATAAAAGCAGCAATTTTACTGAAGTCATAATCTATCCCCATTAACCCCATGTTTGAAATTTTTTAGAGATGGGAAACTCCCAAGCACGAGTTGTTCGAGGTGCCTTGAGGGCGACCTCTCATTCCAAGAGATGGAACGGCTTCCAAAACATGAGAAATTGAAGACCAAGCACAAAATTGAAGATCCCAAGTGAGATGGAAAGAAAACTCTCTTTAGAATAATAGCCATTGGATAAAAGCCAAACCTAAATTGCCTAGCTATTACCCAAATTTCATATCCAGAAGGCGTTATTTGGGCCGATAGGGAAATCCATCTCCAAAGGAATGCTTCTTGGATATGAAATTTGGGGAAACAAGTCAAGCAATGATGTGAAAAATACCACATAAGATCAATAAAAGATGATTTTGGATTGAGGGTTAATGGGGCAGATTTGGGGGAATAAAATTTGGGGATTTTTTTATAAGACAAAAAAAATTTAATGTAGAATTGGATATGGGCCTAAAATTTAGGGTTTTATAAGATGAAAAAAAATATATATGCTAGAATTGGGACTAAACTTAAAGTTGGGTTTATTATTAAACAAGAAAGTGTAGGATACAATTGGGACTAAAGCTAAAGTTAGATGGTTTTTTTTTAGAGTGTTAGGCGTAAAATATACGAACAGTCTCGAATTAAGTTGTATTTTAATGCGACTTTTATATATACACATATATACATATATATATATATAACAACTGATTCATGATTATATATGATCACATGTCTATGCTAAGGTCTATATTATCCATGGGGACCGCCCGGCTGCCACGAGCGAGGCCGGTGTTGGCGGGGCGTAGCAGTAGCCCTTTGAGCGTGGTTCAGGTTACAGGAACCTGAACTGAAGCTGAGGAGGGTCCGGTTCGGTTCCTGGGCCCTTCGGACTGGTTCCGGTTCCTGATTCCTTTTTCTAGGAACCGGAACCCACTGAACTGCTTCAACCGATTAGGGCTCCTAACCTAAAGAAGAAAACGAATTGCATTGCATTCGCCCGATCTTGAGTCTTCGGGTTCACACACGATCACGACTCCGCCGCTCCTCAGTCCTAGCCGCCGGACGCCGCCGCCCTCGAGGCCGCGCCGCCCGGCGCCCGTGCCAGCCGCCGACGCCGCCGAACCCTCGCCGCTCCCGGCGTCCCTACCCAAATCTCTCGAGTCTCCCCACCGAGTCCCGACGCCCTTGACCTTTCGCCCTTGGCCGAGCCTCCCGAAGTTGCTCCCCCGAGTCCCGAGTCTCCCGGCGCCCAAATCTCCGGGCCTTGATCGCGACGCCGCCGCCCGAACCTCTGCCGCTCGACGCCCGTCTCGCCCCAAGTCTTCGAGTCTCTCCCCCAAGTCCCGACGCCCTTGGCCGAGCCTCCCCAAGCTACTCCCCCGAGTCCCGAGTCTCCTGACACCAAATCTCCCGAACGCGCGTCCGACGCGCCGCCCGAACCTCGCCGCTCGTGCCCGTCTCGCCCCCAAATCTCTACAGTCTCCCCCGCCGAGTCCCGCGCCCTTGGCCGAGCCTCCGAAGCTCCCCCTGAGTCCCGAGTCTCCGACGCCCAGCCTCGGTTTCGATTCCCCCGCGACTGCATCGGGCCGCACCACTTGGCCTCCGCCGCCAACGTTCCGTCCTTCCTCTCCGCCGACGAAGTGCATTTACGTTTCAGCAGATCCTTCACCGAAGGGAAGGCTAGTTTATTTATTTTTGAAGCTGCGGGGAGTATGGAAAACGATCTCAGTTTATTTCACTTTGTAGACTTTATTCATCGAATTCAGGCGACTAATATTTATTGCCGCCATTGCTGTTCGCTGCTTAAACTTTAGCGGTGGCCTCTATTTTGCTTCATTTCCCTACCGAGAAGACTCCGAAGTGCTCGAATCTCGCTTGAGTTACTTCTCCGGATTTGATTTCGTCCCCGTTAACCCTGGTAACTTCATTATCCCCGATTCTGCGTCGTTCGAAATACAAGACCCGAGTTGCGTTCATAACTTCATACCACTCATGCATAAATAATTGAGAATCTAAAGCGTTTCACGATGATATGTGATGACATTGTTGTTAGTGACATTGTTGTGTTCATAACTCTAAGACACTTTGTTGCTTTTTTTAATTTTTGTGTGACATTGTTGCGTTCATAACTCTAGTGACATATGTGATGATATGTGATGACATCTGCACACATTTCTATTGCTTTTTAATTTTTGTGTTTTACTATTTAGCCATGTTCGTGACTATCAATGGAGATCCCCAAAAGAAATGCTTACTTTAACAACCCAAGCCCTCCTCATTCGTTGTCGGACGTATAATTCTAGCAAAGCTTGTTTTTTTTCCTTTAATTTTCTTTGGTCTCACATCATACTCATTTCCTTGTTTGCTATTAAGTGTTTTTTGGTATCTTTTCTGAGTGGAAATGCTTGCTCTTGTGTTCAATCTTGCATTTAGAGTGTAACGTGCATCAAAACAATGTCTATGAATTAAGTGCTATTGCCTTGTAGTTTGTAACATACTTGTGTCCTATAGACTTTGCTCTCTCTAGGTTCAGTTTCTTAGTATCGTATCCATTAGTTCTTCATCATCAGTTTTGTGATGCCATCATTGCTTCTCATTAATTGACTTGGTTGAAATGATGATGCAAAATATGATTAATCTAGTTGTTTGATCTCAAGGGGAACTAAGTAATTTAAGTTTTTCTATGATAATGGAGGCCAAATTCTTTCGCTTTTGTAAGATTGTAGATGTTGGGTTTAAAGCTAGAGTGGAGGCTGAAGGAGTTGCTATTTGTTTTGAAATGTCTAATTATATTCTATTATTGTTGTGTAGTGCGAAGTTAATGTATCAAGATAACACGTCAATGGAGGTGGAGGGACGTGAGGAGATGACTCCGGGTATGGAATTGGAGTTTCTAGCAATGAAATTGAAGAAGATGCACCCCCTAACTTGAGTGCCACAAATAAGGTATCCGATTCTCATCATTCTCATGATAAGAAATATACATCTGAATGCTAGAATCATTATTCGAAAATCAGTGATAAGGATGGAAAAATATATCAAGTGAAATGCATTCATTGTGGGTCCATGCTTAAGTACCGTGTTGCTAATGGTACTTCTGCAATGAGGAAGCACTTAAACACATGTAAGAGGTTTCCTCGTAATCTAGATAAGAGGCAGAAATTCTTTGTACCACGTAATGTCAACATGGCTGGCAAGGTAGGAGGAGATTCTAGTACTGGTAGCGTCTTATCGACATGATCATTTAATCAAGAACGAGCTAGGCACATGCTTGCTCGGTTTATCATCCTTGATGAGCAACATTTTTCCTTGGTTGAGCGTGTTGGATTTCGTGAATATATTCTTACGACATACAACCTCTCTTCAAACATATATCACGTTTCACAGTGGCAAAAGATTGCATGAAGTTGTTTTTATGTGAAAGAACTTCTTTAAAGAATTATTTTTGGAAAGATTAATTCTAGGATCGCACTCACGACTGATACATGGAGTTCCAATCAAAATCTAAATTATTTGTGTCTCACTTGCACATTTTATTGATGAAAATTGGAAGTTGCATAAAATAATCATCAACTTTGTGGTGATGCATAGTCACAGTAGGGAGATTGAGAAAATGGTGGAGACATGCATTGAGGAGTGGGGAATAGAAAAAAGGTGTCCACAATTTACCGTGGACAATGCCACTCGAATGATGTTGCAATTGGCTATTTGAGGGATAAACTTTCCAAACAAAGGTTGTTGATATTAGATTGTAGTGTTTTGCCAGCTCATATATTAAATTTGATTGTGAGAGATGGCTTGACTACGGTACGTGACTCCATTGCACGTATCCGAAATGTAGTTAGGTATGTAAGGAGTTCTCCCACAAGAGCCCAAGGATTTAAATCTTGCATTGAGAGAGAAAGATCACTTATAAAGGGTTCGGTAGTTCTTGACGTTGCCATTAGATGGAACTCCACTTACCTCATGTTAGACACCGCCATAAAGTTCAGAAAAGCTTTGAAAGGATGGAAGATCACGATCCATCTTTTGTAAGTGAGCTAGATCATGAAACTCTAGAGATGATGATTGGGAAAATGCTATTATTCTTCCGAATTTTCTAAAAGCATTCTATGATGCCACCAAGAAGATGTCTGGGACTTCATATGTTACTTCAAATAATTATTTTGAAGGGATAGCTATTTTGTATAGATATTTGAAAGATGCGGTCAATGCTTGGATCCTAAGCTTCAAACTATGGGTTTGAAAATGAAAGAAAAATTTGACAAATATTATGGAAGCTTGGATAAAGTGAATATTATGGTGTTGATTGCGGTTGTGTTAGATCCTAGAGCCAAGTTAAATTATGTGAGATTCTTGTATGGACAAATTTATGATGATGAATTGAAGATTGAAGAGATGCATTGCAAGGTGAAGGATACATTGGAGCATTTGTATAAATTTTATGAGCAATATTCTCTTATTTCAAGTGATCAAGATTTTGGTGGCCATAATTTGGGTGCAAGTAGTAGTAGTTCCAATTCCCGACCCGATACGGGTGGTAGTGAAGAACTAAAGATGTATGACTCCCAAGATTGGAAGAAAATGTTTTTATACTCGAATGAACAAGGGCGCGATGATAACAAGTCCGAGCTTGATGAGTATCTTCAAGAAAAAATGAAAATGATCTTGGTCTTGACATTTTGATTTGGTGGAAGGCTAATGGTTCAAAATATAAGATCATTTCTTTGATGGCTCGAGATATTTTGTCAATTCCTGTAACTACCGTTGCTTCAGAGTCAACTTTTAGTACATCGGGTCGTGTGCTTAGTGGCTTTGAGTTCTTTAACTCCCAAAGTAGTGGAAGCTTTGATTTGCACTCAAGATTGGTTAAGAGAACGCTGTGTACCGCTTGGTGTTGAAGAGTGTATCGAGAACGCAAAACAATTTGAATTGGGTAAGTAATGTTTTATCTTTATATATTGTAATTCTTTTTGTATACTTAATAAGTGAATATTTTATTTAACCTCTTCTTTTTCTTTTTTCAGATATGGTTGGCCTTAATGCGGAGATTATTGTTGATAAATAGAGTTGGTGGTGTCGCAACTACAATGGGTCTAGCGGTAGAGAATTCAAGCAAGGTTTTTTATTGGCTTTGTGCTGCTTTAACTATCTTGTCAAAAAGTTTATGAGCCTTTACATGGTTGTTGTGATCTCACCATTGATAAATTTAATGTATGGAAAAACATTGTTGTCAAAGAGTCTATGTTTTGTTTTATTGTTTTCATAGCTCGGGAAGTATATTTATGGCATGATTTTGATGTTAGAGGATCATTACGACAGTGCTGAAGAGTCCGATAATATGCGCGTATGTTATAATTTTTTTTTTTATTCATTTTTAGAGCACGTATGTTATAATTCAACTCTAAAAATGAATAAAAAAAAAAAAGAACCTGTTGGCATTGGTATGTTTGCTAAGATGTGGGAAGTTACCGTGTACTATACACGTACGTTATAATTTTTTTTTGGTAACGTGCACGTACGTTATATTTTTTTAGTAACGTGCGCATGACGTTATATTTTTTTTTTTTTTTTTTGCGTGTGCACACGTTATATTTTTTTGGTAACGTGCGCGCACGTTATTTTTTTGATAACGTGCGCGCACGTTATATTTTTTTTTATAACGTGCGCGTACGTTATATTTTTTAGTAACGTGCGCGTACGTTATATATATATATATGTAACGTGCGCATACGTTATAGTTCAAATCTGAAAATAACCAAAAAAAAAACCTGTTTGGAACCAGAACCCGAACCCTATGACAGGGGTAGGTTCCAAGTTCTCAGTTCTTGACAGGTAAGTTCCAGGTTCCTCATTTTGAGGAACTGCCTGGTGATGGTTCCAGGTTCTAGACGGAACCGACCGGAACCTGGAACCGCTCACCCTAGTAACGGGCCTGCTGAAAAGTTGCTCTGGAGTGCCAAAGCGGATATCTAATCGCGATTTGCTTCCGCATTCCTTCGACTTCCAGCTCTCTTCGATCCAACACGACGTCTTGCAGTTTTCAACCACAGTGAGGACCACTCCACTGTCTCCTCCTTGCCCTGTCACGACCTCTGGAAATTGTACCTCTCCGTCTCTCCATGGGTTTGTGTTTCTCTCCGTTCTCTCCCTTGGCGATTCACGAGGAGAGAAACGATGTCTCTTTCGATGGTAGAATGAGGTTGGCAGTCGAAGAGGCAGAGCTTTTGAATTAACGGCTGAAGCGTCTTGTGAGGTCGTGATCGACGGTACAGTCACGTACATACTTGTATGATGGTGCAATCGTTCTGCTTTTATGTTGATGGTGACCTCTCAATATGTTGGTTTAATGGACTCAGATTGCAGAATCGCGACCGCTTTACCAGGATGTCGGATGGAGTTGACATGTGTCTGAAAGCTTGTAAGTATTTCTCTCTGTGTGACGCACGCAGACATGCTTTGCCTCGTGATCGTATAGGATGTATATGATTTAGTTGTAATGGAATATAGAATCATGCGATGTCACTGGAAATGAGCCATCACGGGAAAGTAGCAGCAGGTTGTCCTTTGTGCAGCATTGATTGGATTGAAGTTTACTTGTTTGTTGATTTGGAGCAACAGTGTATGATCCGTCAACCAGCGAAACTAGCTCCTAATGTTGGATTTGGCTTAATCTGAAATGCACATCCTATTGTTTGTAAAATATCTTCTAAAGACGCTCCTCTTCATTTGCTTTTGGCTCTCTCAGATCAAATTTTTCCCACCGATCATATTCATGACCACAGTTTTTCTTTGACCGACTCTGAGTTATTTTCGCGCTCTGTTAACTCGATGTCTTCTTGCTTGTGTGGGTCATTGATTTGGCTGAGCCGGAGGACGCTGAGGAACTTCCATGCTAAAAAGGTGATCAACCTGCTGATCGCTCTTGCTGCTCGAGTAATCTTGGTCATCATTTTGACCCCTTCCTCAAAGAAGCTAATAAAGGTTTTGTAAAACATGTGTTGGTACCGCTTATACTCGCCTTCATTCTTTTCGGATGGTTAAGAAGATCTCACGGAAGTCTGTGAGTTTCTACAAAAAAATTGTGAGCTGGGGTAGCATGTGAAATGAAGGATCGACTGAATTCTGCACGGTTTTGACTCTGTTATATTCCGTCTCTATCTTGGTCGATCCCGACAAATTGGGCAACACTTTTCTAGAAATCAGCAGGAACATTGAATTAAACATGGGGCAACACATTTCTAGAATTTCGGGAATAGCATGTACAATTCATTTTGATGTCAATTTGTTGGGGGAGAAACAAAAATTCACTAAGAATTAAACATTTCTAAGGATCAATATATTCCTAAAACTCAACCAACATTGAATCAACCTCAGCAGGAACTAGTCACAATATTCCAGCAATATCAATCACAAAACTAGTAATTACAATGCTGAAAATTAGAAACAAGGTAGAAACAACACCGCAAATTTTTATGCGGAGAACCTAATATGGAAAAAATTACAGGTCCGCTCAAAACTTCCACTAAGTCACCATGAATTGCAGGATACTCAATAATTCATCTGCGCACACAGTTAGAGGCTCAAATACATTGATAAAACAACAATACATCGGCATCACCTCAAAAATGGAATAACACAAAACTAGAAAAGATCTATGTAAGATTAGAGAAATTTAGAGACAATTTGGAGAAAAATTTTATCAAACAAAATTAATCAACTTATAGATGTTGATCTCACAAATAACATACTAAAATTTCAGTGGATTCAATAAGGTTTCACGGTCGAATCTTCATCTCAAGGATGCTATTTCTTCTCCCACGCAGAGCTGTCCGTCTCTTCACCTTTTCTTTCTTTTTCTTGCATGCTCCCGCTTCTGCCGCTTACTTTTCTTTCTTTTGTATTTTCCTTTTTAATAAATGATGATGAGCTGGACTGTATGAGGCGGACCCAGCCCATCAAATCTTGTTGAGGCCCATGACATCAAAATCAATAGATGAAATCATAGTATATAAACTAATGTAAGTTACTCAGAATAGCCAAATGACCTCGCCTGAAGGTCAATGAGGAGCAGTCTTTGAAATCTCGCTTGCCACGGGATTAGCAAATAGCTCTATTTAATCATATTCTATTATTTATCTATTAATGAATTATATACGTAAGTCCCGAAATTCTCTTTATCTTTTTTCTGAACATTATATATTTTTCTGAACAAGAGCGTGAGAGCCAAATGAATTTATAGATTAATGTCTGGCTCGGGAAGGGATTATGAAACTTTTGAAATAAATGAAAAAGATAATCTATCTTAATTAATTTATTAGATAATCGAAAACAGATGTATACAATACGTCTTCAGATCACCGCCTAGGGAACAATCACAAATAGATTTCTACTCCTAATCAAAGACGAGGACACTTCCATTGCCTGTGGATACAAATTTTCGAGAGTCCAATGACTTCATGACTGCAATGTTGGAGGAACCAATGAATATGTGTGCGTGAGGAGCGATCGACAAACGATAGGAAGAGGTACCTGGAAAGACGCTCGGATGATTCCGCATGCTTTTGAGGACGTTTGAAACTGCTAGAGAAAATGGACCAGATAATCTTCCAATATCGGCGAAGTTGCAAGTGCTGTCGGTAAACCTTTATATGTTGATCAATATACTGAACATATGGAAATGCTAGCTTTTGCTCGTGCGTGCGTCGAAATCACTGCAGAACAGCCCGCTTGTGAATTTATAGAGCTGGTTCATAATGGCAAATCTTGTGATGTTGCTGTGGAATACGAATGGCGACCACATGCTTGTTCTAGATGCGGCATTTTTGGTCACAACTGTAATCCTCCTGCTGATCGTAATCCTAATGCTCGGTTCAATGCGAAGAAACCTATGTTTAAGGTGCTGAGCCTCATGTTTCTACTACTTGCACCCAATCCCCCCGTGATAGGCCTTCTTCCCCTGTTTCCCCTGTTGCGGCTTTGGCTTCTTTGATCCCTGGCGTTTGCCGTGGTGTGTTTGCCGGTTGTTTCGGCTGGGATTGTTGTGTTTGTTCTGGTTCTTTTACATCGGCTCCCTTTCCACTCATTCTGCTTTTGCACTATGAGTGAAAGTTATTGGCGCAGATTTTTTGTATATATAGCTCTCCCTTAATATACTCTTACCTTTACCAAAAAAAAAAAAAAAAATCGCTTATTTAGTTTACAGATAATCTGTGTATGGTATTTATCTAGAAGTCTATCTTGCCTCTACGAAAAAGTCGGAGCTAGGCCAAACTATTTAGCCGGCCAGAATTTTATTGAGTTCACTGACTTAAGTTCCCTATTGTCATATTAAGGTGATACAAAGGAGGACAAGGTTTTAATGGACCAATTTCACCATGTTTCAACGGCTTTCTTGGAACTGGGAATAAGGTTACTAACTTAATGATTTTTCTTTGTAATTATGATGCGAACACCTTCTGTATGATCTGGATATTCTCTTCTTCTACATGATCTTCTTTAGTCTCTCGACTTAACCATGTGTGTCTCCTTTACCAACATACCAAACCATCATAGTCCCATAACTGTATTATCATTGTTTACAAATGTTCTTTCCAACAAGTTTTGTGCTTCATGAGAATGAAAACTCAAAACTAAAACTTTCCTGCTATTAACTGGGAACTGTTTCTACTGATTGATATGCTGACTGTTTTCCTTTATAAACTGTGGCTTTTGACTATACTTGCAGGTACCAAGAGACAATCGAGGATATTACTAAAAGAATGGGAGAAGGAATGGCACTATATATTTGCAAAGAGGTTTGTGATCTGTGTCACGTGACACTTCTGATATTTTCGGAGACCTTACCATGACAAGTAGCCAAGCTGAAGGAACTCCCGCACAGATTACAATACTCGGTTGTGCTTGGACTAGGTCAGTATGTAACGAGTGCGTATGCCTTTCCTTAGGTGAATCCTTGCCTCCAATGGAAGCAAATGTATATGATGTTGTTTAGTACTAATGTAAACCTTTTATTTAATGAATGGCTGACCCATACAAGGGAAGCCCATCCTGCTGTTCACCATGACCGTGGTGGAGTAAGTATTTGACCTTAGCTGTTCGGTGCAACTCCTCAAAGTATTCGCCCCCTTACAAAAAACTGGACTCATGTAGAAGCGTAGCATTTGGCTTTAATGACCGTTCTTCCATCTTCCAAAGTCCACAGACTTGTGAACTCACAATTGACTCTACTGTGGGCTGTGTTTATGGCAACTGATCTGGTTGGATTGGAGTAAGTTTGACCACAAATTATTATTAACAGGATTTAAGAGATGGCGGTATTCTTTTGCACCAAGCATTTCAAGGCTACTTGTCCAGTAGGTCATGCACTTGCTTATCCTACAAATATTAATACTAATTTCTTCCCCGTTGCAGGCGGAAACAGTCAATGATTACGATGAATATTGCCACTATGTATCAGGACTTATGACTTATAGGTTTAGGTTTGTCAAACCTTTTCCATACTTCTGGAGCTGAAATCTAGCACCAGATTCTCTATGCAATTCAATGGCTTTAATCTACAGGTACTTAAAAGACACCAAGTTTCATGTACATGACCGCATTTTCTTTTTTTGGATTTATGATTTGTTTTATTGATGTGAATATTAGAAACAAGACATTATTCAAGATCATTTGGAAGATATCAATGAGATTCTGAAGCCATGCATGTTTTGACCTCGTTAGATTTGGAGTAAATATGTAGATAAACTCGAGCTATGCCTCTTCAACATGATTCAGGAATATTAAGTCCTTACGTTGATTGCTTTAGCCCTTTACCATGTAAAGTTTATTTTCCATTGCCTGCTTTGTAGATGAATTGTTGAGATATCATGCACCTATAATGCTGAATTTTGTGTCTGATGCACATCTTTAATTTTTCTTTTCTGTGGTTGGCCCTATTTACGTAGGACTTGAAATATGAGGAGAAATCGGTGAAGGCGGTGCAATGTTTGAATGAGATGGTCACAAATGCTTTGACACATGTTGAAGACTGTTTGAGATACTTGTCTGCTTTAAGGGATCTTGCTATATTCCGATTTTGGGCTATTTTTCAGGTACAAGATCAATTCTTCACGATGGTGGTGTGCTTTACCGATTACCGAGAGTTTTTGCCTCACATGTCTCCCATATATTAAAAATATACGAGGTAGCTATCCGTCTTATAGTTTTATCTATACTAAATTTCCCTGGAAATTTTCTCATGAACATACTACAAGCCCTCTCTTTGCACTTTTTCCCCTGACCCCCTCTTCTCACACACTTGCGCGTTTGAAGTTGATATTTTCTTGTCAATTCCATTAATCTTTTGATTATCGGGAGAAGCTCCTTTGCCAAATTTTCTACCTTTTTTCAGATAATAACAATGGGATATTTAGCTTTATGCTACAACAATATTGAAGTTTTCAGAGGCGTAGTGAAGATCAGGAAAGGTAACAAAATGATTTGCCAGTATTTTCTTTCATCATTGAAATTTTCTGTCCTAGACACGATGAAATGATTAGGCATACTGAAGAACTTGATTGGCACTAGGCATTCAAAAGATAGTTTTACTGGGCCATTAGACATGAGGAAATAATGAGGCATAATGAAGAACTAGATCGAGGCATGACAGAAGTATAGCTTTTAAGACTATCACCAAACATTCATCATTTGTCAAGGCTGAGCCTATGTACTTTGTATATATTCTGTAGCATTAGTTCCATTTGTCTACCTATACTTTTCAGGTCTTGCTGCTAAAGTTAGGGATCGCACAAGGACAATGGCTGATGTTTATGGTGCTTTCTATGATTTTTCGTGTATGCTGAAGTCCAAGGTATGAACGTCAAAAACTAGAATGCGCTGTCTTTTATCCACGTAATTTTAGCTATTTCTTACTTGAAAATGTACAACCTGCAAAATCTTCTCTGATCTGACTGGGATACAACAAACAAGACTGTATGTAAAGGCTAGTTATCTTGAATCCGAAGTGGACGTGACAGTGCTCCGTTACGCCTCTGAAGTGAAAAAAAATTGAAGTTTTGTCTTCTGCAAAGATAGTTTTGTATGGAAGCCACTTCTCCTTTAGTGGCAGCGCTCAATAACAAGAGAGATTATGACTAAAGTCTCAGAAGTGTTGCGGAATCTCTCCCTTATGCTTCCTGACTGCGGGCGGAATTTTCTTGATGATCTGTTGTTGCAACTTTTGGCTGTAATGGTAGTTGATGCTTTCAATTGCCACCCTGTTTTTCCATCTCGATGCCTTCTACGCTATGGTTCTTTAGACATACAGTCTAGAGACATGGCTCACCAGATTACACTTTTGGCTCCTATAGGTTGACAAGAATGATCCTAATGCTACAAAAACATTAAACATAACCGCAGGTATACAAAAGGCTTGCGGAGATTATGGCCTCCTGAACAAAAGGTTCCTCTCTCTCTCTCTCGGTTGTATCAATATTGATTTGATTCTTTCTACTTAAACAAACTTCCTTTGGTGAACTTTGACAGGAAATCTTACATCCTTGCAGCCGAACCCAGATACAGCCCCATCGTGGTGAGTTTACGACCATTTATCTTGCATTATTTGGCTGGTCTATGAACAATGTGCGGAAGAGTAGTAAACCAAACAAAAGAGAGAGCAATTGCTTACCATGATGTAAACTGCAGGTCCTTGTTTCGCTCATTATACTGGCAATAATTCTCTCTCAACTCTCTGGAAGGAGATCATGTAACTACTGTGAGTTCTATTAGCTTATGCGCTCGGCCTATGATAAATACAAACTTCTCTTATCATTGTCCAACAACTTTTGTTCCTTCTTTTTCCCCCTTTTTGGTGCAGGACGGGCTTTGTGGGAACACCAGCGAGTCATAAAGATTGTGTTTTGACATGCAAAAATTTCTATCTTTCGTGAAAATTGGCTGGGAATCCTGTCGTAACAGACTTCAAAGTTTTTCCTAATAAAGGATGGATTAGCTAATACTTTTGATTGGTAATTTGCTTCAAGCATGGTCGTAGCTTTCCACATCAAATAACAGATTCAACCAGAGGAAGATAGTCGGACTTTCGTTCAGAAGTCATTGTTCCGTAACGTCAGATAAATGCATTTTACATTTTCATACACTTCCACTATGTAAGCTTTACATATTCTGCTAATTAACGAAAATAAAGGCCTTACATATTTATTTTACAGTATGTTTGAGATTTTTTATTAATCAAGCCATCAAAGTGCTTTACCTAAATTTGAACCTTAAAAAATTGAGCCTTGAATTCTTATATCATAATTATAGTCGGAGAATGAGGAAAGCTCAAGTCTTAGGAGAAAATATTGGATACCTCTTGTGCAGCCAACCAAAAAAAAAAGAAATGACTTGAAATGGTGGCACGTGCCCAAAGTGGGCCCCAATCGTGAGATTCCCCCGCACGCTCTCTTCTCTCTCCACTTTCCCCTCTCTCTCTCTCTCTCTCTCTCTCTCTCCCAAATGCCAAACTTCCCCTGTTCTCTCTCTCTCTCTCTCTCTCTTCACCACCCCATCTCTACCTCACCGAGTCCTCATCCGACCGACCAACATCTTGCCAGCGAAGGCAGCCTCTTGAGGCAGAGATGGAGCTACGCGGTGGTTCATCGGACAAGCCAACATGCCCTCATCTGACTAACGAACTTCATGATGGCGAAGGCAACATCAAAGGCAAAGCCGCACGGTGGCTTATCGGACAAGCCACCGCGCCCAACCGATGAACTTCGCGACGGCGGAGGCAACCTCAAGGTGAAGCCACGTGGTAGTTCGTCGGACGAGCCATTGCGCCCTCGTCTGATTGATGAGCCATGACGTTGATTCGGCGATGCCTTGCTGCCCCTGCCAGCTATGCTCTCTCCCCTCTGAGTCATGACCGAGTCCTCATCCGATGGACCACTGCGCAGGTTCACCTCCACCTCGAAAGGTTGCCTCCGCCAGCATGAAGTTCGTCGGTCGGACAATGGCTCAGTGGAATAGAGGGAGGGCAACAGAGAGAGAGAACGCGCAAGGAGAGAAAAGAGAGAGAACGTGCAGGGAATTTGGCGTTTGGGCGAGAGAGTGGGGACACGGGAAAGGTTGAGCAGGGAGCCCGACTTGGGCCCACTTTGGACATGTGTCACCATTTCAGGTTCTTCTTTCTTGATTTGCTGGCTACGCAAGAGGCACCAATATTTTGTCCAACTGACAGGGCTGACTTAGGGACTAAAAAGTAGTTTTGTGTGTGTGGAGTAAGAGCATAAAACAACATAATAGAGTAATATATCTACTAGAATATAAAAATTAGGCACCTGTAAACACAATGCAATTTTATGTAGAAAACTTCTCTAGTGTGAGGAGATAAAAAACAACACAACTAAAATTCATGCAAGATCTTCACAATTAACAAAATTGGGTGAACAAAGTTCTTTACTAATTAATACTAAAGGTATATAGCAGCAATAAAATAATAAACATCATTCTTGATAATACACATGACCATAAGAAATCAAGGATAAATTATACTAAAACGCAGGTTTGATTCACCCACGAAAAATTTAATGTAGCAAGTTTCGAGTGAAAATTAAACCAATCGGATTTGAGAATAATGTATTGCGCATGCTGATGAAATTTTTATTCAAGGGAACTCGAAATTGACCTTTAATTTTTAGCTTGATGAAAAACCGGACAATATTCTCTTTCTTAGATTTTCTGCTCTCTCTCTCTTACTATTGCCTCACATAGATCATACTATTCCCCTGTCACATAATTAGGGAGAAACCCTATCTATTTAGGCCAAATATAACTTCCCATTAATTTCTTCGTAGGGCTTAAGCCTTTGGGTTTGCATTTCATTGGGATCTCCACGGGGAGTGAACCCAGCCCAACATGTTTACACCATCAACAAAGTTTAGCTCTTATTGAATCAGAAACAAACACGGAAATGGGAAACAAAAGAAACCAGCAAATCACTCCCTCCCTCCCTCCCACCCCACTCCTTCCCTCTCTCTCTCAGTTTACCGTTCTGCAGTTTACTCTCACTTCTCCATTATGTAGCACTCCAACATTTCCAAGTCTTGCCATAGAAGCAGCAAACTCCCTGAAAAACAGACTTTGATCTTTGGCAAACGAATCGACCATCCACCTTGTCCTGTAATCACTGTACAGTGCTTGATCTGACCCAAACACACCTTCACCCGCCACGAGTCTTCTGTAGTAAACGTTGTCGAAGGTTAGCGATGTGGCATCCAGAAACTGTCCTGCATTTCGATCTCCGTTTGGCTTAGGGCATTTATTCTTCAGCTGTTGTGCAAATGCACGGTTCAAGGTCGGATCAACATCATGAATCAGACTGAAGTTACGAAGCCGGGCTTCAAAAGAGGAACAGTGAGAGAAGCCAAGAGTGTGACCACCAGATAGTGCAACCAAGTCCTTGAGGCCTAAGCCTCTTTTGGCAAAGCTTTGAAGGAGTTGGGTCACGTTGAATGTTGGTGCTGGCAAGTTGACCGTCTCTGAAGCATTTGATACTCTTCCATCTTTTCTGCCTTTTGGCACGGTCCAATATGGCCCTCCAGCCTTAACAATGAAAGCAATAGACAATATGCCACAATAGCTATCTCGAGGCGTTAGTAATTCTTTCAATGTGTGGAGCAACTTATTAATTTTTATTTTATGGAGAGAGTCCCTTTTCAAGCGAATCAAGTGATAACTACATGACCACAAAATACAGTAATAAGGTGGGAAGCTATTAGATATTCTTTTCCTTTTTCTCTCGGGCTCACTGGTATAATTTCATAAACACTTTCTAAAACTATGTTAGTCTAGGCTTTTTCCGAAATGATGGTTGAGTTTACTACACTCACTCGTTACCATAATTCATCAGTAAAAAGTTGTTTGAAGTTTCTTGAGTGAATCTTATTTAGTAATTGCCAACATGGTAGAACTAAGTTAATGAACATGGAAGATATCAAGCGAGCTTCCTTTTTGTTAGATTCAGCATAAAGCTCAGAATAATTATGAGAATTATAAAGAAACGATCATGCACACAATACGCATCATGAGGTAGAATTGGCTCGCTTGAGGAGTTTTGGTTATTACCATGGTGACTACATCTCTAGCTGCAACGGCGACGATATCAGCACAAGAGACTGTATGTGGACATGCCATTTCAAGCTTTGCTTTGGCATCATCGATCACATAGAATGCTCGAACTGAGATATTAGGAGGACCATCTTTCTCTGCTTTGTTCCCAGGAGTAGAGTCGAGCAACAACGATGCATCGCATCCCTGTGTGCATGCACCATCCAACGACACGCATGAGTGAGAGAGAGAGAGAGAGAGAGAGAGAGAGAGAGATTTTGCAGATAAGTTTGCAGATGTCCATACCCGAATGAAACAGTCATGGAAGAACATCCTAAGGAGGCGAGCGGGGACTTTGGGGTCGTGCCTCGTGGCATTTTGGACCGTCTGCAATATGATTTTCTCAGCTTGTGGACATGTCCGGTCATAGTAATGGGCATCAAGTACCGCTTTCGATACTGAAACCATCGCCAGTAGAAGGGCGATCATCAAGCAAGAGCGAGGCTTCGGCGTAAGAATAGCCATATTGATGTATCGAAGCTAGATATGTCCGGATGTGAATATGATGGACTTTAGATTAGAGGAAGCAGTATATATAACAAAGGGATGCATGTTCAGGCGCTTGAATGTTGATGTCGCGGACATCTCATATATTCTTTCAAGTCACTCAATGTAGGAAAATAAAACTAAGCTGTGTAAGTTGGACGCGGGGCTTTTGGCGTACTTTGAGACCAAGTATCTCCACCTAAGCGCCAATATAGGAGAATTTAAAAAAAAAAAAAAAAAAAAAAGAAAGACATTTTTAGGGGTTAATAATACAAAAAACACCAAACTGATTAATATGTGATAAATTTATTCCAAAGTAATTTTCACCCCTAAAATCTCTAAATCGATATACTTGTGACAAATTTACACTCCATTAATTTTCGTTAAATTTTACCGTTAAATTGCTAAATTAGATTAATGATAAATTGAACAGAAATTAATGGATAATAAATTCATCACAAATGTAACAATTTGAGGCTTTTGGAGGGGTCAAAAGTTAATTTAGAATAAAGTTATCACAGATGTATTAATTTAAAAAAAAATTATGGTATTAACCACATTTTTAGGGCTTCAATTCCCTATGAGAACCCGAACCTGTGTAGATTATCCTAGGTTGTGACCATTTAGATTAACTCACAAAAATATAATAATTACCTTATGTCTCGCGTGATGTAAAGCTAAGCGAGACAGATATGCTTCTTCCACTGTTGGCTTATCCCTATCAAGTTGGTTTAATATGAGGCGTACGGTTGGTGAGAGATGAAGTACTCATCCATGTTGTACTTGTACCGCCATTCTTCTTTGTCTGAATTAATATTCATTTCGAGTACCGGTTGGCCACAAGCAATTCAAAGGCCCTAAACTTGCTTCTGCAGCCAAGGTATATATATATATATATATAATAACTAAAAACATATGGGATTCAATTATTAAGTGGGGCTTATTAGACTTGTGAATTACTCGAGACAAGTATTTTTGAGCTGTCACTTTGTTCGATTAAATGCTTGAGCCAATCGAAATCTAGACTATGAGGAAATCTTGGGCAATGGTGAGCTTGACCGAACTTAAGGATGCATTTGTTCGCAAAAAATTAATAATTTGGTCAACATTTTTCCATAAATGATCACTTGTATATACACAAAAATGAATAGACAAGAAAATATTTCATCATCTACGAAAATATTAAGACATAAATTGTTGTCAATAATGAATGCATTTCTCATTAACTAATTATTTCAAGCAATAGCTTTTAGGAAAACGTTTTCCAAATTATGATCTACACAGTTATATATATTGGTGGGAAAGTTATCGACCCCAATCCTACATATGTTCTACAGGTCTCTATTAACAATTCCTACTAAAATCTCGCGATGTTGATACCTAAATTTTGGCATTCCCTTTAATTATTAATTGCATGAAAAGTTAGTGACCAAATTTGAGCCTATAAACAAATGGATTAGTTTAAACTGCATATAGAT
Organism: Eucalyptus virginea; assembly: GCA_014182375.1. Taxonomy (NCBI): domain Eukaryota; kingdom Viridiplantae; phylum Streptophyta; class Magnoliopsida; order Myrtales; family Myrtaceae; genus Eucalyptus; species Eucalyptus virginea. Next base: position 28,171,528 of record CM024520.1, read on the forward strand.
TTTAGGAGCTTCTTTTTAGGCCCATCTGATTATATTTGTATTGGGCCAGCCGCGGATAGACTTTTTTGATTGGCTTTGAATTTAATTGAGCATGCAAAGGAAGAATTCAGCCCAAGTCCATGGACAAGAATCGCATTACACCTTCCACATGATAGCTGAAGCTCGTATGATACGAAGAGGACAAGCATCATGAAACTTGGAAGTAGAAGGGACATATGTTTATTGACTTCGGTCAATTAAAGGAAAATAAAAGGGGAAAGATTTGACTGCAAGTGAGGTAATATTTGGTCAAGCAAAAAGGGGAAAGATATATTTATCCAAAGAAGAGTCAGCTTTCTCACATATAAAAAGAGGAGGATACACATTAAGGGAGATATTCTTGGTCAAAAGGAGATAATCCATGAAGATTTGCAGTAGCACAAAAGTGTGGAATATCAAGAACAAAATAGAAAATCAATATTATTTCTCTTTGGAATAAAGTAGAGGTGTCAAAATGGGTGAATCCATATTCAATGAGATGGGTCATATATGAATTGGTTACATTCTAATAAATAGGTTGTTAATGGGCTTGGGTTGTATGTAAGTTCAATAATACATTTAACTTATAAAATTTATTAGTCAAGTCAACCCATTAACGATAAATCATCATTTTGAGCTGTTTTTATAATTTTTTTATAATTCTATTTTTAATAACATTTCGTTTTCTTTTTTTTTTTTGTTTTTATTTTTTTCACTTTTGTCCCCCTACAAAGCCCTCGTCGATAGTGGGCAAGGGCAGTAGCTCTTGCCCAGTCACCCAATCACATCGGCAAACTTTGAGCTTGTCAAATCTGGTGAGGCCCAACTCACCAGCCTTGACATTGGTGAGGCTTGAGACTCCCTGATTTGGCAAGACTCAAGCTTGCTAGCATTGAGGCGAACCTCGACTCGTTGGAATTGGGCAAGCTTGAGCCTCTCCGGCCTTTACCAAGGCTTGAGCTCGGTGAAGAAGAAGGTTAAAGGAAAAAAAAAAAGAAAAGAAAAAAATTAATAAAAAATTATATTTAAAAAAAATAGTTCAAAGGAGTGCACAAAAAATCAAATTAGATTTTCATACCAAAAGGAAAATATTTTCTAATTTATTTTCAATTTTCAACTAAACACCGGAAAATATTATTATTTTCGAAAATGTCACAAATTTCGTGAAATAAATGTAACCTCAATTTTTTAAAAATATATATATATATATATTTTTATCCATTAAATTTGTAATAGTATGGAAGTGTTTTAACAATATAATTTTTCCAAAAATCATAAGAAGTAAATTTTTTCTAGATTTGATTAAAAATGGAAGTGTTTTGATAATATAAATTATGTTAGGTATGAGTTGAGTATATGCTAGGTTCATAAATTTACATTGCGAATAAATAGATTATAAATAGGTTAATGGGTTTAATTTGGATGAGACTATTTATGATCCGACTCGATCCACTAACTTGATTGGTCTAATATGAAGACAGAACAGGAAAGAAAGAAGATTGAGAAATTGGAGAATCTTTCCGAATATGCACGCTTCTTTTTGTAGGTGCAACATGGTGAACCGTACAAAAGGAGAGAGAAGACGTTCTCGGGCGCTACGCAATTGGTACGCTCGGCCACATTGAGGGAGGCCTTCACAAAATAGAGAGACGGCCATAAAAGTAACAGAGGAGAGAGAGGGGCCGTAGAGCAATAGAGAAAGGAAGTTCACATCAATTCTTCATCAACAACTCAGCTTCGTGCAGGCACAAGTGGATTCAAGCGAGGCTTCTGTCTCTGTGCTCTGGCTACCTGACGTTACTGCACCGCCGTCACGCCTCAACATTCCAGCGAGGCTCTTCCGCATCCTCACGCTCGAACCGCCACTGCAACTGCAGATTGGACCGATTATTGTGCACGATTTCCTCCATCACCGAGAAACCGACTTACCCAAGTTGAGGGTTGAAGGCCGTGAGTCCAAGAGGGGGAGAATTACCAAAAAAGTCCTAAACTTATTGCAATTGTGCCAATTCAATCATACACTTTTTTTGGTCAAATTAGTCCTAAACCTTTTAAAATTGCGCCAATTCAATCCATCCGGCCAAAATTGGCCGGCCGGAGTTGACGTGGATGTCGGTGGGGGACAGCCGGCCGGCGAGACAATTTTTTAATATTTTTTTCGAATTTTTAAATATTTTTTAAAATTTTCATTTCTTTATTTCTTTATTTCTTTTTTCACCTTCTTCTTCGTCTGGCCGATGAGGTCAGCCTTGCCAACCACTGGCAAGGCTCGCCCCCGCCGGCCGGAGGTGAGGGGGCCGGGCGGGCGAGGCCCCACCAGATCTGGCGAGGTCGCCTCGCCGGCTAGGGGTGAGCGTGGTTCCCGGGTAGACCGGGAACCGGAGAACCGAACCGGAGGTTCCGGTCCGGTTCCGGTTCTTAAGGGACCGGTTCCGGTTCCGGTTCCTTTTTCCCGGAACCGGAGGAACCGGAACCGGCTAGGGCTCAAGCCCCAAATAGAAAATGCGGAGGATCAATTACCCTTTACACTTTCACACTCGGTTCCACCGAGTCTCTCGCGTTTTTGCCTTGTCCGTCGCCGACGCCGCTCGCCCTCGACGCCGCCGCCGGACGCCGCTGGACGCCAGTCACCCCGGGCTCGTCTCGCCCTTGCCTCCTACTCCCTTGACGCTGTCACCCCTCACTTGCCTCGTCGCTCGCCGTCGACGCCGCCAGTGGAGCCGCTCATCCCCTCGGTGGAGGCCGCTCGCCGCTCGCGCACCCTCGACGCCGCTCACCCCCGACGCCGCTTGCCTAGCCGCCCCCGACGCTGCTAGTCCAGTCGCCGCTGACATCGCTCTCTGCCATTTCGCGAGTTAGAAGCTCGGATTTGGAGGCGTTAAGAGGTGGTTTTGGGGGAGGGGAAATGGAGGTATGGTTCTAGGTCGTCCCCTGATCTGATACTTTCGCGGAGGAAGGAAACAGCATGCTGAATCTCAGCTGTGGCTATTTTTTTTTAGCGCATTTTTAATTTTAGATAAAGATGGGGTTCTTTCCCGGCGGGGATTGTGAATACGGGGTTTTAGATTGCTATCTGCTCGTCAAAATTCAGGCTAGTAATATAATCTTGTGGGCCGAATTTCTTTTTCTGCAGTCTTGTTCAGAGGCTTCGGCAATGAGAAGGCCGAGAGCGAAGGTGGACGATCAATGACTTCGACTTCGGCAAGCCTCTCGGATGAGGGAAATTCAGGCATGTTTACTTGGCAAGAGAGAAAAGGGTTAGTCAGAGAGATCTATTCAATTATTGTTGGTAGCAGATATATCGCGGTTGAGCTTTGTGTGTGTGTGTGAGAGATTCATGCAAATATTTTTGTTTTTTTATACAATAAAGCTTTTGTCTCAAGTGATTCTCCACTTTTCCACCCATATCCTCAATATCTTCATTTTTCTTATCTAAATGCTGCACTTGGCTCTCCCATTTATACATTTCATGGTAAGATGTATGATGCACTTGGTTGAATCTTTTATGACCAGAGAAGCTCAGTCAGATTTAAGTGAAAAGACTACAACTGAAATGGTGGCCAACGAACGGGGTTCGAAACAAAATGCAGATAATCGAGCATGAAGAAGATACATCTTCACGGTTAAGCAAAGTGCCGGATGCACCAAAACCAATTCTCGGCTTGCAAAAGATTGTTACGTAACGTCTTCACAAAATCAAGGTCCTTCGAGACCAAACTATACATATATCTGCATTGTCATATTTCTTTATGTTCTCTAAACCAAAGGCCTATCACTTTCGGATGTTCATGCTAAAGTCCATAACTACACAAAAGGAAAAGTTCACTTTTGCTGATAAATATCGAGCCGTAAATGCAGTCTCGGCATCCCGAAGTGCAGACATACTATAATTTGACGCTATGGAGACAAGCTCTTATGGGCTGCTAGCTGGCTTTATCATGCAACCGGGGATCGATCATACCTGGAATATGTTGTGCAAAATGGAAATAAATATGCAAACTTTGGAAGTCCAACTTGGTTTTGTTGGGATAAAAAGCTTGCTGGAACCCAGGTAACTTTCTGATTCTCTTCAATCAGCAAATCAGTCATACCAATACAAATGTTGTATCCCTGGAGGAATCTAAAGATGTGTTGCTTCATCTTTTATGATCAAAGATCTGGTTTGACTCGATGAAAGCCTTCACATAACTATTACACAAGTAATGCTCACTTTGGGACTCATTTTTGCTTCTTTCTTTTTATATTTGTTTATTGCTTCACTTGACTAAAAACATGTCCGCCTTTTTCTGCAGCTTGGGTCATGGTGATTTTCCTGCCACAAATACAAAAGTAGTGCGCATGGTGAATACTCTTGCAGTTGATAATGAGGCAAAGCAAACCATTCAAGGGGCAGGTCTCCTGCTTTCAATGCACTAGCTGCTAATCTTGAGAACCCAAATGCAAGAAATGTCTCAACTCCACCACCAGTTGTCAGGAAGATCTTTCCAAAGTCTGTCACCCCTGATTCAGCGAAACTGGCTTCCAAATCTTCAGCTACAGCAGCTATCAATTCAACTTTTGAGAAATCACCACCAATACGAGAAGTCGTCATACCCAAATCTATCAAAGGTATGTCATAACTTATAAATTAATGCTTAGGGAAATACACCAACAGCCAACTATTGTTTCTATGGAGTTTTATTTGATCATTTTGTTTTACCGGCGGTGAGTCCCGAGACACCAAAACAGAATTCGAGCCTAATAACAAATAGAACTCATGCTTGGTCGAAGTTTGTTGCTTGCATAAGTGATTTTCTTGTGTTTGTCGCAACAAAAGTTGCTAAGTTGCCATCCTTTTTCTGATCTAAGAAGCTTTGGTTTGTCTTTTTCTTTCTTCGTTATAGTTCAAATCTGAAAATGAAACAAAAAAAAAAAAAGAACCTGTTTGGAACACCGGAACCGACCACCGGAACTGTGACGGGGTAGGTTCCAGTTCTTGGTTCTGACGGGTAGGTTCCGGGTTCCAAAATGAGGAACCCGTACCCGATGGTAGGTTTCGGGTTCCAAGCGGAACTGTAAGGAACCGGGAACCGCTCACCCCTATCGCCGGCCACTGGCAAGGGCGAGGCCCCGCCAAATCCGGCGAGTCGGCCCTCACCAAGGCTGGGCAAGGCCAGGCCTCACCAGATCCGGCGAGCTCAGCCCTCGCCAAGGCTGGGTGAGGCTGCCGTTGCCAAGGGCTACGGCGAAGGCGGGGAGGGAGAGGATGAGTAGGAGGGGGAGGCGGCGGAGCGGTTGTGGAGATGGGGGCATTGCTCCAACGCCGAGAAACTTGACATCCCCGTCATTACCGTCGCCATCATCCTCGCACCCGTACACAGATCTACGCCCCCACCTTGCTCTTCCTGTCGCTATCGCCGCAGCCGCAACGCCCCTCTTCACATCTCTGTAGCCGCTCTGCTGCCTCCTCCTCCTCCTCCTCCTCATCCTCTCCCTCCTTGCCTCTCCGTTGCCCTTGGCGACGGCAGCCTCGCCCAGCCTTGGCAAAGGCCGAGCTTGCCAGATCTGGTGGGGCCTCGCCCTTGCTAGTGGCCGGTGAGGCTGACCTTGCTAGCCCTTGCCTCCGATCAACGCCGGCCAGAGGAAGAAGAAGGTGAGAAAAAAAGAATTAAAAAATTTTAAAAATATTAAAAAATTCGAAAAAAAATATTAAAAAATTGTCTTGCCGGCCGGCTGTCCCTCGCCGGCGTCCACGTCAGCTCCGGCCGGCCAATTTTGGCCGGATGGATTGAATTGGCACAATTTTAAAAGATTTAGGACTAAATTGGCAAAAAAAAAAGGTTTAGGACTGAATTGACACAATTACAATATGTTTAGGACTTTTTGGTAATTCTCCTGTCCAAGAGGTGGGTTTTGTGTCTTTTTTTTTTTTTCTTTTTTTCTATCACATCTTGCTAAACAAAGTCGATAATAATCAGTCAAAGGAAGCCAAGCCATGAGTCCATTAGAAAATTCCAAGAGATAAAAGACAACCACAAGGAACGTGGAAAGTGGAGACTTCAGTTGGGGCAAGCAACACGACATCCACGAATTGAGAAGAAATCCATTGCCAAGCTCAGGCACTTCAGCTGCTCCTTATTGCCGGTCCAATTTGGGAACGGATTATTTGAATTCAGGTAATAATCTTTATCCTATTCCGAATTGCCCAGGTTGATTATTCGATATCTGATGGGCTTATTTGCGTGATAAGCAATATCCATTAAGATTTATTTCCTAATTTACAATTGCACATCGATTTTTATTCTATCTATAAGGATTTAGATGATATTTTGATCTTTAAGATTTAAGATCAATTGTTGATTTTATCCACGAAATAATCAAGTTGATTAGATATTGTTTCCTAATTTGAAGTATGGATGATATTCTGCAATTTGAGTGATTGTCTTGTTTTATTTGTCTTCCTTATTTTAAAATATCAAAAAATATTGCATGTAGATTAGTTAGCTTATGTTAAATAAGTAGAATTTATAATATTCATGATAAGATTTTAATTTAAATGAAGAATTGGCACAGTTTAATGTTGAAATTGAACTATCTTTGTTCTAACTGGTTAATATTTCTCGCCTTAGTTTTAAATCTCAATTAAAAAAATCAAAAATATCATGTGTGTGTCATATAGATTAATTGCATCACATTCATGTCATCTAGCATGTCATATAGTTTGCATGTTAGATTTATTTAATTAAAAGTCACATATCATGTTAATTTAAACAATTTTTGTACGTCATTGCATTTTGAGTAATTTCATTACATGCATTACACATAGTTTAGCATTCATTTAACTAAGCGAAAGTCCTAAAAAAATGTTGAATCAATTGCATGACAATTAGAAATAATATTTATGTTGAATATGCGTTTCTAATTAATATATGTTGCAGATGCTTGTGTTGCATCAAGGTAAGTATTTTTTCACTATGCTTGTAATTTATTTGTTGCCTTGCTTTTTTGAGCATTCAATAATAGTTGCGTACCTGCATAACCACCTTGCATATTAGAAATAAGTTAAAATTAATTCAAGCTACCTGCAAAATATTTTTGAAAAAAAGAAAAAAAGTACTGAAAAGAAGTCAGAGTAATCTAGCATAATCAAATCTCTGAACTCAGTTAATCTCTGATTCGTAGAAATAAGGTATTTCTCCTAATACTTATCTAATCAATCTGCCATAAATCGATTAGTGGTGACTCGTAGATGAAAATCATATGCATGTTAAAGAACTTGAACCTAAGTTGCAAATTGGTATGGGCTTAAGAAAGTCCAGCTAAGTTTATGCTTAATAATCCATTAACCGAACCCTTAGGTGGGAGCCACTCAACGTAAGGTCGCAACAGCGGGAAGAATGGCACTTCCTTGGAAATCTGTATGTTACTTGTTCCCGTGCTCGGGTGATGACTCTCAAGGAACTACTATAACTATCTAATCGTAGCTCGAAATATGTTTATGAATTCGTTCATAGCCTCAAATCGATTGTTGATGAGCTCACACTTATTGACAGCCTAGGGTCAATTGAGGATCTCACTTTTCATGTCCTCAAGGTCTAGGATCTGAGTTTCACGAGATATCAGTGACTAGTCACACCTATGACACCCCTTTGACCTTTGAAGAGCTCCATGACAATGATTATGAAGAATTCCTCAAGTGTGACAACACGAGCACTGATCTCTATACTCTAATTACCAATTTTAAACTAAGGTCCTCCCATTCCAACAAGTGGTCAAACTTGACCAAGCAATCACCTCACAACCAGCTGCAACATCAAATTTCTTATTTGAATCAACCGGTCTATCTTCATGATGATGTCTCGCATCTAAGATGTGCCTACATTGCTACCCAGACACTTTTATCATCTATCAACTTTGTGACCAGCAAGGTCACATAGCTAAAACATGCAAGCTATTTGGACAACACAATGAATATCTTGAAGTTCACTATCCAACCTTCGTCACTCCCATTAACAAGAAATGAGTCATCAATTCCAAGGTCTCTAGTTACTTCACCGTTGATCTGAGTAACCTCTCTCTATATTTTGAGTATGATAGTTGAAGAGAAGTCATCATTGATGATGGTAAAGGTTTGCAAATCACACGTGGGATCCACACACTTCCACGACCCATCATCTTCCTTTACACTACCCAATGCTCTTTGCATTCCTATTCCAAATTTTGTAAATTGAATAATGTGCCAATTGAATTTCATCCTTTTCATTTTATTATCAAGGATCCACGCACGGTATAGATTATTGTGGGGGTCAAATCACAATGATGCTTATCAACTACCCTTAACCAAACTACAACCGCCTCATACCCCTTTGACCTTTATTAGCAAACGAGCTCCTACGGTGAATTGACATTCTCGACTGGGCCACCAATCTCATTGCATTTTACAATGTATTTGTAGGGAAAATTCTTTACCGGTATCCTTTTGTTGAGTCAAGTTTTACAAATGTGCGCCATGTCAATGCAATAAAAATCGTTGTCTTCCTTTTAATGTTTCAAGTCTAGTCAACCTTCGACCCTCGTACCTAATGTACATTGATTTTTGAGGCCCTGCTTCCATCAATTTTATTGATGGTTATAGATTTTATGTTGTTTTCATCGATCATTTGACAAAATATACTTGTTTATATCCATTCAATGAAAATTCAATGTCCAATCTGTCTTTGTAAAATGCAACTTACTTGTTGAAAATATCCATGGTAAAAAAATTACAATTCATTCACAAAACTTGACCCTTTTTTTTATCCATCATGGTATTACCCATCTTAGTACACCACCTTATACTCGCCAAAAAAATGGATTCGCTGAATATCACCATTGGTACATTATTAAAACCGACGTCATCCTTCTCTCTCACACTTTTGTCCCATTAACATTTTGGTTATACGCCTTTCTCGCTACCACTATTAATAGACCGACTCATACCAATTTTGCATTTTTGTTTTCATTTCGAGGTATTCTTTCATCAAACTCCTAATTACCGCAAACTTAGGATCTTCGGGTGTTTAAGTTTTCCATGGTTAAGACCTTATGTTCATCATAGAATTGCTCCAACTTTCGTGTTGGGTACTCCACTCCCTTTAATGCTCCATTTAATGCATATAATTATTTTGACTCAACTTCAACAAATAGAATATTTTTCTCAAAGAAAAAGTTTTTTTATGAAGCTCAATCCTCTCCTTTGCATCCTTCGTTTAGTAGCATTGAGTCACTTATAACTAATTATGTACCACTTATATTCCTTCTCATACAACCACTCCATTTGGCCACATGCTACTCACTCATGGAGAAGTCACTTCTTCACAAGAGCAAAGAGAAATCACCCCCACCTCACTAAGGATGCATTTGGTTTGGATTTCTCAAGAGGCTTTCAGCCTCCAAAACCCTTGGGGAAATGCTGGGGTGTTTAGCAAGCCTGTCCAAGAGGCTTTCAGTCAAATGCTCACGTTAGGAAAACTGAAAGCCTAATGTTGATAGGGATCAGCTTTAGGCTTTCAGCTGAAGCTACTTTCTTTCTTTTGCAAAACTACTATCATAAATTTTTTAGTTTTCGATTTTATCTCTCATTGTTCTAAGATTACCCTTACCTTCACTAGAGTTGGCAAAGAGTTTAATATTTTTTAATAAAAAATGAAATCCTAAAGCCTTTTATAAAAAAAAAGAGTTATTAAACACTCTTTACGCCAAAATAGTTTTGCAATTTTTTTTTTTTACCAAATGCAATTTGCATTTCCTCAAAACCTCTTAGGTCAAAGATATTTGCATTTCCCTAAGGCCCATTTTCAAAGCTGAACCAAATGCAACCTAACTTAGTTTCTATGATGACCCAGACCTAGGGCAATATGAAGGGATGGTAGGGCAGGTTGTGTCTCAACAATAAGTAGGCAAGACTAAGTGCATGTCTCCTATCCCCCATCGCTTAAGGGGGAGTCTTAGGCTACCTTATAAGGTTTTTGGTTGTCTAACTATACATACATGTTTTCTTGGGGTAGTATAGGTTGTTTTAAAAAGAATAAAACCATGAGAACTCAGTGTCTAAAGCAAACAACTTGTGTACAGTGACGGTCCCGAGGTGTTACAAAATGTGACAACCTAGATCTAGGGCAATATGGAGGGACAAACCAAGATCGCCTCGGCAGTACATGGGTGAGGCTAAGCACATGTCTCCTGTTCCACATCGTTTAGGGGGGAGTCTTAGGCTAGCTTATAAGATTTGGGTTTTCTATTATGTGCAATACATTTTAAAGCAATGAGGGCCGAAGGCCTAAAGTGGATAGTATTATACAATGGTAGCTCTTGAGTCATTATAGGTGGTATCAAAGCTAACTCCCACAACGTGTTGGGCCATAACAAGAGCGTTGTGCCTTAAGGGGTGGAAAATATGACAACCTAGACCTGGAGTAGTATAAAAAAATGACAGGGGAGGTTGTGCCTCAATAGTATGCGATTGAGACTAAGCGCATGTCTATTGTCCCGCAACGTTGAGGGGAGAGTCTTGGGTTGGCTTATAAGGTTTTGGGTTCTCTAACTTTATAATGCATTTTCTTAGGATAGTGTGGGCTACCTTGAGAAGAATAAAACCATGAGGACTTAGTATCCAAATCGGACAATATGTGTACAGTAGCGGACCCAAGGCATTACAATTTTCATCTTCATCACCTACCCCACCCAATGCCCGATTTCCACTTCCTCAAACTCAAGCCCCATCACCATTGCCACCTTAATCGATTCTCTGTCACCCCATGCAAACCTGTTCCTTGAACAATAACTACAAACCAAAATAAATCCATTACATGTCCATCAAAACAAATGACAATCGGTCCCCTTGAATTCAACATAGAAATAGTGGGTTGCAAGTGGGTTTTTCAGATCAAGTGGAAACTAGATGGAAGCATAGACTATTGCAAAGCCCAACTAATCGGCAAGGGTTTTTATCAACATTTTCGGAATTGATTAGAAGGACACCTTTAGTCATGTGGTAAAATTGGTAACTATTCGTCACATTCTCACTCTTATGATTACTAATTGCTATAAAAATTGACATTAAAACATTAATAATGCACTCTTCATGATACGCTTGAGGAGGAACTTTATACATCTCAACCATCGGTTTTGTTAATCATGAATTCTTGCATCATGTTTATCACTTAAGAAGTCTATTAAGGGTCTTAAACAAGCATCACAAGCATGGTATATAGAGTAAGTTCCTTTTTCATAGATCTCGATTTTACTCACTCAAAATGTGATGCATCATTATTTATCTATTGCAACAACGATGTTTAGGTTCTCTTTCTTGTATAAGTTGACGATCTCCTTGTTACAAGCAATGATACTATGCAGGTTAACACTATAATTGTTGCTCTAGTATCCCGATTTTTCGTCAAGGATCTCGGGTCCCTTCACCACATTCTCGAAGTTGAAGCTATCCCCACAACTAATGAGATGTTTTTAAACCAACATAGCTATATCAAGCACCTATCCCACACCCACATGGCGGATGCAAATGATCACCACACCTCTTGTGACATTCTCTACTTTGTGATTCGATGATGACTCTCCCTCCATTAATGGGACCAATTATCACATATTGTTGGTACTCTTCACTATCTTTTTATAACTTGTCCCTTTATCACCATTGCCGTCAACAAATTTGCACAATTCATGCATTGGCCATCCACTTTTCATTGTATGGCCATCGAGTGGCTTCTTTGCTATTAAAGTCACTTTATATCACAGCCTACTCATTTGGAAATAGTTCCACTTCTATTTATGCTTACCCCGATGTGGAATAGGCTAATAACAAGGATGATTTCACCTCTATCACAACTTATTATAGTTTATATCGGTGGTAATCTTATCACTTGGTGATCTTGCAAACAATGATTGGTGGCCTGCTCTTCCACTGAAGCAAACCATCGCGCCATTACCCCACTGCCGTTGCTGAACTTGCTTAGGTCCAATCCACTGTCAGTGAACTCAATCTTTCATCCACCACACCTTCAACAATCAACTGCAACAACATTAGAGCTATTTATCTAAATGCAAATCCTATCTTTCACTCTTGTATGAAACATATATCAATTAATTTTCACTTTGTAAGATAATAGGTTGCCAAGGGCCTCTTATGAGTTTGTAACGTCTCCATGAATGATCAATTGGTAGACCTCCTCACAAAGGTCGTATCGAAACAATAGCTCATCGATTTGCAGTCCAAGATTGGCGTTTCCAATGGATCCTCCATCATCTTGCCGGGGCATTGTCATTCCGTGAAAACTACAAGGACATGGTGACACAACCATCCTTCCACCTGAAAGACGTAGTCTCAAAACATAACTAAAGTCCACTTCCAAAGGTCTCTATCGATAGAGTTCTTGCTCTACTAGTTACTAACTAAAGAACTTGAAAATGTTGGGAAAGAGAGGGGTGAGCAACCACAGCTCGATGAGTAGTGTATTATTTCTAAGCAAATTGAGCAGCCACTATGTATGTGTGTGCGTGTGTATAAAGCACGACCAACAACTCATAATCCAACTTTAATATTACTGGGGCTTATAATACAACTTAGAGGGGGTGAATAGGTTATGTGAGAACTATGAAAAATATTTATAGAAGATAATAGGTTCAACTTCAAACATTGGTAGAAACAGATTGTAGAAATCAAGTATGTGTGTTGCTGTTTAATAGATCATGATAATAAATATTAGGTAATGCAAATAGTGAAGAAATAGAAGATATTGCAAGTAGATATATAATGGTTTGGCTTTATCCTCAAGCCTACGTCTACTTTCAACACTAATAGCCAGAAACAAGGCTGGAATCCACTAGTAATTTTCAAGACAAGTTACAATCACTAAGTATCGCCCTTTAAGCAGATCACACTATGGGGACTTATATACTGCTATTACTCATCAACACTTTTTCTTTTCACTGATTACACACATCAGCATCATACAAACATTGACATAAGGAAGACACAACAAATAATAAAAAATAAAAAATAGTGCAAAAAATAAGACTCAAAACTAAAGACACATGCTAAGTGCATTTGGTTAAGTTTTCCCAAGGGGCTTTCAGCTTCCAAAGCCCCTTGGAAAATGTTGGGCTGCTTAGCAACCATTTTCAAGGAGCTTTGAGGTGAAAGCTAACCTTGGGGAGGCTAAAAGCTCAAGGCTAGTCCCCATTAGCCTTGAGCTTTAAGCATTTTCGAAATGTTGAAAGAATTTTTAATGAAAGTTGTTTAGTTTCCTTTTGCCCTCAATAACTTACTAAATGCTCAATTTTCCCCCTTTTGAAAAAATAAACCCTAGGCCTCTACTTTGCGCTCACGCTTTTCTTGATGTCGTTTTGCTGCTCTCACTCATTCATCCACTCAACTGCCAAAGCTCGTGCCTTCCCTTTTGGTGCCCAAATGACCATCTTTATCTTCAGCTCCATCCCTCATTCCTCGCCCCATTTCAGGTTATTTTTCATCTCTCCTTTGTGTGTGCACGCGCATGTTTGTGCTTGTATCTATGCATGTCCGTGTGTTTGAAATTAGAAAGAGAGACGATGGATTCACGTTTTTGGCTGCCCATCATTTGATTTCTTCACTTTTTTCTCTTTTGTTGGAAGTTTTGTTCGTGGATAGCTTTCTAGCCTTATAATTTTAAGGAGCTTAATGGGGGAAGTTGCAAAAAGAGGGACGGCGGATTCAAATAGTTTGGTTTTTCTAGTCACATATATGATTTTCCTTCAATTTAAAGGAAGCTTTCGATTGAAACTAAAGATGGGGAGTTTAAGATCTGTATCATTAATTGTTTTTATTGGCTAAATGTTGTTTGTAAACCACTTACTTGTATAATCCAATACTGAGATGATTATATTGGTACTTGGCCTGAAGTTACAAATGTGGATTGGCATGGATGCTATGACCTACTTTTGTTAGCCCAGCACAATTTGCTACTTGAGTTCAAGCCAATTGTATGTTCTAAATATTTAGGGAAAAGTTCTCAAGTGCCCTAGTTTTTGCTAGAGAGAAACATCTATCTTGTAGGGTGCTCTAAATATTTAGGGAAAAGTCTCTCCATATAGATTTTTCCTGGTTTTGTTTTGCTGCTTGAGTTCGATCCAATTGTATGTTCTAAATATTCAGGGAAGAGTTCTCAAGTGCCCTAGTTTCTTCTAGAGAGAAACATTTATCCCTAGTATGTTCTAAATATTTAGGGAAAAGCCTCTCGGTATAGATTTTTCTTGTTTTTTTTTTTTAGGTTTCTTTTGATATGTTGCATTCCTGTTTCTAGTCATGTTAGGTGGTCTATCGGGTTTAGATCTCGAGGCTTGTTACAATTCATGTTCGAATTTCAAATTATTTGATTTGTTGCTTTTGTTTTGAGAGGTTGTCTTTGTTATATTAGGAAAAAAAAGTTGGTTCTTTATGAGATTCCTAAAGCTATCAACATCGGACTTCTTATTGTTCATACGTCTGAATGAAGCAGTTTCGTAAATGAATATGATTGTAAATTTTATTTTCAAAGATATGTATCAACAAACGAAATCTATTTATAAATCTTTTTATTGTAGTTGTACAAATGTGTTCCTCATTTCTATGGAGTTATAGGTATTTCTTGTGTTAGTTTATTTTGGAATGTTTCTAATTAGTGTGCATATTGGTATTTGTTAAATTATGTCTCGAGTTTGAGCGTTTGTAAAAAGCAATTCGCTTGGATAAAATTTTTGTTATTTGATTGTACGACGGATTTACAAAAGAGGAAATATATATATATAAGAGAAGCAAAGTTTCTTCATTGTTCGCAAGATGCGAATTAGGTAATCCACGTGGGGCCCAAAATCAAAAATTTGACTTTGGGCACACAATACAAGGCTAGGGTTTTTGTTTCTTTCAGCTGATGAAGATAAACGGAATGAAGCCTCTACACGCATGGAGAAAAAAAACGTGGTGGGCCTAGGTCAAACTTTGACTTGGGCACACGTATAAAAACAGAATTTTTGCAAGTCTTCTCTCTTTCGTAAGTTGCTGCCGAAGCCCTACGTAGAAGATAGAATAAAAGCCGCACGTCCACGCCACTACAGCTTTACATAGAAGGAAGCCGCAAGTCCTTGAAGCCACGCGAAGCTTTAACGAGTGGTAATTTTGTGCTGTGAATTTATATCCAAGTGAGTTGTTTATTTATAAACGCTTTGGGTTTGAGGTTAAATTTAGGTGTGGGAAATTGTGTGAGTAATTGTAGACTCTGATTCTCCAATTATAATGGATTATTTGCTGCTGGCTTTGAACCACGTAAATTTTAGTGTCCTTATGTTTCTCGTTTATTTCTCTGATGATTTCGCGTTGACGTAAATTGCAAGATTTTGTCGTTTTCGCGTATTATCCCAACAATTGGTATCGAAGCTTGGGGTTGGATTTTTTGATTGTGATTTGAAGCTTTTGTTTGTCTGATTATTATCTGGAAATTCTATTACTGCAATTATGTCTAAGAGGAAATTTGAAATTGAGAAGTTTAACGGGAGTAAAACTTTGTGTTATGGAGCATCAAGATGCGGGCATTATTGACAACACAAGGTCTGGCTAAGGCACTGGATGGTGAAGATAAGTTGCCTATCATAATGAAAGCCTCAGAGAAAATAGAGCTAATGGAAAAAGCAAAGAGCACAATCCTGTTATATTTGTCGGATGAGATCTTAATAGAGGTTGCTGAGGAGAAAGATGCCGTAGCATTATGAACAAAACTTCAAGCACTCTATGTGAAGAAATGTTTGAACAATCGCTTGTACATGTTGAAGAAGATATTTCAATTTAGATATACTGAAGGTACGTCTATCAGAACCCCCATAAATGAATTTAATAAACTCATGATGGATCTAAAGAACGTCGATAAGATACTTGATGATGAAGAGCAGGGCATGATATTGTTAGCCTCTTTACTAGAGTCATGGGAGTACTTTACTGATTCACTGTTGCAAGGGCATACTACAATTACCTCAGAAGAAGTAAAATCTGCCTTATTCTCTAAGGAGTGGTAGAGAAAGTTGCGTGATGACAGTCAGGCGCAAGGAGTAACGCAAGCACTAACAATTAGGGGTAGAGAACAACATCGAGGGCCTAGTAGCAGTAGAGGTAAAAGTAGATCAAAATCACGCCATAGAAAGTCCAAGGGACGCGTGAAGTGCTTTGAGTGTCACGAGGAGGGGCACATCATGAGAGATTGTCCAAAGTGGAGGAATAAAGTTGATAGGCAGAATGCCACAAGTAATGTGGCGAACATTGCCAAAGGGAGCAATAGTGATGCAGAAGCTGTTTTATATGTGACTGTTACTTTGTCAAGAGACGAATGGGTGCTAGATTCGGGGTGTTATTATTATATGACACCTCATAAGAACTGATTTACTACTTACCAAACTGCAGATGGTGGTAGAGTTCTTTTGGGGAATAATGCAATTTGTAAGGCTGTGGGGATAGGGACAATTCGGATTTAGATGTACAATGGGTGCTAGATTCGGGGTGTTATTATCATATGACACCTCATAAGAACTGATTTACTACTTACCAGACTGCAGATGGTGGTAGAGTTCTTTTGGGGAATAATGCAATTTGTAAGGCTGTGGGGATATGGACAATTCGGATTCAGATGCACAATGGGGTGGTGTGCACATTAACAGATGTGAGGCATGTACCGGAGCTCAAGAAGAACCTTATTTCTCTGGGGACACTCGATGACATCGGGTGTAGGTACACTGCTGAAGGTGGAATATTGAAGATCTCTCGAGGTGCCATGACAGTGATGAAGGGGAAGAAAGTGAATACTCTATCATCTACTAGGAGAGATCGTGATCGGAACCGCTACAGTTTCATCAGGTAAGTTAGATTCTAATGTGACTCAATTGTGGCATATGCGTTTAGGGCACATGAGCGAGACAAGTATGACGATGCTGAGTGAAAAGGGGTTGTTGAAGGGTCAGAAGACAGGGAAGTTGGACTTATGTAAGCACTGCATCTATGGGAAGCAGTATTGAGTTAAGTTTACAATAGCTATTCATTCGACCAAACGACCAGTTGAATATATTCATTCAGACATCTGGGGCACGTCTTCGGTTCCTTTGAAATGAGGTGCCCGATATATGCTAACATTTATTGATGATTATTCGAGGAATGTATGGGTATACTTTCTGAAGCACAAATATGATGTGTTTGATCGGTTCAAGAAATTTAAGACATTGATTGAGAAGCAGTCAAATAAAGAAATCAAGTGCTTGAGAACCGATAATGGCATGAAGTTTTGTGGTAAAGATTTTATTGAGTTTTGCGAGAAAGAAGGTATTGTGAGACATCGCATAGTACCTAGGACACCACAGCAGAATGGCGTGACAGAACGGAAGAACAGAACTTTGCTTGAGCAAGCTTGATGCATGCTTTTGCATGTAGAACTTGGTAAGGAATTTTGGGCTGAAGCAGTGAACATGGCCTGTTATCTGATTAATCGATCTCCATCATCTGTTATCAAGTGGAAGACTCTTGAGGAAGTATGGTCAGGGAAACTTGTTGATTACTCAGGATTACGTATATTCAAATGTCCTGTGTATGCTCATGCGAGTGATAATAAACTTGAGCCAAGGGCGAAGAAGTGCATATTTCTGGGTTATGCACATGGGGTGAAAAGCTACCGACTGTGGTGCACCGATCCCACATCACCCGGTTTTTTAATTAGCAGAGATGTGATCTTTAATGAGACTGCAATGCTTCAATAGAGGAGTTGTGAGACACAACCAGCAGAGAAGACAGATCATGGTGTCATTAGTCAGGTGGAGCTTCAGGTGGAGACTCCGGAAACCTCGAAGGTAACTGAAGTTGAGACTGCAGATGAAGCTGCAGTTCCTAAAGTTGGTGATAATAAACAACCAGCAAAGCCGCAGCACACTATAGCCACAGATAAACAGAGAAGACACATTAAATCACCGGTACATTATGGTTATACAGATATTGCTTATGCATTAACTGTAGGTAATGAGGTGGAGACAGATGAGCCTTCGTCCTACTCTGAAGCAATGGTTAGTCCGGAGTCGTCGTAGTGGCTAGAGGCTATAAGTGAAGAGATGGAATTATTCCATCAAAATCAAACATGGGATTGGTCAAAGTACCAAAGAGCCAAAAGATTGTCGAAAGTAAATGGGTCTTCAAACGAAAATGGGGCATTCCTAGTGTCGAGGTGGCAAGGTCTGAGGCGAGACTTGTGGCGAAGGGATATACACAGCGTGAGGGCATTAACTACAATGAGGTGTTCTCTCATGTGGTAAGACATACTTCTATTCTTGTTTTACTTGCCTTAGTTGCTTCGTAGGATCTCAAATTAGAGCAACTTGATGTGAAAATTACGTTTCTTCATGGTGAGTTGGAGGAGCAGATTTACATGAGGCAACCAGAGAGATTTGCTATTCTACTAGGTAAGGAAGATCATGTTTGCTTATTGAAGAATTCTTTGTATGGGCTAAAACAATCTCCTAAACAGTGATATAAACGTTTTGATGCTTTCATGGCTAATTAAAACTACACAAAAAGTCAGATAGATAGTTGCGTTTACTTTAGGAGATTGGAGAATGGTTCTTTGATTTATCTACTCTTATATGTTGATGATATGCTGATAGCAGTTAAAAATATGTCTGATATTGATATGCTGAAAAGGCAATTAAATGCTAAATTTGAGATGAAAGATTTAGGTGCTGCAAAGAAAATATTGGGTATGGAGATTTTGCGTGACAGGACTGTAGGAGTTTTATGTCTATCTCAGAAGAAATATATTGAGAAGATCGTGGCATGTTTTGATACGCAGTCGACAAAATCTGTAAGTACACCTTTAGCAAAGCACTTTAAACTTTCAAATAAATTATCACCGCAAACTGAGGAGGAGGAGGAGCATATGACCCATGTTCCTTATTCTAGTGTCGTGGGTAGTATTATGTATGTTATGGTGTGCACTAGGCATGATATTTCACAAGCTGTGAGTGTGGTTAGTCATTATATGAAGCATCCTGGTAAAGCTTATTGGGAAGCTGTGAAGTAGATCCTCAGATATTTGAAAATGACAACAAACGTGGGTATAGTGTATTGGAGGGACAGCAATGGCAGTGAGACCACTGGTTTTATGGATTCGGATCATGCCGGTGACTTGGATGATTGTAGATCTTTAGCAGGATACGTATTTACACTAGCTGGTGGTGCAGTTAGTTGGAAAGCATCCTTACAGGATCACATTGCATTGTCTTCGACTAAGGTAGAGTATATGGCACTAACCTTTGTAGCAAATGAGGCAATATGGTTAAAAAGTTTGCTCTCGGACTTTGGGTTAAAATAGAAATGTGTGGATATACACTGTGATAATCAAGGTGCGATATATCTGGCATATAATCCAATTTATCACGAGCGAACAAAGCATATCAACATCAGGTATCACTTCATCCAAAATGTCTTAGTTAAGGGTAATGTTATTGTTAAAAAGGTTGTTACAGCAGATAACCCGGCAGACATGATGACTAAGTCTGTTCTTTTGGCGAAGCTCAAGTTCTGCTTGAGCTCTATTGGCATTTATGGAGAGTGAGCGCCCATCGGGGCGTTGGGAGAGCAGCATGGATGATGAGCACTATAACTTGGCTTTAAACATCGAGTCAATGTGGAGAATTGTTAAATTATGTCTCGAGTTTGAGCATTTGCAAAACGCGATTTGCTTTAATAAAATTTTGTTATTTGATCGTGGAACGGATTTACAAAAGAGGAAATATTAAAAAAAAGAAGAGAGAAGCAAAGTTTCTTCATTGTTCGTAAGATGCGAATTAGGTAATCCATGTGGGGCCCAAAGTCAAAAATTTGACTTTGGGCACACAATACAAGGCTGGGGTTTTCGTTTCTTTCGGCCGATGAAGATAAACAGAATTAAGTCTCTGCATGTATGGAGAAAAAAAACATGGTGGGCTTAAGTCAAACTTTGACCTGGGCACACACGTATAAAAACAGAATTTTTGCAGGTCTTCTCTCTCTTCCGTAAGTTGCCGCCGAAGCCCTACGTAGAAGCTAGAATAAAAGCCACACGTCCATGCCACTACAGCCTATGTAGCAAGACGACACGGACACGCGACACGCGACACGACACGACACGACACGACACGCCGACACGTTATTTCTTAAAAATAGAGAATTTCGACACGTTCCGACACGATATATATTAAATATATTTTTATAAATAAATACATAAATAAATAATAATAAAAATAGCCTAGAATTAATTTACACGAAAAATATTAAATAATATCATTCATTATTTTAATTTGTTACAATAATACACAAAATTTAGAGGAAAAAAACATTGTTTAAAGAAAAATGCTGGAATGATATTTTTAAATTTATTTATTTATCATATATAGCATTTTTTATTACTTCTTTCATAGTAAAAGACTTTTTAAAAAATAAAACAATTCTAAAAAAACAAAACTGAAAAAAAAAAATTGACCTTGTGCGTGTATATTTATAGCTATTTTATTACTTCTTTTATTACTTCTTTTGTGTATATTTATATTTTGACCCCTTAGGTATTAGAAATTTTTAAAATTGACCCCGTGCGTGTCGGAATCGCGTGTCGGAATTCTGGACTCGCGTGTCGGAGCGTGTCGGAGAGAGTTGACCACGTGTCGGATTTTTCGACACTCATTGACTACGTGTCGAAGCGTGTCGGGACGTGTCGGAGCGTGTCGGACACGTGTCGGAGTGTCGGACACGACACGAAGGCTTCCGGAGAGTGTCCGTGCTACATAGACTACAGCTTTATGTAGAAGGAAGCCGCAAGTCCTTAAAGCCGCGCGAAGCTTGAATGCATGGTAATCTTGTGCCGTGAGTTTATATTCAAGTGAGTTGTTTATTTATAAACACTTTGGGTTTGGGGTTAAATCTAGGTATGGGAAACACTTGAGCGTGTGAGTGATTGTAAACTCTAATTCTTTGATTATAGTGAATTATTTGTTGTTGGCTCTCCCCGTGGATGTAGATACCAATACTCGGACGAACCACGTAAATTTCCGGTATCATTATTTTTCTCGTTTATTTTCTGGTAATTTCACGTTGACGTAAATTGCAAGATTCTGTCGTTTTCGCGTATTATCCCAACAGTATTACTTTTACACTTAGGCACATGAGAGTTCCTTCTTTAGCATCATTTGAATGTTTTTTTCTCGACATATTCACATGCACATCTCAATTGAGCAGTTCTCAATCTTGTTGGGAAATCATCCATTCATTTTGTTTCTACATGATTTTGAACAAATACTATACCTCCATTTGCTCATGAAGTCTTCTCTACACTTCAATTTGGACCCGAAATGCTTCGCTTATAAGTAAGTTTCTGCATTCAAGAAGTTCACTTTTTTAGAGCAACTTATGTAGATAAGTAAAAATAGAAATTCTTTTTGCATTCTTACTTGTTCACTTGTGTTCCAATACTTAAATTGTTCATATGAGGTCCATTTGCTTCTAACACTTTTACTTATGCCACTAGTTACACGACAATAAGAAAATTGGTTTCTTAATTTATTTGTTACTTAGTGCCTGCTGAATTTGGGAATTAAAAAGAAACAATTGAGGACTTTTTTTTTGTGTTTAATGGTGAGTTATATGCTAGTCTTTTGTCGCTAAGATCAATGATGCCGTTCATCCTAATGATGAGTTATGTGATGATCTTTTGTATTCTATTTTGCTAATTAGATGTGCGTGGGCATTTTTGTGATATTTTGTTCTTATTGAGGAGTGCTAGTTTTCCTTGTGTAAATCGGTTTTTTTTTTTTTTTTTTTTTTTTTTTTTTTTTTTTATGTTTAATGGGGATTATTTGGATAGAGGGGCTTAGGCTCTTGTTGACTTGGAGTGCTGGTTTGTTCTTATTTGGAGACTTTTTTTTGTGTTCAATGGCGAGTTTTGCTTGTCTTTTATGTCCAATTTTGCAAACTAGACTTTCTTGCTCTTGCTGGTCATTTATTTATGCCTCTCAAATTTATTTATATCAATTTACTAGTAGATGGCAAATTCATCAAATGAAAAGGCATTTTGGAACTCGAAAAATGTAGAAATCTTTTGTAAGTTGTGCGTTGAACAAATTGATAATGGCAATCATCCTACAGACAACAAAAGTGATGGATGGACAATTATTATTAAGAAGTTTGAGATCATTTTAAGGAAGATTGGAAAAGATAGAGGACATTGGTCCTAAAAAAAACATAATTAGAATGGGATCCAAAATATAATACCATTGATGCAAGAAATGAATAGTGAAAGAAGAAAATTCAGGTTTATCCCAATTCTTTTGTTATTTTTTAAGTTCATCTTTTTTTATACAACTCACACACATGTTTATTTTATAAGAAAGTCCTAAAGTTGGAGTTTTTATAATGAAAGGTATACATTTGGATCCTCAAGTTTTATTAGATAGAATGTTTGGAGATACAGTTACTACTAGAAATATTACAGGGAATACTTCACAAGGTTTATTTGTTGATGAGGATACTATGGCCACATAATTTGATATTGATGATTGTGTAGGATTTACTGATAATAATATATAGTGTAATGTGGGTGAAAAGACTGGTGAACATGCTCGGAGCAATAAAAGAATGCTGCAGAGATTAGTGAGATAATCTCAAGGAAAGAAAGAAAAGAAATTGAGTATGGCTATTAAGCTAGCAATGCAAATGGACAAAATTTGTTCAGCTATTAAAAGTAAAAGCCATGTGCATCTCTTGCACAACAATTTGATTCTTACAAGGAAATCATAAAGACATTGAAAGCTATACTTGAGAGTAATCAAGACTGAGAATTATACTTTTTTACAATAAATCATTTCGAGAAAAGAAAGATAATAGGAAAATCTTCATGAACTTAAATGGTGGTCAAGAAAAAAGTCACGGGGATCAAGTATAAGTTTGCACAGTGTAATCATCACTAGGATGTTAGCTACTTTTTGAATTTTTCATATGCAATGTAATTGTAATGTAAAATCTATATGCACTACTTATTATTATTATTTTTTTGGTAAAAATTGCACTACTTATTTGTACTAATCGATGAAACTTGTTTATATTATATTGTGAGACCTATTTCTAATAGGTGTCCTCTTTATTGAGTGAGTGCAATTTGCATATATATGATATTGATGAGTGTTTTGTTGATGGATGATCTAGATAATTTGTTATATCTCTTATTTTAATTCTATCTTGTGACTTTAACTAGTTATGAATGATTCTTCTAAAAGGGAGAACTATGAAAAAAGGAAGAGGAATATTGGCAACTTTGTTTAGCCGCATATACCTACACTGTTTATCAGATAACATATGGTCAAAAAATACCATGCATAACCTCATCATGTATAGGAAATGTATGGTTAAGAAAGTTGATGGGCATGGATTAATCTTAAAAGGTTTTGTCGGATGTTTAGAATGGATAGAACTACATTTAAGAATTTAATGCATGATTTAGTGACACGATATGATTTCCAAGGATATAAAAATATTAATGTTGCAGAAATACTAGAATTGTTTATTCATAATTTAAGGCATAATATAAATAACATATTAGTACAAGAGCGCTTTCAACATTTTAAGAAAACCATAAGCAAGGTATTTAGCTTGGTTTTAGATAAGGTATGTGAAATAAGAGCAGATTTGATCCAACCAGGACAATCGACAATTTAGGAAAATTCCAAAGAATATCATGAATAATAGAAAATTGTATCCACATTCTAGGGTAAGTTAAGATTATACAATAGAAAAGATGAATTAAATATAAATTAAGTAATATTTATGTTCTTATTTTAGGATTGCATTGGAACTATAGATGGTATCCATATCTTAGTGGTAGTACCTCTAGGTGATCAACTTCATTTTACCGATTGAAAAGGAACACTAACACAAAATGCATTGGCCTTGTGTAATTTTAACATGGAGTTTAGTTCTATTTGAGCTAGTTGGGAGGGAATAGCTTATGATACTTGTATCTTTTATAAAACCATTAGGAGATGTGATTTACAATTTCCTCATCATGCAAAAAGTTCATTAATTAATGGTTTTTATGCATTAATATATTTATGTGATATATGTTGATTAAATTTACAATATTTTTGTATAGGTAAATATTACTTAGTAGATGTTGGATATCTAAATCCCTCGAGTTATTTAGGGTTATACAAAGAAGTTAGATATCATCTTCTTAAGTTTCAACAAGGTCCTCAATCGACACGTTATAAAAAAGCGTTCAATCATGCCCACTCCTCACTATGATAAGAAATTGAGCGAGCTTTTGATGCATCAAAGAAGAAGTGGAAGATTCTAAAAAGTATATCAAATTATTCATACAAGAAGTAAGTGAAAATTGTGATAGCGGCAATGACTTTATACAATTATATATGAAATAATGCCATGAACGATGCACACTTTGGTAGAGTAGATTTGGATCCCAATTTATATATAATGGATTATGATGATGCAAATGAGGGGGTAATACTTCAAATGATGATGTGGCATTCTGACATGGCATGTTTACATAATGAAATAGCTATGAATTTATGAAATCATTAAGGATGTTCGTAATTTTTAAGGATAATGAATTTCTTTTCTCAAAGCATATGTTATCATGTTTATCATAATGAAAGTATATGACATCCTAGATTTTCGACTCTACTTTCAATTCAATAAATTAGGCATATGCGCCTATAGTGCTATTCTCAGAGCTGATCACTCGTGAGATAACTAGACTATCTAGGGAAGCCATTAAGGATTTTAAGGCATATAGAACTGAGGATTCGACTAGAAATTGGCCACTCGAGCGTGTTCATCTGCCGAGATCATTACGGCACATACGTAAATCAATTAGAGATCATAAATAGGTCTGTTCGACTGAGATGCATTGGTTAAACGTGGGTGATCCCACTAAATTGCAAAATTCTCATCGATCAATATTTGTTTGATTTTTCTATCGTTTTGGTACCTAGTATCCGTATTTGAAACCTTGAGATTTTCACAATAACCAAGAGTTACCAATATGTCGAAGGGGTTCATTATGGCTTAAAGAAAATCGATCATGGGTCATTTGCACTAAAAAGTTCTAAAAGTTACCTGGTAGTTTAGGTCATGCTAAAAACACGCCGGATTGAAATTAACCATGAATTTAAATACGATTTCAGAAATTAAAAATTCTATCATGTCACAGGTCATTTTAAGAATGTCAACTTAGCCTCTGAAAATTTTTCTGCAAATCGAGACTTTTTGGGAAAAAGTCGTCCAAGGGCCGTTTTTTATCAGGAAAGCTAGAGGGCCGCTTTTGATTTCGTTTTTGCAATTCAAGTTGGACTAAATGATGAGGAAAAATGTGGATTGGGATGATGGCACATTAGTTGGATTTATGGAAATCAAATTGAGCTCAATTAGATTGAATTGAAAGATGATTGAATGGAATTAAAGACATTGAAGGCCAAATGTTACCCAATTCGTATGCCATGAGGTACATGACATTTTGGACTCTTTGGCAAGCTTCTTAAATAAGCCAAGGTGTGGATAAGGGGCAGAGGACAAGGCATTAGCTGGTGGGGGCAAGGCAAGGGAGATTTGGGCAAGTGTTGAGCCCTTAGAAGCCACCAAGAGGACCCCCCTTTAGCAAACCCTTCTTCTTCATTTTTCCTTTGCTTTCTCTATTGTTGAGTGACTTTTGAAGCTTCAAAGAACTAGAGAAAACCTTAGCTCATCCCCCTTGGTCGTTGCACGTACTCTGGAACCACCACCGGACCGTTTTCCTTTGTTTTCACTTTTGCCAGTTTGTACTCTAGTCGACATTTTGCTCAAGATTCGAGTGAAAATTCGACTTCCCATGCGAATATGCCCCCAAGGCACTTACCGCCGTGACCAGCACATCTAGTCTGTACAGTCGGTGGTCGCCAAACAAACCTTTCTTCCTCCTTTTTCCTTTACTTTCTCCATTGTTGAGTGACTTTTGAAGTTTCAAAGAATCAGATAAAACCCCAGCTCATCCCCCTTGATCATCGCACGTACGATAGAACCACCACTGGACCGTTTTTCTCTATTTTCACTTCTGCCAGTTTCTGCTCCAACCGACCTTTCGCTAAAGATTCGAGTGAAAAGTCGACTTCCCATGCGAATCTGCCCTCGAGCCACCCACCGCCGTGACTAGCACACCCAGTCCGTACGGACGGTGGTCACCGATCACTAAATGGAGCTATCAGCCGTCCGATACATCGGCGAGAAGGAGTTGGTCGCCGGTCCGTCGGTCCCTTGCCCGCTTGTACTGTTTTGCGATTTTCTTCATTTTTCTCTCATTCTGACCTTTCCTTTGGCCGTTCCATCCACCTACAAGACCCCTTTGACCCCCGGGAGCCATTAGTTGCCGACCACCCACTCGCTGGAGCTCCGATCAACCTGTTTCTTCGCCGTTCAGCCTTGGTTCTCCTCTACCCATCAAGAGTAGAAGCAGAAACCGAACTAGAAAGGAGTCTAGGACTTCGTGGCCCATTTTCGAGCCCTTTCAGGCCTCCGTTGGTGTCGCCACTTGGAGGATTGTTGCTCGCCTCCGCGTCGTGGTCGCCGTGGACTCACCGGCTCGCAAATCCGATAAGTTTAACTCACTAATTATCGCTTAGTAGGTTAATTATACTTAGAGATTGATTATTTTAGGCTAAGATAGATTAGATGGTTAGATTAAATTATATTAATAAATTTAATTAATTGTCATTGCATGTTAGGTGATTAGCTAGTGCAATTAGAGAGTAAATAGACTCTAGTATTTATTTAACCAGTCTCGGAAATTTTCCTGATCCGTTCTAGCATATAATTAGGCATTATGGGCCTAAGTATGCATTTATTGCATTTATTTAATATTTTATGTAATTATTTAATTATTTAATTATTTTCCAAAAATTAACCCGGGATAGCTGGTGACCGGAATTTCGTACTAAGTGTAGTGGTGCTCTCTGTTTATTTAATTGAGTACATAATTGTGCAAATTGATTTTGTTTAACGTTTGTAATTTCCAAAAATGGATAATTTTGGTAATTAAGTGGAAAATTACCGGGTGTCGGTCTACAGTGTCAAAAATCTATTTTGGGATTGCTGAAAATAGTGGGAGGTTCAAAAATGAAAATCTTATATTTTGGCTAAAGCTAGCCGTGTACCCACACGTGTATTTTTATCGAGTATGATAAAAAGGGTAAATTGATTGTGTCTTCAAAACAATATACTATAACGGCTTGATGATTCGTATGTCATCTTGAAGAATGGATGTTATACTATTATAGCTCAATGACTGTCATCTTGAAAAGGAATTGCATGTATATCGGCTCGGTGACTCTATATGTTATCTTGGAGATAGGACGATATGACTTAATAGCTCGATGACTCTATATGTCATCTTGAGAATGAATTGCTTGTATACCGGCTCGATGACTCTATATGTCATCTTGGGGAAAGGACGGTATGACCCAACGGTGTGTTATAATGGCTCGATGACTCTATATGTCATCTCGGAGATAAAATGTTATGCATACCCGCTCGATGGCTCTATAAGTAATATGGAGATAGGATAATACTGTCTATATTTCACTTTGATTGAGGAATCCTAGATTTTAATCGGATTCATAGATGGTATTGAATGGGCCAACCAAGAGATGGTCGTGATGACATGTAATCGACTGGGTCGATTAATCGATGATTCGATATGATTTGATTGTGTGATATAATTGTTAGTATTTATGAATTGAACTGACTTGCATGAAGGAATTGAGGCCAAGGTAAGTCCTCTGACACCTGGTTGTGCTTAGGCAGCCCTTATAGCATAATTTTCTTCCTAATCGGGTCTTAAGAGGTTGAACTTGCCGAGACATTATCTCATTGGTTATTGTATAACCATTTTCAAGTCCCTAGGTGATAGTTGTGGAGAGCCGGAAGTCTCGAAGTTTGGGAAGGTGGAAGAAACAGAATTGGCAAGCATGTTTGACTAGTTAGTCGTAGGGCAGTTTTTTTTTTTTTTTTGGTAAAGATTAGTCGTAGGGCAGTTCCTTTTTGGTTAAGCCGATATTTTTGTAAGCGGCCTGATATTGTGAATAAACTTGTTTGTTATAAAAGGTTTGTTTTGGTTTGAAAAAGTTAGCATTGCTTTCCTATCTCATTATTTTATTGTCTGAGGATTTATATCTGCTTCCGCATGCGTATATTAAAATGAATGGGTTGGTGATGCATCCTAAGACATCGCTATTATATCGACTAAGCAGGGATGGACACGGGTTCGGAGGAATCGGGGCATGACAAAGTATTCTTCTTATAATTGAGAAAGAGACCACGTGAATTTTTTCCATTTGATATTTTTAGCAAAAATAATTATTCTTTTAATAAAATTGTTCACACAATATCTTTAGCATTGTTGTCAAAATATAAATTCAAACATTACAAGTATTTATTTCTTTTAATTTTAAATGAATAAAAATTAAAAAGCTTAAATTGATCATTAAATACGCTTTTCAAATGTGTTTTCTACTAAATAACATTTCTCTAAAAATTGCTTCTCAAAGTAGAGTTTATCAAATAGTCTTTGCATTTCCCTAAGGCCTTTAAGGTTAAATTACTTTATAGTTTCCTAAAGCCCATTGGGAAAACTGAACTAAACGCGCTCAATTTTTGTTTCTACCCAACCTAACTACTTCTTTCGGACTCAATATATAGCCATCTAGCCTCAAATGACCATTGTCTATCGAAATCCTCAAGTAGTCATTGGTTCTACAATTGCCAGTAGTAGACCGTTGCTAAAGATCATCAAAACAGCTCTCTGACATTGACAACGTCTCTCTAATAGTGGTAGTTTGCTAGAACAGTGTCAATGTACTTTTGTTTGTTCATTAATGTCAAAACTGCTCCTGATTAACTCTAGTAATCTTTTTGCGAATTCCAAGCCTTTGTGATGGCTATATTTTTATTTTCAATGTTCTATACAAGTGATCAAGTGACTAGCACCTTCCGAAACTAAATATCTTCACGATCCCTTACCCATAATCAAGACATGCAAATCTTTACTAGTCTCTTCATACTATCCACTAACACACCATGTGGAATGACTTGCAATCAATCATTCGATGATCATCTTGGCTTCTTCGGCATACAAAGACTTCTAATGACATTAGCATCCCTATTGATTCCTCGTCTTCGATGATTAACCATATTAGTTTCCAAAGATTTCCAAGAACATTAGCATCCCCACCAATTCCTCATCTTCACTGACTTAACTGAGTTAGCTTCCAAAGATCTTCAAAGACACCACGTACAGACACTGAATCCTCATCTTCATTGAACTCACAAGGATCATCGATATTGTCACAGTTTTCCTCATCATCTATATAAGGCAGCTGCTATTGTGCCAAGAATTCGCT
This sequence comes from Eucalyptus virginea, assembly GCA_014182375.1. Classification (NCBI taxonomy): domain Eukaryota; kingdom Viridiplantae; phylum Streptophyta; class Magnoliopsida; order Myrtales; family Myrtaceae; genus Eucalyptus; species Eucalyptus virginea. The sequence continues at coordinate 28,201,021 of CM024520.1, forward strand.
GCTCTGATAACAATTTGCTGCACCTAATAGCGATGTTGATCTTTTTTATCCTTCCAAGCATATTGGCAATTTCGACTCTATCAAGCTGGTCATCTTCATGGTCTTTCCAAGTTTTACCAAATATCCTCGGGAGAAGTACACTATCAGTGCCATAAGTTGTGTATGGCGCTCACTTTGGTGCCAAAAGTTTATGTCGGATCACTTAAGTGCCAAATCGAAGGAAAAACGATTACTTTGGTGCCACCGACAAAAAATTCCGGCTAAAATGATTATATGGCTTTTATATTTAAAAAAAAAATCGATAAACCCTTTAAACGACGTCGTTTTCCGTCCTACTTAAGAAAACGACGACATTTTGCCATCCTATGTGGATGGTTTAGGAAAAATGATGCCGCATAGCTTATTTGGGATTAAAATTAGGGTTTTTTTTTGTTCATCCTCACCGACCTAGCTTGCTCGGCCACCGTTGCTTGGCCACCGTGCTCGGCCACTGTCGCTCGGCCACCGTGCTCGGCCACCGTCACTCGGCCACCATGCTCGGCCATCGTCGCTCGACCACCATTGCTCGGCCACCGTGCTCGGCCACCATCGCTCGGCCAAGAAGTGATGGGAAAATAGGAGGCGAGGGCGGAGAAGGAGGAGGAAGAAGGGGGGTTGAAGGTGCAGAGAGAGAGAGAGAGAAGACAAGGAGTGCGAGGGAAACAAGGAGGGCGCAGATGGAGATGGTGGATTGGGCTCTGCTTAGAGAGTGGCTGGTGCTGGTGTTGTTCTTTGGGGAAGAAGATGATGCCGCCATGGCTTCTCTCTCTCTCTCTGTTGGTGTTGTTCTTCGGGGAAGAAGACGACGCTGCCATGGCTTCTCTCTCTCTCTCTCTCTCTCTCTCTCTCTCTATGCTGGTATTGTTCTCCGGGGAAGAAGACGACGCCGCCATGGCTTCTCTCTCTCTCTCTCTCTCTCTCTGTTGGTGTTGTTCTTCGGGGAAGAAGACAATGCCGCCATGGCTTCTCTCTCTCTCTCTCTCTCTCTCTCTCTCTCTCTCTCTTGATTTGGGGATTTAGGTTTCAACTTGGGGTTTAAGACGCCAAACGACGTCGTTTGGTGGTTACATGCTGACTGTACTCTTTGGCGAGCCACATCAGCGTCAAAAATTAATAAAAAAACTGCAACATCGGATTTTCGGCCAACCGGATCAGCATTGGCACTGAAATGATCGTTTTTCAAAAATTTTAATACTTAAGTGATCGGACGGAAACTTTTGGCATCAAAGTGAGTGCGTACACAACTTATGGCACTGATAGTGTACTTCTCCCAATATCCTTGTTCTAAGCTTATTCACCATCACCAAGTCCATCCAACTGTTCACTTGATTTTTCTACCTCTAAGCCATCATGAATAGTCTCGTTCTTCTTGGCTTGTTCACTCTTGATCAAGGTCCTTCCAAATGTTCACCTTATGTAAAGATTCTTTTAGATGTTCACCATATTTGAAGATCCTTCCAGCTTATGGACATCTTTAATGCCTAATACCTTGCTCACCTTAGATATCGACATAGTAATAGTGATAATGGCTAAGCACTCCTCATCTCAAAATCCCTAGTGTTGTTTATAATACCACTTGCATATCAACTTGTGCATATAACACCTGGTACTACTCATCCAATACACACATTAATAACTTTTGATTGTCTTCGCCATCTTCAAAACAACATAGGGATTTTCTTAACGATCTCCCATTTTTTGATGATGATAAAACAATCCTCTAAATATATAGATGTCTTAACACACGATAAAAGATATTGAATTTGAGTGCGTGAAAAGTAAAATAAATTTGTTTATCTTGCCAAAAATAAGAATTCAGATCTAGGCATAATAAGCATGCAACACAATTTCCTAACATCAAGATATTTAATAACTAATCAAGAGATGGCATCTGAAAACATTATGAGCAAAAAATAGGAATTAACAAGAAGTCATATTTCTACACTAGTCAATCACATGAACTTTTAGGTAGGAAAGGACATTTATCATGTGAACTAATACTCATCCAAACACATATGCATATTCATCAAATATCTTCCCTTTTTTGTCATTATCAAAAAGGCACCAAAGATGTATATGCAATTCAGCTCATTTTCGCACAATCTAACCTCTCCTCATATTCAACATGCTCACGCTAATAGAAAGATGTGTAATGAAGCTTGTGTTTGGTGGATCAAATATCATATGCATCATCAAATATGTATATTGAGGAACATAGATGCATACAATCACAACAACTCTCTTCTTTTAACGAAAAGCATGATATTGAAAAGGGAATATAAAGATGTGCTCAACAAGTTCAGATAATTTCAACAATTTACTCGAGCAGACTTTTGAGTTTTGACATGATGATAACAATCATACAATAGTAGAGATAATTAGAATTCATGATAATATGGAAGAGACGAAAGATACGGGCATTTTATAATGAAATTCTATTGAAACACAAGTATTGAGAAGCAACATGTTAACAATTGATATAAATAATTAATAAAAACACCATTGCTCTCCTTATCTATGTGCTATTACCTCTTAAGATCATCATTATCAGCATGCGATCACCATCAGTATGCAAAATCATCAATATTCAAAGAATATTATCTTTGTCCGCAACACTAAGATATTATCAATATCAACATAATGACCAAAAGTAAGAGATATAGAAGATGGACTCGCGGTACTATGCATAACTTAGTGGGTTTCATACATGCATTCACCTTTTCTTCCATCCCTAAAATTATAATCAGGATTCGGGCATAAATAAGCTCAAGTATTATCAAGATTCGCCCATTCTTGATCTTTGCTCTTCCTTAATGTGTTGATTCTTTGAGATGTTTATGATTTTCCCTTTAATTTTGCATTTTTTTCTTGTTGCTCTTCATCCTTCTGTTTTCCTCTTTCCTATCACCATGATAGTCCTTGCAAATAACTTTCATCGGGGTTTAGAAGTATTCACCATTTGCAACATCTTGTGCGTTAGCTCCTATCTTAATCTCCATTGATGCTGTCACGATTTCAATGCTGATGTCTCCATTTTCAGCACTGATATCATTGCTTTGAGTTGCTAAGCAAAGGATTTTGCTTTTATTTTCTTTGTAACAACATCCTCATCGTTATTTTCTCTTAAAAATTCAAGAAAAAGATTTGAGTTCCTCAATCAAGCTTGTCTTGATTTCAACCTGCATAAACTTGACAAACTCTTACACAAATGATGTTAAATATATAGCATTTCAAACCGTATATCATGTGCCTTTACTTTTGAATAAATAAATGTAGCATCTATAAACATTTCAAACATTTTAACTAGGAAACTACTCAGCTTTTAATGTGGAGCTTTTGAGAGCTTGCTCATGTCACTCAAAATATTTTGGTATATCTTCAACAACTTTTAATTTGAATGTATAGAGTAGAAATTTCAAACATTTGAAGATAGCATAATTTGTTAGGTTGGATAGGAGCAAATGATGCTGTCTGTGAAATTAGCTACTATTAGAGATAGTTGCTTCATAAACAATTGTTGATATCATCATAATTTGCTACTATTTGTGAAATATGCGGATGTGAACAAGATAAGGCTGTTAACTGCCATATGGAGGGTAAAACTTCTATTAAATTGAATTAAAATCATGAAAAATCACAAACTAATACACTTATGACAAACGGAGGATAAAAGTCAAATTAGTATATCCACCCACTATCGCATATAATCTAATTTAGCAATTTGATGGTAAAATTTAATAGAAATTAACATAGGGTAAATTTATTACAGGTGCACCCATTTGTATTTTTTATGGTAAGAAAAATTAGTTTTGGATAAAATTATCATAGATATATCGGTTTGAAATTCTTTGTGGTATTAATCCTTCTGCATATAAGTTATAAAACTTTTCACAGGCATCCACTTTAATCCTTTTGTTTTTTGTTTTATTTTAATTTACGGAAAAATCTACACTACACTTTTTAATCAACTTTCAATTCTTTGATAGAGAGGTGATGTCGAGCGTCATAATAAAAAGTAGAACAAAATTTTTCAGAAGGAAAAATTAGAAAATTGCAAATAAAAAAAGAATGCAAAAAGAGCATAAAAAATTTTAAAAGGAGAAAAATGCAGATAGTTGCTATAGAGGTGGTGATACCCAGGGGGCGCAATGTAATAAGCGCCTTGCCTAGGCCCGGGCAAGGGTTACAAGCCTTGACCGACAAAGTAGGGGAGGCAATGAAAACCCTTAACACCCACTAGATGAAATTCAGACTCGAAGCATGTTCCTTTTTTATAGAGTTTTTTTTTTTTTTTTCAAATTTATTGTGATTTTTATATTTCTTAGTTTTTAAGGGCTTTCGCTGATGAAGGTGACATGGCGTCAATAACACCACACCACATGTCTTGGAAAAGCATTCTAAAGCGCCTTGATGATATAAAAATAAATAAATAAAAGAAATCATGTCATCTTTTGTCGTCTTAAAATTGACAATCAATTGCATAAGCATTGAAAATTTTAGGACACAGACTAAAAGTTTTAGAACCCAAATAATATTATAACAAATTTTAGGACTTGTACCAAAATTGTCCCATTTTAATTGATTTCCAATAATGGATACAAGGATATAGTCTTGAGCTTCAAATATTATAAATTTTCTCATAATATTCAATTCAGTGCATCAAAGACTTTACATATTTACAGAATCCCTCAGATTAAAATTTTAGATTAAAAGAGGTAAAACCATAAGTACGAATTTCTAGAACAAAAGTTGTTGACAAAATGGAGTATACCTTATTTCATCAACTGAATAAACTACTCTGTAAATATATCATTATTAACAAATAGAAGATCGGTAATCTAAATAATAGTTATTTTAATCAAGTTGAGTGAATAGAAAGATTTTAGCAAAAAATAAATTACTCAATTTAAAACCAAATCTATTAATTCAAGGGACCCACTCGAATGTGCCCTTTTTGACCAAACATGGTCCTTCAAAATTCGGGACGAATTTTCCCATCGCCTCCCTTGGTGCCAATAACACTTTTCTTCAAACTAGATCTCCTGGCTTGGCTTTTTTATTATATACTCTTGCCATTCGATTTTGAAAGCACTGTCCATAGCATAATATTGTCAGCCTCTTTCCATTGATCAGATACAGCACTGCTGTATGCATTCTTTTTTAGCGGCCTTGGTGTCAGTAAGTATCCTTAAAGAGGGAATTGGCACCTCAATTAGGAATACAGCTTCTGTTCCGTATACCAATGAGTATGGATAAGCTCCGGTGGAAGTTCCGGCAGTTGTTCAGTACACGATTAACACGAACAGGAGCATCTCGTGCCAATCCTTTTCAGAGATTCTCTTGGCATTCTTGTTGCTGCTTCAACCTTCCCATTCGTCTGAGACTTTTAAGGTGTGGAATTGTAACAACATATTTGAAATTGTGTGGATAGCTTATCCATTAGCTTGTTTTCCAAGCGCTCTTTATTATTGGTGATCAAAGCTTTTGGACCACCATAACACGTGATGATACTGTATTTGATAAACTTTTCCACCTTTTTTTGTAATGGTCATGTCCGGATATGAGGTCATTTACACCCAATAACTTTCCTTAATCAAATGTGACTTTAATTATCTTTACATTCGTAACTTTCTTTTTAACATTTGTAACTTACAACATGATAATTCCATTTTTCAAAGCAGATCCGACAATCCTCTCGTTTTTCCAAATTAATCTACTAGTGCAAATAAGCCACGAGACTAGTCTTGTTAAATCAACTCCAGGACCATACTATTCCCCATAAAAAAAAACTAAAAAAGAAATTCTATGTTGGTGTTTTTAGCTCTCATGACTATTTAAATTACATCCAAAGTGGTAATTTATTCAAGCTAAATTATTCTTTTAGGAACATTAGTATCAATTGAGACAAGTCAGCCCACATTGTAATCAATGCAAACCGCTTCCCATACCGAAATTAGAAAATGTAATTAGCATGGTAAAGAAAAATGAAAAAGAAAGAGAAAGGAGGAAGAAGAAGAAGAAGCTCCGTTCATTTCACGGAAATAATTTCCGGAAAACGTTTTCCGGATTTTCCGGCGTTCGTTTAATGGAAAATGAATTCTGTGGGAAAAATGTTTTCCATAAAAAAAAAAAAAAAATTAGGGAAAATGTTTTCCACTTTTGAAAAGTGGAAAATATTTTTCTCATTTGATCTCTCTTATCTCACACATCTACAAATCTCACTTTCTCCTCCCATTTTTTCTTCTTCTTTTCTTTTTTTTATTCGAATTATTTTTAATTTCCTTTTTTTCTTTTTCTTTTTCTGTTTCTTTTTTTCTTTTTTTTCTTTGTTTCCCATCTTCTTTTTTCTTGGCTAGTCATCGGCCGTTGCCCAGCGAACCTCGAGCTCGTCAATCTCAAGCTCGTGCTTTGCACTCTTACTTATCATTTTCTTTATTTACTCTATCATACAGTTGTATATTGCTTCTTTTTGTTTTTGTAGACACGGGGAGAATAGGCCACTCAACTGGAAGATTCTCATTAAGGCTGTACATACTTTACTTCTTTTCACTTTTGCTTCTTTTTAAAATCCATACAAACATTTTTTAGAGTAGATGAACGTTTGGTGATAATGAGAGAACAAAAATATAAAGTAAGTTTACCTGAATTTAAAGGCAACTTCATATTTGATGGATTTATAGATCGGTAAGTGATGTATGCCTAAGTGGTGAAGTCTTAGAAAATATTTTCCTTACCAAACACCGGTGTCGCAACCTAAATTTTAGATGCACCACCTAGGTTTAGGCTAATGGACTACTAAGTCTTTAAACTTAGCCTAGGCTCTTCCAAGCCATACCAATTCGCGACTTAAGGTTCAAGTATTTAGCATGCAAAAGATTATTAGTTAGGAGTTGCCACTAATCGGTTTAGTGTAGGTCGATTAGACACCTAAGTAAAATAATGGGAGAATTATTTTACTCATACGAACTAGAGATTATGAGTTCGGGTACTTGGTTATGCTAGATTTCTCTAATGCTCTTTCGGTACCTTTCTCTTTTATTTTGAAAAAGTGTTTTGTAGGCAACTTGAATTGATTTTACATCTATTTCCCTAACATGTAAGGTGATCATGCGGGTGCGCAAACCATCAATTTAATACCAAATAAAGCGATGAATAACTTGCAAGACTTATAACAACAAAAGCATCTGCAATGTTAAATCAGAATTCATATAACGGTCCTAAATATGATTTTTAATTAACACGTAATTTTTTTTTCACTTATTCAATGAGAATCATGATTTATGCAATGCATGTCACTAATCTAACATGAAATAATATGACATGGCAACATGACTTAAACTATATGATATAAATAAGCATGCGGCCTATCCTGAAGCATGAGATGAATTTATTCTAATTTTTTTTTTGTATTTTTCATGAAATTCGAAATTTAAGAAATGCAACAATTAAATATGCAATCTAAATTAACCAAATAACTTAATTCTAATGACGAGCAACTTCTAACTAAATGAACCTAGCAACAATCACTAGATGACGGGAATTTCAAAAACCTAATCCTACATGACATGTGCATGATTTTTTCCTTTTTGTATTTTTTTATGAAAATTCGTAATTAAAAAACCACTAAAAATCTAACTAAAGTAAAATGCTATCTATTCTAAATGCCTTCTAAACATGCATTTAAAAAAAAATAACTAACCTATCATGCAATCAATTCTAATCTACATGAAATGCAAATGCAATTTATTTATTTTTTGTATTTTCGGGATAAACAAAACAATTAAGAGATAAACACTAAATCATCCATGGTCATCAGAAATATTATCCATATTCAAATTGAAATCCAAACTTGATTATTTCGCTAATAAACCGATAAATTGATCTTAAGCCTTAAAGATCAAGATATCAATTTTACTCCCGCGTAAATAATAATTCCATCTAAAACCTTATAGATAGAATAAAAAATTTGTGCAGTTGTGAATTGGATGCTACATGCATTGGAAGATATTTTAAACAAAGAGATAAATTATCAAAAAAACTAAAACAAGATAAAACAAATCTACCTAAAAATAAACCTAATAAAATAAAATAAAACAAATTTCTACCTAAATTTGAATTTTCCAAAAATCCAATTGGTAGATCGGACCACAAAGGAAGCTCGGCGCGGCTAAGGATGGCGCAAGGGCAGCGGCTGTGGTGGTGACTGGCGTGGCTCAACAAGGCCACGACAAGTTCGATGGGCTGTGGTACGGGACACCAGGAAACCTGCAAAGCTATCAAAAACTTAGGTAATTCGTGGGGAGGCTTGCTGGTGTCGCTGAGTAGTTGTCGGTGCTGAGAACCGGTCACGGTATCGAGACCAGAATGGCGAGGCTGAGCAATATCGTTGATGCGGCAAGACCGGCGAGCATCACCGATGTTGGGCTGGGACTAATCTGGGCGGAAGAACCTGTACTCGTGCCCGCACGCTACCCAGATCGTCTTCGTCTTGAAGCACTCAGGGACTGCCAGCGAAAACAGGTTTGCAGTGGGGGTGACGGTGAAGCACTTGGCGTGGCCGAGCAACAAGAACAGCAAAGTAATTGATGTTGGGGCGCCCTTCACGGACACGATACCAGCACCGGAAAGAGCTGCAGGCGCACGTGAAGATCACTGACGTCGATGGAGTCCCATTGCTCTACCGAAGGTAAGAGGGCAGAGCTTTTCCTCACGATCCACCCTTTCCTCTCGATTTCTCGCGCGCGTTTATCAATTCTGTCGTGTACGTCGCCCTCTGCATAGTGATCCCCAAGAGAAGACTCCCCCCTTCGTTGACTTTTAAACACCAAAAAGAACCCACGAAAATTCAACAGAAAGAAAAACCTCTCACGATTTCTTCTCTCTCGCACGATTTTTCTCTTAATGTGCCCTTTCTCAATTGTGGATCATGGCCGGTCCCCTCACGATTTCTTCTCTCTCTATGCTCTCAATTGTGGCCGTATGTTCAATGCGTGGCCTTCCAAAACCCTCGCGTTTTAATTTATTTATAGGTCACGGATTAAGGTTTTAATTTTTTCAAATTGATATTCACGAATATTTCTTTTCTAAACGTAATATTTACTTTTCCAAATGTAATATTCTTTTTCTCGAACGCATATTTGTTTTTGAATTAAAATCTAATAAATTTGTAAAATCTCCCCGGGATACGGATTTGAGCCGATTTACTCCATTCATGGACTTAGCCCAACTCATCAAATTAAAGTTCTAAACCATCAATTTTACCCATTTGTCATCGGCTCAATATAAATGTAAATTAAAAATAAATACATCTAAAACTATATGTTATGCAATTAACTATTTTCTTTAGAGATAAAATTAACTAATAATTTTCATGCGATAAACAACTAAACAAGTCGCTAAAATTTAGGTGTTAACAGCCAAAAAAAAATATTTTCCGAAATATTTTCAAGTTTTAATCAAATATAAAAAAATATTGTTATTTTTGGAAAATAATTTTTGGAAATGACGCATCTTTCGCGAAACGAAGGGACCCGAAGAAGAAGAGGAGTTCCAGAGAGAAAAGTCCGGCGGTGGTGAACAACTGGAACACGCAAGAGGAAGGTTCATGCACCGTTTTCTTAGATCAAGGCCCACCATCCTCGATCAAGACAGGACACCCTACGAGAAGGAACGGTGACTGAAACCAAACCTCGATAAATCTGAAGTAGTTCCCGTCGATCGAGAGAGAGAGATGGAGACGTTGCAGGAGGAGGAGGAGTACAACTGGACGGACGTGAAGCTGCCCAGCCTTGTCCCGGTGGTGGGGGAGGCGGAGCCACCGGAGCTGGAGAGGGAGACGACGCAGAGGAGGAGGGGCAGGGAGGTGCTGGTCGCCGTGGACCACGGGCCGAAGAGCAAGCACGCCTTCGACTGGGCCCTCGTCCACTTCTGCCGCCTCGCCGACACCCTCCACCTCGTCCACGCCGTCTCCAGTGAGTCCCCTGCCCTCTGCGCCCATAGACAGAAACGCTAGATTACGAAAACGTTGATTTGTATTATTACTGGTATTTAAATATAATTCGCTTATATATATTTCCATCACAGTAGTAAATCAACTTTTAAACCAGTCTCACCAGTTAAATGGAATCCTTAAACTCGAATCTGTTGTCTACTTTGAGGTAGCTTCTCTACTCTTTAATGGGGAAAAGGATTTTGCATATGCATGAGATTTGTAAGTTGCCTGCTGCCTTGTCTGCTGAATCTTCTCTGATTCTTTAACAAACTTAAAGGAAGAGGGTGCCCTGCTTTGTCGGTGAAGTTGGTCTTGGAGTGCCTTCATAAATCACCTGTGGATTCTGAGCAGCAGAGAGCTGCTTGATTTAGCTATTTCTCTTAATGTTCATATTGAGATATGGAAAATAAAAGATGATATAAGGTTGAGACTCATCGCTTGTTAATTTGTTGGGGCTAAATTTCTTGGTTGCCATAGCAAAATCAGTGAGAATCGAGATTCGCATTGGTAGATGTAAATTGTTTTCCCGATTCAGCAGCATAATGATGGGTTTGTATGAAGATTTAGTCTTCTGCTGTATTGGTTTTGTTCAAGAAATTTCTAAATTATCATAAAAAGTATGATGACTAATTCTTAAGATAACTGCCTATCACAAGAACTTCCGGTAGCAGGATCATTTGAAATTTGAAAGAATGCTGTTCAGAAATGTTACATGTTGCACAGTTTGTTATGTATTTGGGGGAGGAAAATATGAAATTGGTAACAACTGCTGATGTTTATTTGGGTTGCTCTGGTTCCTAAGGTCATTCTTGATCCGGATAAGATAAACTCAGGGAGAATGTAATGGTTGACAAAAAAAGTAGAAGTCATTGATCTTGTAGTGAAATTGAACTGAGAAATGGTTGTATTCTTCTTTGTTTTGTCCAATCTCAATGATCGTATTTGGCACCAAGTTAATAGCGGGATTGCAAATCTCTTTTAATTCAAGTAACTTAAAAAAAAAAAAAAGCAAGGCAAGTAACAGCCTAACTGTTCAGTAGGTGGTTTGTAATTCATATCAATTCGTGTAAGAATACTTGAAACTTTATTAGACATGTCAGATGATTAGAAACCACATGTAAGTTCATGTCAATATGTGGACTTGAGGGTACTGTATAGTGTTATATCTTGCCTCTGAATTTCAAGGCTCTTGTCCTGCAGTGTGACCTGCTGCATCCAATTATGCAAAATCTGAATGTAGATACTTGGTGTAGGTGTAAACAATGAGGTTATTCATGAACAGAGCCAGATGCTGATGGAGAAGCTAGCCATTGAGGCTTTTCAGGTTGCCATGGTCAGTGACTTGTCATTCTCCGGTCCTATCTTTTTCTTACTCCAAAATAAATTCTGTTCACATGGATCATATTTCAACATCATGAGATCATTCAAGGATTGTTGATATTGTTAAATTTAAGTTCAGCTTTAACTATAGTTTTAGGGTTTCATCATGGAATGTTGGAAATTAAACCACCCTCATTGTTTTACCTACCACCTTCCCTAGTTTGATTTATCCCCCAAAATGTGTAAAATTCACAAAAGTTCTTGCATAGCATTGGTCCATGCAGGACTGATGAATCTGCATGTTTTCTGTTGATCTTGCCTATCTTTATGGGAAAAATGATTGCATGGACTCATTCTTTTGGCTCTGTGGTTGAAAAACTAATCACAATCTAGTAATTGTGTTGAACCATGTGTGGTCCACTTGGGTTCCACGCTTTCTGGACATATGACTGGCTGACAATGCGCTTTAGGCGATAATTTCCTGTGGTCCTGGTAAGCTAGGGATTATACAGACTTGATCGATTTAGGCTTTTTGGGTTTGGACTGCTATTTATTGAATTGTTCTACACAAAAAATCACTCGAGAAAGGAGGTGCAAGGTTTTGGTAAAGGGTAAGAGAGGAAGTGCAAGGTTTTGATCTTTAAGAAACAGCAAGTTTCTCCTGTTCAATTCAGCATAGGTATTCTCTTCACATTCACCTAATTCTTAACCGGGAGACAAGAAAATATAAAAAATATGAATGTGTTTTTTTTTTTTTTTGGTAAAGTAAAAAAAAAGAAAAATATGAATGTGTTGGTCTCCATAAAGATAAAGAAAAGACCACTGCAGTGGTCTTCTAACTATTGGTTTCACTTAGGAGCTAACATAGACTCTTCTGTGTTATTATCGCATAAATTATCGGTTCTTAGTTTTTCTAATGCAGTCAGTACACTAATAATATGTCCTATGACCATGCCGCATTTAGAGCCTAAACTATGATACTTTGTCCTGCCGTTGCATTTTGATGTTTGACTAAAATCATCTCGGTGAAGCAATCGCTTCTTTCTCGTTTAGAACTTCAATGATCACAATCATTCTACCATGCCGTTGAGTTTTGTCAGTCAAAAAGAAAATCGTCTTGGTGATAAGTTGCTTCTTTCTAATTTTTGGGCTTGGGGGACTTGGATGTCAGTCTATGCTTGAAAGGCAACTGCTAATGAGTTATGTTCTATCCAGTGTCAAATTCTGTGCCAGAAGGTGAATTTGAAGTCGTGACAGGCCATGTATGATTGTCTTGATCAAGTGGTAAATATAATCTGTGCAAAAGTGCTCCTAAATTTTGCTTTGTTCAGGTGAGGACCGTCGCGAGGATTGTGGAAGGCGATCCAGGAAAGGTCATTTGCAGAGAGGCAAAAAGATTGAAACCTGCGGCTGTTGTAATGGGGACAAGAGGAAGAAGCCTCATTCAAAGGTCCATCTTTGTACTCAGAGTTCAATCCCACTTTCTCTTGCTATATCCTAAATTTACCTATTTTGCAGTGTACTTCAAGGAAGTGTCAGTGAGTATTGCTTCCATAACTGCAAATGGGCACCTGTTATCATAGTTCCAGGCAAAGGTACTACTTCTTTCTTTTTAGCTAATATGAACGGATATTTCTGAGACTAATATTATTTTAGTGAGAAGTTCTTACGGATGCATGAAGTTGAACTGACAAGTTATTATCATCTCTTTGCAGAAGCTGGGGATGAGTCGTTGGTGTAGTCGAACTCAAAAAGATGTTGGCATGCAGATGATGTCGATCCAGCACAAATAGTGGATATCTTGTCGTAGAAAAGAGTATTTCAGTGATGTAGATTAGGTCTTTTCATTAGTTGTCATGTGAATTGTACAAGATACGGAAATCCAGGGCCCCTTTGTTCGTTTGTACTCGCTTTGTCGTGATTGAAAAGGCTGTTGTTTGAGAGCAGTAGACATGATGCTTTCATAGAAATTTTGTCTCTGAAACGAGGCTGATTCGGAGATTTCTGATAACCCCAAGACAACAGAGACATTAACGCAATAGAAACTCGATGCTTTTGTTAGAAAGTTCAAATCATTTTGGCGTTGGTTCTGAAGATCATGTGAGCTCTTTTCCTTGAATGTGGTCCTTCAACAGAAACAAACAACTCTCAAATGGGATTGACATGTTTGTTCGAAAATTCTTGTCTGGAAAAAGAATGTTTGTTCTCCTAGTTACTTTCTAGGATTCCCCCGGACAGAAGAGAAGACAGACAAAACCTGAGAGGCCCAAAAGAGAAAAGGGAAAATTGCTCCCAAAATAATCTTTGAATGGGTGCTCTAAATCTAGGCATATCTTCTTGGAGAATCTGATTTTCTTGGAGGTGCACTATGTGAACTTGGAGAGAGAGAGAGAGAGAGAGAGAGAGAGAGAGGCAAAGCTAAATCTCTCACCATCCATTTGAAAGTAAAACAGTATCAAAGATGTCTTTCCCAGTGGATAAGGACATCTTCTGTATGTATGGCTTGAAAATGGAGTAAAAAATAAGGCGCTTCTTATCTCAAAGAATAGGAAAGTGCACTGATGGAGGCAATCTAACTGGTCCCAAAATTTCTGTTTTTTCTAGATATGTGCAAGGTAAGAACTCATCATCGTGCCCACAAATCGCTTTGATGTTTAAAGATACTAATTGGAAGGTCGTAGAACCAATTATTCATTGGATTAGGGCATACTTATTATCTATCAATCTATTTGATTACTACTTTCATTTTGACATACCAGAATTTTCAATAATGTACGAGCAACCCGATACCTTCTCCCCCTGGTGGAATCAGCACAACCTAATATCATTAAGCTTGTTTATGCATAATATGTCACTATATTCTGTCCTGAAATAGGCTTAAGCGATTTCTGGATCAATGATTGATTATGAACCTTTGAGAGTCGGACCGGTAGTTGGTTTTCTAAAACATCAAGTGGTCGGTATAATTTCTCAAGCTGGAATTTGATTAGAGGATGAATTCAATTTTTCATTTTATTTGGATATCGATTTTGGCTATCTTAAATATCAGATGAGAATTCCCTATGTATTGTAGTTTAATTGTATTTTAGGTGAGGACTTACATAAATGACTATTAGGTTTATGTCCTATGATGTGATTTTAAGTAGACAGCTGAGAATCAAGGACATTCAACGCATCAGTAATGTGATATGTTTCTTCTGACAAGTTAGTGGCATTCTTTCTTTTATTTTGCTTCCACTTTGTTGTGTAACCATCAGAGTCCCCATCAGTCAGCTCCATTTGTTCCATGCGGGGAAAGCAGAGAAGGTCCACCACCATAACTCATGTCCTCTTCCCTTAAACTAGAATGCTTGCAATTGCCTGTCAATTTTGTCCCAGCAACTGAGCAAAACTTGCTTCCCATAGGCATCCTATTGCCTGAACAATCCCATAGGTTCGTGCACAAATTATTGAAATGGTGTTGGTCAAGTCAAAATTCCAGATCTCATATACTATTTATATTCTTTGCAACACTTCTTTTTTCCCATAGCTCTGGGTATCTGATTTTTTTTGGTTCGACCACTTCCGCAAACGCACCCACCATTGCTTTGTCCATATGCACCGGATAAGCCTTAATAAAAAAATGTGGAACATGAAATTGGACGTATCCAAATCAACGGCTTACTCGCACACTTCGTTTAATTTGTATTATCGTCGTAATTTTTCCCCTCATTATTATTATCATTTTTTTTCCAGTTTCTTCATTTTGGCTGTGGTACTTGTCTCAATAATGCTAGGCCTCACTGTTGTAGACACTATATAATGGCCCCGGGGCGTATATGATAAACTCATAAAAGAGACATCTAGCCATTGCGGGGTTCAGAAAAAGCTGTAACATGCATAAGATTGGGACAAGACACGGGAATCCCTCATTTCTTTTTCCTATTTCATCCAAATCGGAGGCCCCACCAGCCTTTCCCCCCCCTTTTTTTTTTTTTTAATTTTCATGATTTTCTTTTCTCTTTGAGCTTTTGCCTCCAAAAAGTACCAGTTCCTTTCTTGGTCCCCTCTGTTCCGTCACCATCCAACTTTTTCAAGAATCTTTAATGAAAGTTACTCTCTTTTAATGTGCCTTACAGAGAGCAAAGAGCATATGTCAAGGTCACAGCAAAAACAGCAAAGAGATGGGGGCTTTAATGGGTATTCATGATTCTTGTTCATACTTTGAGCAATATAGTATGATTACAAATAAGATATACACGCTATATGATTGAGGAATAGAGAAAAGAATTTTGGGTCAGGGCATCTTTGGAATGAATTTCTTTTTTGTTTTGGAATTGTTGTCATCAGGCTCACTCTATCCTCCATCTTTCAGATCACTGGGCTCAAGTGAACCTGCAAAAGTATGACATTTGCCATTAGATACCACCAACTCATTAAGTAGCTTGATAATGGCACACGACTTCATGATAGATCTATAGAGAGAGGATCTGCAAATACACATTCTCTTCTTTTCAAATCAAGAATCATCCAAATCCAACCAAAGCAGCATAATTACGATATGTGGGTCTCGCTGTCATCCTTATCATTGGTAGTTAGACTTGCTTTTCTTTCACTGTCTAATTGCACCGATAAAGCCCTCAATCAGACAAAGGTCAGGTCAGATTAGGACATTTCACCACTAATTACCTGAAAATTGCTCGGGCAAAATTAGTAGTTCTTCCTTGCTGTGATTCCATACTAAATGTTTTGTACGTCAAAGTTCCAAGCAGAGGAGGGCTGAAGTGGCTGCACAAAAATAAATAAGAAACTAAAATTAAGAAGGCTTGAACAGAAATTTCACAACGGAGGAGCAACTGGGAAAAAGGGTTAGCTGGAATTACAGCAAAGGAAGATGGGTCGAAAAATTCCTCGGCCATCGGCGCGGGAGCGCTAATCGTTCTTTGAACATTGGCATTGGGAATAACCTCGGACTCCTGACATGAAACCACTTGATGTGCTGGATTAAACTGAAGATAGGCATTAGCATTAATCATCTCTGTTGGTATATCAATTGCGGGGAAGCTGGCTGTGCAGTTGGGAAGCATCTGTTGCCATCAAAGTTAAAGGACAGCAAAGTATCAGAAAATCGGCAATTTTGACATTTCTAGATCTGTCGGTGTTAGCATTAACACAATGCTCTCTTTTTTCTCCAGTGACCAAACTTGCAAGTATGTATCTGATTAAATGTTCTTTCATTGACTGAAAGAATTACCTCTTTTGCCAATAAGGGGTCCATGTTGAAGTCAACTCTTGGAGTCACAGCAGCTAGTTTCATGGACAAGAACTGCGAAATGTCACAGCAAAAACAAACCCAGTTGAGCACACTCTCGAGAGATCAAAGTTTTGTGAAGGTACCAAACAGAGAACAATCTCAGATCCATAAATGATAAACGTAAGTTTTTATCTTTTACCTCGACTTGTCCTTGAAGAGATTGAACATAGTTGATGATTTCATCGAGCATTCCTGCCTTCCCAGCTATCTTATTGCACCCTGGTACTAAATCCTGAAGGTACTTCATCCTCTCACTGATCTTTTCCCTTCTTGCCTAATTTGAACAGACAGGACAGAACAAGTAGTAATAACATGTAATTGCACAAGAACTAAATTAACCAAAACCTTCCATGCTCACACCATTCTACAGATCATCTGAACACAAGAACGGAATTAAATCGAGGCTATCACGACTCACTCTCTCAGCTAAGCTGTGGCTATCCGTGGCTTGACCTCGGCGAGCTCGGACATGGATATAATCGGGCTTTTGGACCTCCGAAACTCTTGAATTTTCCTTGGAAGTGCTAGCAGAAGTTTCTCTTTGTTGTTGTTACTGTTCTTGTCGTTAGTTTGTTCTGTTGTCTTTGACTCTCCCTCTTCTGCGGATCCTTTGAATTTCTTGTCTTTGAGATCATCCTCGACCTACATCCAACCAAGACAAGACTTTTTCGATTCTTAAGAGAGTCAACAAGCAAGAGGAATAAATTTTCTAGGCTGCATCTGAAATTTCAAGCACCTATAGTCTAAGAGAAATGATTAATCAAGAAAAAAAATGAAAAATTGCAGATAGTCTTTCACAAGGAATTATTAGGAACTAAGATTAGTCAGGCAGGCGAAATAATTATATTCCTCTGAATTAATTGACTAAGAAGTACCTACATCATTAAACTTTACATAAAATAAAATAATAATTGCATTGAAAATGCAAAAAAATTCTTCAGCCGAAGGAGACCAACCTTCGTGTCCTTTGCTTTGTCATATTTCCTCTTCTTGCAGCCATCCTTCCTAACTCGGGAGCCAGCCTTCTCCGACGAGGCCATCTCTCCACAGCTGGTATCCACCGCCGCCGCCTGCGGCGGCGGAGGGCAGCTGGAGGTCCGAGAAATAGAGCTGGTTATCTCCGGACCGGTTCCAACCTCGAACTCGCAAGCCACGAAACCCTGGCCCGGAATTTCGTACCCGCCGACCTCGGAGCACCCTTTTGGAAAACCCCGGTCGGCCTTCAGATGGCGGTTCAGGTTCGCTACTCCGCCGAGCACCGAGTTGCCGCCGCCGCTCATCATCATGAGCCCATCGCCGTACTCGGCGGCAAACTGGCCCGCGCCGAAATAACCCTTCTGCACCAGCAGCTGCTGCTGCTCGTGGAGCAACAGGAAGCGAGTGCGCTGCCTCTCCAGCACCGTCATGTCCGAGCACTCGCCGGCGACGGCCAGGTTCACCTGCGGCGGGATCAGGTGACAGATCCCCTCCGGCAGAAGCGCTAGATTCATCACCTGATACCCAACAAAGAAACTCTCTCTCTCTCCCTCCTCCGGAAACAGAGTAAAGGTGAGGACAGTACAGTAGGGAGAGTCGCGGTTGTTGCTTTGGAGGAGAGCACTCGCTGTCCACTTTTTCGCGCAACCCACCTATCAACTAGCTAGCATTTGACGCTAGAGAGAGACAAGAGAGAGAGAAAGACAGAGGCGAGGAGGAATAATGAGATGGGGGTGGGCTTGGCCGCTTTGGTGGTGAAATATAAAGGCGAAAGAGTGGATGACCATGAAGGGGAGGGTCGAACGGGGGAAGATGATGACAGCTTAACGCCGGAATCTCAGAACAGTAACGCAGAGAGAGAGAGAAAGAGAGAGGAGCAGGAGTGGGCAATGGCATGACCATGGATCGTATTCGACGGTATATATATACACTCTGTATACGTATGGATGAGGAGTGTATTGATGGATGATGATGAATGTAGGGGGGCATTCTGGTGGTGGTGGAGGAGATGATTATCCAATCTAGCAGGTGGGGGGAGGCGTGGGCGGCGAGAGCCTGAGAGGGGTGGTGGGCCTCCCTCCCCGCCTGACATGACTGCCCATGTGGTCGTGTCCGGGTCGCGACAGAACGGGGGGAGTTGAGGTGGGGTGCGTCCAGACGGACGGCGTTTCCTCCTTCCCCAGAAAACAGCGACGTCCAGAAGCGGTGTTGACTGACTGGTTTCGTTCGCGTCAACCGTGGGGACGACGCGAGGAGGAGAACCCCGTTTTTTCAGGATGTTTCGTGTTTCCCTGTATCAGCCCAACCGAAACAACGTCTTTCTCTTTCATTTCTAGGGAAAAAGCTGCCAGAAATCTTAAAATATGCTTATCGTATTTATCTCAAACTCTTTTTTTTTTAAGAGGTAAGAATATATCTCGAACTCTTTTGTAACATTAAAAATTCCAAATTTTTTACCACGAATTTGTACGGTGTGACACATATAGTACATTTACTCCAAAAATTAAGCTGAAAAAGTTTTGAATTTTTTGTATCATAAAAAAAGTTTTAAGTAAATGTGTTACATATATACGTTTGAAATTTTTTATGTTATAAAAAAAGTTTGAGATAAATTTATCATACGAGTACAAATTTTAGGTTTGTTTAGTGTCACAAGATACAGTTTATGTTAAACATGTCAGCAAAGTTTAGAATTTTTTCTAAACTTTTTCCGTTTTTTTTTTCCCAAAAAAATGCTCCATGCAGAGTTGACAGAGTTGATTGGAGTGTTATTTTCTAGCTTGGCAAGAGACTTTGTCCAATGTTTCATCTTTCAAATAATTAGGTTTCCCCTTTCGCACCTCTTGATTATGAAATAAATTGGATGATAATGACATAACCTAAACTTACGCTGGTTCAGCCTTTTAGACCTAGAAAATCTTTTATTTTCTTTTTTTTTTCTGCTTACGATTTTGTTTCTGAAATTTGTTTCGGTTTGGAACTTTAGCATTTCCATTACTCCCATTAGTTTCAAGTTTTGGGAGTAAAGTGCTTGATGGAAACAAATTTTAGGACCATCATAGTCATTGTCCCTTAAAAGTAATGAGATGCCATCACGACTATCAATTATGTAGAGTCTCACTTGGTTAAGCTGAGGTGAAACAAATTCAATAAACTCGATTCCAAATAAATAGTTCCCTTCAAAGAAACTTTCATTCTGACAATAGTACATGGGCGAAGAATGGAGACGAAGTGGATCTCGAGTCAACTTGAAAGAGAACTCTAGAGGAGTTTACTTGATAGTCATTTAGTCTAGTGCTGCAGCCGAAAAGCCATAGGGAGTTAGGATCGGAGTTCGAACCTTGGCTCAAGCATTGGATCTCTCTCACTCCAATAGTTACCGATTTGAAAAAAATTGAAAGTGTCAATCCTAGCTCAAAAGGCGAAGATTTCGCCTGCGCAACAATTTTCCGACCACCGGCGATCTTCCTCAGGACTTGCGAACGAGAGGATGGCCGCACATGCCTGTGGGCAAGGAAGAGTCTAATTCCGTCGCATATTAAAAATAAATAAAATAATAAATAAATTAAAAAAGAAAAAGCAGCTTCGGAATGGGCTGATTGGGCCCGGAAATGATGGCAGGAGGGGTCGGTCCCTGCTCCGTCGAAAAGGCGTCGGACCGCACATGGGTGCTTCACACGTGGCAGCTCGCGCTGCTGCCATGTCAGATGGTGAGGTGTGACAACGTGTGCGAACGGCTTCTGGTCTCGGTTATTACGTTACTGGGTCTCGGAAGGCGGTGCGAGGGAAAAGCTTCGGCACAGGGAAGGAGAGATTTAAGGCCACGGAAAAAAACATACATTGGGAAAAACAAAAATTAAAAAATTAAATTATAGATAAAACTATCAAAGTCTTAGCAAAAATTTCAAATATAGGCATGAAATATCCTCATTTTTTCAAATAAAAGTAAAAAATCGACTTTATTTCAAATAATCTCATATTTAAAGTGAAATTTGTTTCAAATAAAGGTTTAAATTGATCATATCAATTTCAAAAAGGACCTAATCTCTTAGACCAAAAGGTATTTTTGCCTTTTACTTTAATTTTTTTTTTTCTGTTTAGTTCTTTTTCTATTTTTTTTCTTTTATTTTTCTCTCCCTTCCTCCTATCAGCCATGGCAGAGGTCGCCGAACTTAAGCAAGGGTCCCCCTCACTTGGGCTAGTAAGGGTAGCTCCTACTAGTGTTGGGCGAGGCGAAGTTCTTTGAGGGCCATAATAGTCACTGGCCGACCAAAGCCCCTTTTTTGAAACGATTTGACTACTTTAGGCTGTTGTTTGAAACAATTTGATCACTTTAAGTCGTTTTTTGGACAAGATCTACTTATGACCTTTATTTGAGAAAATAAGAGTATTTTGGACCCTTATTTAGAAATTTCCTTAAGTCCTAGAGAGTTTTTCTATCACCATTCCCTATGAATTTGTTATGAAAGTGCAATAATATTTTCCAATTTTTGAAAATTGCAATCGAATCCTAAAATTTATTGTGTTTGTGCGATTAAAGTCTTCTCATTAATTCTGTCCAACTTGATAAAGGAAAACTACTAATAAGTTTTATAACTTGATTGTATTGATTTGATATATTTTATGACTTCATAGTACTTTTTAAAATATGTATGACTCATTTATATTTTGTGATAAACTTTATAACTTAATTATATTTTATAAAAAGTTTAAGATTTAATTATACTTTCTTGATATATTTTAAGATTTTCAATGTACCTATTTCAATGAATTATTCCCATCGTTTTGAAGAGAAGGAGCGGGCCACCCGTTTTAATTAAAAAACTTATTTGGAAAAGTGAAACTTTCGCCAGTATTTGTGTTTGGAAAACGTGATTAATGATGTTGAAATATGCCTGAGTTCTAACTTCTGCGAGTACGTACTTTTGCAGTTGGCTAGGTGATGTCCAATTTAATGATTATGTTTCGTTTCGATGTGGACCGGAGCTATACTATTAGTTGGCCTACTTAAATAGGGGTATTGTCGTCATTTCGTCCGTACAGTAAAGGTTTCAAAGCGGAAAGTAGTCATACTAGAAAATAGCTATATATATTGACGATAATTATAGCCTAGAGAAAATTATGAAAATATTCAGATTTATTTTAGCATAGTAACAACTACAAAAGCATATTTTAGTAAATTTTTAAATTTTGATTCCGGCATTATGATATCTTATTTAATCATAAGTGGTTTGACTTAAAGTCAATAAAGTAACGACAAATGTACGTAATTTTCTAGTCTTATTCTACTATTATGATGACACTAATTTTACTGCAGGGGTTTAGAACCATCGCTTGATGGCCCACCAATTCTCTTCAGTCCCTAGACGCTTGAGATCGTTGAAATTTTCATACTTCAATTTCTATGGAATCTCCTCACAAAATAAGGAAGATCATGTTAGTCACTTGATTTTGAGAGCTTTATATAGAAAAGAGAGATTTAGAGCTGATTACCTTGCGAAAAATGAGCAGATGAAACCCTCAATAATAGAGAAATTTTAATGGTGAAAAGGAATCTTGAGCAACGTTACCATTATGAAAAAGAGAAATCAAAATACAAGATTTATCCTAATTTATCATTAAATTAAGGCTACTACATCTGCAAGATGATTCTACTATAATTAGCATCTCCCATCTTTCTGTATAATTATTAATTTACAAGAGAAAATGATTATATATAAGCGACAAAGAAGATCCTAGGGGCTAATAAAGCGTTATGCTATTCAGCAACTATCCATAAGCTTAAAACTATTAATAAAATACGGATCCAAACTACAAAAACCCTTTGGCGGCCTGAGGGCGGGGCACTCTCATGCCTTCTTGTTCATATTTATAAATTAATCATAGACTCTTCCACAAGTTTTGACTCCGCATAACTTTTCCATTTGATATCCCATTAACCTGACTTTTGTGCCCACAGAAAGCTAGTGACCCTAATTTTCCTAACATGCAATTTAATTTTTGAAAAAGTGTCAGAATGGTGGATTTGAGGGATTGGGTTGAACGAATAGGCAGGATAATATGTCATGATACTATCTTTGTAAAAAATCCGATCTCCGTGATTTTTTCAACGTCAAAAAAGCTTATGACTTAATCTTTAAGGTGTAATAAATTGGTGTAATAAATTAGTGTAACAAATTATAAAATTACCAACACCTTATGATGGGCTGGTTATGGTTAAAAAATGTAACAACTTAACATAGAAGCATTTGATTTAAGCAAATTAGGTATCCTTAAAAAGCTCTTGATGAGAACGATTTAGTTGTACCCTTCAATCAAATTTTTTACGAAGCAATATTCTGAATCTAACTTTGGTTAAAACTTTAGGAAAAAAATTAGGTGTCTACATATGGTCCGACTCTTGGAAGGGATAATGAGTGATGTTAGGGATGGTAAGCATTGTGGAGTAAATTGTTGGAATACCTCTCTTAGAGATATACCTAATATGCTCAAGAAGGTGATATGGCATTGAGCATTGCGATAATTGATGTTCAAACTCCTTCTTCAAGAAGTCATTGATAAGGTTTGTATAATTATATGCTATTTTTGCTGGTTCCAGTGTTCCATGTAAAAAAGGTAATTGGGAGTCCTTAGTCTAACACACAAGTATGCCTATCATCGATTTAGAACCTTTTTGAAGTTTCTAAAGTATAGATTAGAAAACACTAAACACTATTTGAACTATATCAAATTGAGTGAAGTGTGTTTGTTTGCATATGTTTAGATCGAAGGCATCCTCTACCTAAGGTTATTCATAGGTGCATAACCTAAGTGGTCAAAATCCATTAGGAATCACCTAATCAGTTTAAAACATGTTGTGATGATACCACTTCGGTTGAACATTTCAATTTTGCCAATTTAGTATTGAACCTATGTGTAATGTAGTCATTTTAATCAAATTTCGCTGGAACTCTTTAATGTAGTTTTCCATCTATTGATAGCCATCCCATACGCCGTATACGGTACATTGACTTATGTTAGCAATTTCCAATGAACCAGTTGAAATGACTTAATTGGAGTTTCTTGCAAAGATTTAGGACTAAATTGGCAAAATTGAAAAATTTATGACTAAATTGATATTCATATAATAGGTTCAAGATTAAGGGTAATTTCTGCATATTGATTTCGTTGCTTATCTATAATATGATTTTGTTTTACCTACGTAGATATATGGCTTCATAAATATTTCCGTGGATAGCTTAAAGGAACGGAGTTTTCGGTCTTTAACACCTTCCGGTGATTCTTTCTATCATTGAGGGAATAATTGAAGCTTAGAGATGAAGCCAAACCTATAATGTGATAGAAGTTGGGGGATGGGATGTTCGTGTTCCAATCGTTTCGATTGGTGGAATTCTTTGGGGCCCCTCAATGGATGAATATTCCTGAGGAACTTGTGTGTAATGATGCTTCCTCGCCTTTTTGACTGCAATGTTTCTTGCTATATAAGGATGATGCATGGTTTAGATTTCACTGATTGTAAATCTGCCATGGCTAAAGCACTTGATTGCCATGGTAATGTCTGAGAGAATTCAGAACTTTTTTTTTTTTTGTGTTTTTATTTTGTGAATTAAATGATTAACAAGTGTTTGTCATAATATTAATCTTTAGTCAACGTCCGTATCGATCGATAAACTCTGCATTATTGGGAAAAAAGAAATCATAAATTAATTCAAAGTGCTCAACCTAAAGTCAGTGGTTCAATTATTGCATTTGAATTGGGTTTTCACCTATAATCATAGTACTAAATCAACATGCAAAAACTTAGATCACCAAGTTCCTAGACCACGAATAAATCCTATTAAATATTTAAATATTTAAATTACTCTTTGTATCTAACATTTTAAATTTTAAAACAGTTGATAGTATTTCTATAAAATTTCACATGATATCAAAATATAAGACTAGGCCCGTATTTTCCCCCTCAATGAAATATTTTCACATTTTGATAAAAAAAAAAAGTAGACTAAGTGTGAGGGGGAATAATATAATATTTAACTATTAAATCATATTTTCATCTAATAGTAAAGTTTTTTAGAACAGTTGTCACTGATCTCATACAATTTTATAAAAGCGACAGCCAAATTCATAGCTCGAATCAAAAGATTGAATTTGGTGAGCAAAATTCTGTTCTTTTAGAAAATGAATGATGGGTATGTGCTCAAAAAAGATTAAGTTCATGCCAAGAGAGAGACTGAAGGTACGTCAAATCGTGATGCAGAGTCATTAACCAGCCAAAGCGACCGCTTCATGCCCATGAAATGACACCAAATTTCACAAAAAGAACTTTCAGGAGATATTATTTGCAAGAGCTTCTCACCGCCACGAAAATTGAACAGAAAAACCATCGACCCTTTTCTTATTTTTGTGCACGAAACCTGTTGAAACAAGAGAGAAGAAAATCATTATCCCAAGATTTTCCCAGCATCATGGCCCGACAAATAAACAGGAAATCTTTGCATGAATGGACACATGGTCTTGTTTGCGCACTGAATGTCGTAATAGAATAGCTTTCTTGGGTCCCCGCCTTTTTTAAAGATGGCATTTTCAAGCGGGCCAGTCAACAAATGCACTTTTCCATTGGTGATAGAATTTTGCTTCGAGGGACTTATATAGAAGAGGTAAATATTGCATATTCAGATACATACGTATAGGTAATATGAGAGATTTTGTGTATTATTTCCACGCACCAGAATGATATAAAAAGATGTATATATGTGTGTGTGCGCGTGTGAAATTCCATAAGCAAGCCATATTACGTAGAGCACGTGGGATAATGTCCCCAACATGTCTCATCATATCTATAACATAATCAATCCATTCAATTTAATAGGTGGAAAGAAATTATATAAAAATGTGGAAAATTTAAAATTTCTTTGTGAAATTAATTTGGGACAAAATATCGCTCCGATACTATGTTAAATTATTTTAGGGAAAGACAATGACCAAGATGACTAGATAAAGACTAATCAAAATGGTGACTAGCCTTGTGGTCCTTGGTCATCCCATAAGACTCCATTGCCGATGTGCAAGTTTGAATAGCCTACCCGAGAGTACTTTAATGCTTCCTCTAACATGCAAACATTGAATTGACCAATGAGAAGCAACGTACGTGAAATTAATTTTGGATGGAATCTTGCGCCAATATCATGTTAGATTATCTGATATCAAATATTCAATTTGATTTGTGAATGAAGATTAGATGAATATAAGATCGATTAGAATCTTGAAAATAAGGGACGTAGTATATTTTAACACGTACGGTTTAGATATATCCGAGAAATTTGATGAAAAGATGAGCTCTGCTTCATTTTTTTTTTTTTTTTTTTTTTGGTCGCAAATAAAAGGAAATGAACTCAAAAGAAAAGGTAACTGGTAGTTCAAGTTTCACCTAACGAGGGCCCTCCCCAACCCCAGCCTCTCTCTCTCTCTCTCTCTCTGGGTGAACTGAACACATGATCATGTACCACAAGATGAGGCAAATGGGACCTTCTTGTCATCTTCTTCCATCACTTTCTTTTGAGGTCTCCATCAACATATCATATTACCTTGTTGCCCCATTACTTTTTCGGTACACATTCTCTATGTTGAGCTACAAGTTTCAGGAAGTCTTCGAAGTTGACTTAAAAACTCAAGAATGAAATCCCTATATCAGGCCTAGATGTGCATTTCAGATCTGGTTTTCACTATATATATAATGCGAGAAATTTAATGGGCATCCGTGGGCACACAAGAAATGGGCGGTCATGGACTAAAGTGTCGGCACTCAAGGACACAGCCATAGACCAAGCTAAAGAGAAGACTATTGATCCGGTTAAGGCTGTCCGGAGCAGTTGATGGACAATTTCTCACATACACTCAGTCATGGCAAAGTGTTACGTGAAGAGACTGTGCCATATCATGAACAGATAGCATCAACGAATAAGCACACAGACAGTTGCACGAACTATAAGCGAATGCTTTTAAGCGGTTATGGATGACACATATAAATAGGAATTTTGGACCAAGGAGATGCACAAACTCTTAAAGAACAAGACTTCTAGGTTCTATCAATATAATTTATTTTTAGTCTTTCTAGCAATTTATTTCCTATCATTCTCATGGTTTATTTATTTTTGTCAAATTATTAAGTTAAATGACACGTGACAATTGACTGGTATAATTTTACGCTTCGTTTGTCACGGTTTACAACTTTTGTGATTTTTTTGTGGTATTAATTCAATTTAGCAAAGGGTATGTTTGTCAAAAATTTACTAGTTTGGGGTTTTTTGCGGTCAAATAAATTATTTTGGGGTAAATTTGTTATAAATATATCAGTTTAGGGTTTTTTATGGTCAGTTGGGGTAAATTTGTCAATGATATACCAGTTTGGGATTTTTCATGGTCAAAAAAATAGTTTGGGATAAATTTGTTATAGGTGTACCAGTTTAGCCGTGGTGGCTCTACTGGGTAGGCTCCTGATCTTTAAGGAGAAGGTCAGGAGTTCGAAGCTCCTGCAACGCAAGTTACAGAGAGGCTGGCAAGCCATTAAGTGATTTATGCGTGGCACCCTGGTGGTGGGTCCTAGGTTAGCGACACCTAAGGGTTTACGTGGCGGCTGTCGACCAAAACAGTTCCTCCAGCAGAGAAAAAAAAACTTATGATTAAACTAATTATTAATTCCTATGTCTATTAACTATATTTGCCTAGTTAATACTGAGAGAAGCTAGTAAACCTAAGCCTAATTGCCACCAAGGATTGCCACTCTACAATATTGGCTGTTGCTTTTCATCATCATTGTCATCATTCATTTATGTAATCCCTCAATCCATACATTAGCAAGCTCACTCAGTCAACTAATTACCAAAAGTAAATGGATTTGGCTTGAGATTTGGATAATGATATACAATTTGATTACCCATCCACCTTATAACCAATTTGGGATTAGTTAGTTAATGTCAAGTGATTACTAACCCTCATTTACAAAATCCTCAACTGGTGGGCTAGGTCACTCAACACCTAATTAAGATCTAATCACCCTTTCTTAACTACTTACTGCAAGATCATGCATTGTTAGGTGCAATTGAAATCAATTAATCATCAATTCAATCACAAACAATGTCAAACAAACAAGCATAGGGCTAATTAGCTTTAGAAATCACAAAATCAATGGGTAAACTTCTAAGTTTTATCCTTCATTTGGGCCATCTAAGTTTTAATATAATTGAAGGCCTTAACGAATTCCACATTGAGTGATTCCACTTTTCAATTGATGCTTGGATGTCGACTACAACTTTCATAGAGATTACTTTTCCAATTTATGGCTCAATTCGTACAAAAAATTCCATTAAACCTAGCTACTCTTGGTTTATCTTGTCCTGACCTGGTTCTTTTTCATATTCTAGAAAAATATTAAATCACCGTCGAATGATGCTAAATTTGACAAACCAACAATTCATCACACCCTTAACAACTTTAATTCTTTGAAATTTTGTAAATTATCTTTCCACCTATGTGAAAATATGCAAATTACACTGAGGACTAATTCTGTGTTGGTTTTGTAGACCAATTCTGACATTGACCTTATTCAATTAAATTGACTGACCTATTCAAGGTAGAATTTGATGCAATTTTGGGTAATTAACCTTTAGGACCTCCCCTACAAGTTTCATATTTTGATTAGGATCTCCCCTATAACTTTCTTATTTTAATTTTGCTAATTATCTTTCTGCTATTTTATACTTGCAAAACAATTTTAGTTGACTCTGAAATCAAAATTCCAAATCTGGGTCTAGATTATTTTGGTATTTTTGAACTTGATTGTCAAAGCCTTAATGACCTTCAAATTTTATGAATTTTATAAGTTATGAATCTCTGCTTTGACTCACTAGAAGACAAGCTTTCCTAATTTTAAGCCGGATTTCCCTTAAAAACCAGCGAGTACAAAGGGATCCGATCCTATTCAAATATTCCAATAATCTTCAAACTGGCAAATCATCAAACACAATGATGTTGTCATTCAAACATATTTACAACTTGTTCAACTCAACTTATTCATCATCTTTGCAAACTCAAACACCAAAGTTCTTTTTATTTTTTATTTATATTATAATGAATCAATTGAACAATGATTCCTAAGGAATTGGCATGATTTCAATTTAACTTATTTCTCAATCAACATACATGCAACATACATCAACTTAAGTTTGATTGACATCCAAATCATGATCAAGTTCATAATTTGAGGTTCTCAGGTAGCTTATAAAAGATTGAATCAACATGCAAAAATTCAAATCAAACTTGAACTATGATAAATTCTAAGAAGCAACATCTAAACTCATAAAATCAAGCATAAATTCCCAGTTAGTAGTCAAAACTCCTCATCAATTCCAACCTAGGAGGCTTTGGCTGCATGACATTAAATATTCTAAGGAGTATAAAATTTGCATTGACAATTAATTTCCTAAAGTAAATCTTATGCTGGAAATTATCGCTATTTGATTTCATCACATTCTACCATGAAATTAAATCATAAATAGGAGTTCTGACTTCATTTGGACTAGGATTGAGTCAAGGACTTTGGATGATCCTTTGAAATAATGATCACGAGATTATAGCAATCCTATCTTGAAATGACTTCCGGCAAGTTGAATAAGGAAATTAGTGGAATTGAAGCACTTTCAATGACGACTAGGGGCGGCAACCGGCATGGATCATCATCTCAAGAGGAGGTTGGCATGTTGTCATTGGAATTGAATCGGCAGCAAGCTAGAAACCGGCGGAGGAGTTCCTACTTGAGGGAAATATTTTGAGAGGGAGAGAGAGAGAGAGAGCATTCTATCTAAACATTTTTCTGGATAATGCATAATGAATGGAGGAAAGTTAGGCCAAGGGATATTGGGGGAAAGTCTTATGAGAGAAAAATCAAGGGATACGTGCATTGGCAGTTTTAAAACTTATTGCAATAAAGTGTTTGAGTCATAAAACTTTCAAAAAATGTAATTAGGTTCTAAAACTTATCCAAAAGTGCAATTCAGTCCTCAAATTTTTAAAGAGTACAATTTAATCCTTAAAGTTGTCAAATTTGTTCAATTAAGTCATTCTATTAATTCAACTTTTTGAAAGTTTTAATACTCAATTGTACTTTTGTGGTAAGTTTTAAGACTTTATTTCATCTTTTGAAAGTTTTAGGACTTGATTGCACTTTCTAATAAGTTTTAAGACTTGTTTACACTTTTTGAAAGTTTTAAAACTCAATTTCATTTTTGTGATAAGTTTTAGAAGTTCTAGTGAACTTATCACATAAATCAAATTAGGAATTAATTCTAGCTCTACATGTCACTATATATGATCTAATGACTTTAATTTTTTGCTTAATGAGAAAAGATTTATGCTATTGGCTCTTGTTTAGTCATATGGATGAGTGACATGGCACCCTCAATGGCTAGGATTAGATGGGTGTAATGGATGGCTAGAATTATTGCTTAGAGGCTAAGTAATTTGCCTTTGGTGAACAATTGACCAAAGTAAACATTTTTATTTTGCATTGTGGGCTGGCGAACTTATTTGTGGGTTGTGGGCTTGGTTATTTCGGTCAATTGGGCCCAATTAGACTTAATTGGGCTTTGGCTCAGTTGGACGAATAAGGTTGGGTCTATCGAGTTGACTTGGGCGGACCCCATAAGCCTCAATTGTTCATTTTTGGTCAAATTTCACTAGTTATGCCTAAATTGAAATTGAAATTGAATTAATGCTACCTAATTGGATTTTATTTGTGCCTATTAACTTTCTTAAGAAAAGTCAACCTTTGCCTCAAATTCATTTTCGAAAATTGACCGTCCTTTTCAAGTTTAGAATCATCAAATTGGACATGAGATTTCCAATTTGGTCCCTAGATCAAATGTCTAAAAAAGGAATTAAATCAATTAGTTTTAGAATTTATTAATTGAAAGTCAAAATCTTTGGTTTGATTAAAAAGGTCAACATTTGATCATTTTATGAAAATTTGGAATGTGAAAGCCTAATTACATATGCAAACATCGAATTGACACTCAATTGTATTTTTTTGCACGATTTGGTAAATGTTGACCTAGAGTAGATTTAACTAAAAAGTCAACTTAAAAGTCAATCCTTGATTTATCAAGAAAACAGTATCCATATACAAATGAAATGGAATTCTCTTAGTCTCTATATACAAATGGGACTTTACTTGCACTTAAGTGACTTTTTCTGGCTAAGAAACAGGCTCTGTCGTGATCAGAATTCCCGAGTCTCGAGTTTTAATCTTATCGGATATATCGGCGAAAATTCAGGTGTTAACAACTATCACTTTTTGAAAAGAAGCTCGAAGAGGTTTTTTTCAAAGACTAAATATTACCTAAATTTTAGGCAACCAACTGGACATGATAAAAGGAAAGAAATGGAAAGAAATGAAAATGACATTCAATTAGGGACATATCTTGGGGGCTTACCTTAAACCTTAGAATCATTTAAAGCATATTTAGTCATTATGCTCTCAACTCCTCTCTCTCTCTCTCTCTCTCTCTCTCTCTCTCTAATCTTGTTTTTGGATGGAAGTTTTTTTTTTTTTTTTTTTTTTGAGTAGATTGAAACTAAAAAGAGTCAGAATACTTGCCTACTCAGCTGTAGAAGCTTGTTGTGTTGATGGAGGAGACTCCAGGCTATAGAAGCTTGTTGTGTTGATGAAGGACTTTTAAACAATTAGAGAGGTTAATCCTATGAAAGTTAAGGGATTAATACCCTATATAAATAGCTAGGGTTTCACACCTATAATTTAGAACACCTAAGTTTCCACACCTAGGACTTGACATATCTAAACTTTTATACAAAGGTCTTGATGTGCCTAAGTTTCTACACGAAGGACTTGAAAATGCTTAAGATTCCATGTGCCTAAGTTTCCACACGAAGGGCATGACATGCCTAAATTTCCACACAAAGGGTTTAATACGCCCAAGTTTCCACACAAAGGACTTATGATGCTTAAGTTTCCACACAATAGACTTAATATCCCTAAGTTTCTACGAAAAGGACTTACGATGCCTAAATTTCCATGCATAGGACTTAAGATACCTTATTTCTACACAAATGACTTAATATGCCTAAGTTTCCACAAAAAAGACTTAACATGCCTTAATTTCCATGAAAAGCACTTAATATTCCCAAGTATCTACACAAAAGACTTAAGTCGTTAGCAAGTATACTTATGAAAACATTTGTTTTTAGAGTAAAAGCAATATGGTTACGATATAACTCTAAATGGGTTATATTCTTATTGTTTACTTAAACGGAACTATAGAATTATTTAGGCAAAAGTACACTCTAAGTGCCAAAACATGGCATAATAGGACACTTAAGTGCCAAAAGTTAGGAAGATGACACTTAAGTGCTACTTTAAAAAAAAAAAAAATGGGACACTTAAGTGCTATCTCCGATGGACCCCACTGGAAATCTTACATGGTGATTTTTTTTATTAATTTTGCTCGCCTATGTGGCTCGCTAGAGAGCCGATTCAACAAAGAAATACAAAAACGACGTCGTTTTGGCACTTATTTGAATTTTAATATAAAAATTAATCAAATTAAATTATAAAAAAGATAGGAAGGAAGCACGCGGCTAAGGGCCTAGCCCTTGCCGCTTACATTCTCCATTTTTTTTTATTTTTTTTTTATAAATTTAATTAATTTTTATATTAATTATTTACCCACATCAAAGCAAAAACGACGTCGTTTTGAACTTGCATTGCTAGAAAATCGACATATCAACATTTTAGCTGGATTTTCTCGCATTGGCACTTAAGTGATCCATTTTACTTTAATTTTGTCACTTAAGTGTCGCTTTCATAAATTTTGACATTTAAGTGTCTCTCCGTGCCAAGTTTTGACACTCAAGGTGTCCAGCACTCAAAATATTTATAAAGACCAAAAAGACAAAAAGGTAATAAAAAGACAGCATATTTTTGTTGATTTTGGAAATGGAATGAAATAAAAAAAAATTGAATCAATGAATGATTTATCTGACTTTATTATGGGAAGTTGCAAGATTAAATTGAACAAATTGAAAATTTACAAATTAAATTGAATATTTATGATTAATTCACTAATCATATTACACGAATCAATAGCCCGAGCATGACATTGCATATTAAACCAAAATTTAAGAAGTATTCATGTCATTTCGTCCATGTATATATAGAACCATGGGAACCCTCGTGGACTCAAACAAGAACATTAGGGTGCGCATGGTAACGCTTCTTGACTGGGGAACAGTTTTTTTTTTTTTTTTTTTTTTTTTTTTTCCAGAAATAGTTCTTTTCTATTTCTACTCCAGGGAATAATTTTTGAGTAAAGTAAGGTGTTTGGTAACTACACAAAATTTCTATTCTTGAAATTGAAAAAGAATAGAAATGCGTTTGGTACGATTTTGTATTTTTTGTACTTATTTGTTTTTTATTCTTGCTCACGGATTGCCGACCATCGATTGCCGCTCATCGCCGCTCGTCACTGCCGCTGCACGATGGTCAGCGGGGGTGGCAGCGGCGGCGATCGGCGGTGGCTCCAGGCGGTTGGAGGTGGCCGTAGCAAGAGAGAGGAACAAAAGAAAAATAAAAAGAAAATTGACTTATTTCTAGAAATTGTTCCTAGGAGCAAGAAGTTAACTTTTTTGGTTTTTGCTTCTTTTCCAAATATATTCCTGTCTACTTTTCTATTCCGGGGAATAGAAAAATAAGTTGGCGTTAGCAAACGGATTTTTTTTTTTTTTTGTTCGAAAGAACAAAAGAACAAATATTGGGAGGAACAGAAATGTTACCATGCATGCACTTAATTGCCCCTTTTTCTCTTCGGCTTTAGACTTTAGCATACAGATAACCAAGTCCCTTTGGACTTTTGCAACATGGGCCAGGTCTTCACATACTTCAATTCGAGTTGGTTTTGTTCAATGGACTCAAATTCCAAACACATTATAAATCTATTAAAAAAATTTCTCACTCATACCCGATATTTCCAGTTGGAGATAGAAGATTTTGAAATATTGGGGGTGCTGCACCAATTTGGAACATTTCAGCTTTACTTATGAATGATCCTCACATAGAAAAGCCAATTAAGCCTAGAAAAAGCAAGCCAACATGATTTGATGGCTTACCTAATTCATGCCTCAATGTAGATAACCATCTCCGGAAAGAATTGGACTTACAAAGCTAATTATTATGGCTTCTTATGCGTGATTTCGGATAAGAGAAAAATATGTTTGTTTTAGGCACATGCTAAGAAATGAGTCGGCAAGCTTGTCCTGTTGTTGGCATGAGTTTCGTGCATTGCCGCTAGTTGTCTATTACACAAGACAAAGAATCTTCTTTAGAAAGTTCAACCCATGCTGTCTTTATCTTGGACGAAACTCAATAATGGCAACAATTTTGTCACATCGACCTCCAATATCCTAGTGACGGAGCCAGAATTTAACTCGAGAGAGAGAAGAGAGAGGGGCGCAAAAGTCAATAACAAGATATGGAGTTAAAAGTCATTGGCGAATTGTATTCATCATATATATTTTTAAAAATATTCATAGTTCAGTTTGATATTTTGTTGTCAAAATTTTCTATAAGAGTTTAAATAAAGTAATTAAACGAGAGAAATATTTGTTTTCTTGACGCTTATCTGTCCTAGTCATAAAAAATTTTAAAATTCTTTTCAACAAAAAAAGAAAACTTCTCTACTAAGATATTCAATTACTTTGACCAATATATATATATATATATATATATATATATTCAATTAATGTTGCCTTCATCCACAGTTCAATGATAATATTTTAAAATAGAAAGTTCTACCTCAGCATAGATTTCCATATGTATAAAGGTGCATGGATTATGCTTATAAATAAATCAGAATATCTAAGAAATAAAAGTGATAAGAACAGAAAGGAGAATAAAATTGTCAATAAATCAGAATTTCGGTGAGTAATTCATTTATTGTTTGCTGATGGGGAAGCCTACTTTAAGTAAGTGTACCCTGGGCTCATGAAATAGTTTGCATGTTCACGGTGTATGGTATCAAACTTATGTCATATACTTCATTTCATATATAAGTTACATCTTTAACCCTTAAATCGAATCTCATAGGTTGTTTAGAGAGTGAATTATATATGAGATTCTTCAAATGACTTCTCTTTTGTTTGATCGAACAAAATCGGGTGCACCCTTTTAATCTCCCATAAGAATGATCAAGCCTTTCTTTTTCCTATTACATGGGTGCGCTTAAAGAACATTCTCTGTATTCATCAAGCTTTAAGTAATATCAAATCTACAGTTGGAAGTACCATTAAAGTAAAAATAAATAAAATAAAAACACAATAGTGCTTTGGTGATAGTACTTCAATCATGTCCCCCGTTGAAGACTTCTCGTCGTTCCTAGTGGAGCAATTTTTATTTTAATTTTATTTCTGACGATATAGGCGTGTATGTTTTCATTTTTTTTTTTTTTTGTTTATGAACAGATTTTTTTTTTTTTGTTCCCGGGAACAAAAAAAAAGTAAACGCGTTTGTTTGCGTTTTTGTTCAAAATCAAATTTTTATTCCCGAAACACAAAAAGAACATAAATGAGAAACAAAAAAAAATTGTTTCTTGCTCCAGAAACACTTCTGAAGAAACAAAAAACGTTTTCTGTTCTTTTCTTCTTCTTTTTTCTTTGGCCGGTCGCCGGCCTCGGCCATGGCCGGCGACCCGCCGAGGGTTGGCGACGCCGGCCCCGGCGAGGCGAGGGGCCGGCGACGCTCGGCCTCACCCAGCCAAGGCGAGGCCGAGCCTTGCCATGTCTGGGCGAGGCTGTCGGCCCCCATCGGCCAGTTGCCGGAGGCCGGCAACCGGCCAAAAGAAGAAAAAAAAAAAAAAAAAAAAAGGAAAAAATGAAAAATAAAATAAAAATATTTAAAAATTAAAGAAACAAAAAAAGAATATAAAATCTACCAAACGTGTTTTTATTCATTTTTTATTCCCTAACAAGTTTACCAAACGCGTGTTTCTCAAAAAATTGTTCCCCTAATGTAAACACTTTTTTTTTTTTTTTTTTTTAATTTACATTCGCTCCCTAACAATTTTTGAACAAACGTTACCAAACGCGCCAATAAATAACCTCATATTGAGTCGTTTTCTATCATTATTTTGTTTTTGGGGCTATATATATGCAATCACCCCGATACCAAAATATCGCTTGGCGTTTGACCCCAAAAAGAAGCAGTGAGGATGCAAACGCTTAATATACCCCACATTTGAGCAGTTTGCAAGTGTCAAACTCTCCTGGGAAATCGTTTATTAAACGATGTACCAAATATTAAAAGATTATTCAATTTAGTAATGTCATTTAAGCACCCAATAAAAATTTGTCACATCATATGTCTACGTTATTCAATTTTTACAATACTAAATTTAATTTATCCAATTAAATATGTACCTTTGCTCAAAAAAATAAATAAATTATATATGTACCTTCTTTCACCTTCCATCTTCGAGCTTTGTGAAGAAGCCCACCAAGATTCTTGACCCACGAATGCACGTCTAGACCCATGAATAAATGCGTACTATTAGGATTGAGTAATAGCTATTATCATAGTAGTTATTTCAAAGTATCCCTCTGTTTTTTTTCCCTGTCTCAATGAATCAATGATTGGCTACTATTAAAGCAAACAGTACTTTTTTGCTTTCCCGCCAAATATTAACTATGTTTTGAAAAATATGAAAAAAATTATAACTACACTTCCACATCTTGAATTTTGTGAAATGCGCAAGATGCGAGATTTCAATTAAACGAAAATTAAAAGTCAATCAAAATAGACCGTTGATCATTTTATAGATACCATTCCAATTAATATTATTTGCCATTACTGATATTATTAGTATATTATGTGGACAATAAAGTACCTTAGTTATCTACATTTGATAAGTTCAATACTAGTCATTGCATAACAAATAAGACAATTTCCAATTGTTTAATTATTCAGAAAACAATTATAATAATAGGATACTAATTAGATGGTCAGGGCTTTTCGTTAGTTCCTACTCCCTCGCTATTTAATGTCGAACCGGGCAGGTAGTAGTTTTTTCACTATCTAAATAAAATAGCGTAATATAGATTATACTCATTACATGCTAAATATCTATCTATTAGCCATCACAGCTTATAACTAACCATGTTGTCAATATAGCTCTTATATTGAGTACGTGGTTTTAAAATTTCTTGTCATTTTCGAGTTAAAATGACTAGGTTTATATGCAATTGTCCAAGTATTACTCAAGTTTTACCTCAGATCGTTTTTTTTTTTTTACTATATATCATTTACATAAACTTTTTGTAATAATTTATTACCTAAAAAATGAAAAAATTTACGGGCTTAGAGGGATGGGGGTCCCACTAACCCCTCCAGGTCTGCCCTTATATAACATGTGGCTATCCTTTAAGGATTATCGTGAAGATTTTAAATTTTTTATAGAATGTTGGATTTGAGTACCATACAAATCAGTATAATCAATAATCCAAAAGCTCGTCTTCTCAACTTCATTGAGCCGCTTGCTACAGTATTTCTCAATGCTTTTATATTTTACGACTTGTCAGACAATCTTGTAGATAAATTAATAAAAGATCCGTCTTTTGGCATCTTTCATACAGTGTCGGGTCTCCCATAATCATGCATGCGATCACCTGGATATTTCCTGACAAATTGAACTCCAAAATTCAGGCGGACTCCAGCCAAAATAATATACTAGTTTTTTTTTTCCCCAAAAAATAATATACGAGTTAATGCATTATAAAATTAAGAAAATGTCCGAAGACGGAATGGGTATAGAGGCATTTAAAACCCCCTCCCTCTCCCCAAATAATAGGGTTTGAATCTAGGAATCCCAACATCGAATCTGGTGCTATCTTTGATTTGCCCTCTTGACCCATGACTCAAGCCATTCTTTATTTAACTCCGACTATATCCATTTCAGAGACAGGATAAGGGACCTGAGACATAGAAGATTGTATATTCCACCGCACCAGAACTTATTAAGAAATAGACTCGTGCTTATAGAATCTCTCAATTCACTCAATCAATATTGTTAGAATATTTAAATAATAAATCACATCTTCATTTAATAGTTTAAGAATAGTGGTCCTACAAAATCTTATATGGTATTAGAGCTGGGAGTCATGAGTTCAAATCTTTCCAGATCTCATTTGTCCCCAATTAAATTTTCACGCTTAGTATTAGGTAAAAGACCAGATTAAACGTGAGAAAGAATTTTAGAATATTTAAATGATAAATCATACATTCATTTAACAATTTAAGTTTTTATATTAGTTTACAAATATACCTAGCAACTGAATTTTCATATTCAAGTCTCTGCAGTTCATGGAGAAACAATTGGCTGGCCTTTCATTGGAATTAGAGAGGTCCAAACATCTTACCAACGTGTGGAGAAGTTATATTGGGACTTTAGTCCATTAGATTTGTCAATTGCTTATAAACAATAAAATGACCGAATTAAGTTTCACACATATTTGTTACATTGTGTAATAGACAATATCCCGTTGTATTATTCATAGAATGAGTCTATTGTTTTAATTTTTATATTTGTATTTTAGAGTCATTGGGCTTAGTGGTGAGGGTCGAAGGGACAATAGATGGATTGAGAGTCTGGGTCACTTGGGGTTCATATGAGATACCAAAAAATGTCGTCTATAGTAATTTTTATTTTTCACTTTTTGCTTTTTCAAAATTTGTGGCCCTTACACTTTGCCTAGTAACGGGCAATGGTTGCCGTTGAATTAACGGGCAATGGTTGCCGTAGAATTTCAGTAGTTCTTTTTCTCTCTCTCTCTGTATATATTATTGTCTGTAAGGGAAGGGGATAAGATAAGATGATTTGTTAAATTTAGCTTTTGGGGTGGAGTATAAATTTTTTACATATATCATAGTAAAGATTTTTTTGCCATTAAATATACTAAAAAATTGTATTTCATCTATTGATAGCACATGTTGGTATTAGTTGACAAAATTTGGAAAAAAAAAATTCAATTACTGTGGTAAGATATATTAGCATTGCCATGTTTCTCTATAATTGATTACAAGCATGATTAATATACTGACAATAACAAGGTTAATTTAGTTTATTAGAGAGGGGTATGTATAAGAAAATAGAAACATAATAGCTAACGAATTAGCTAGTAAAAAGAAATGTTTAAAGCTCATAATCAACTTGCAAGTTTAGTGAAGAGGACTTTATCAAATCAATGAATGAAGAGTCTAAGCAATTGATTAAATAGGTTTCTAAATAACCTTAAAACTAATTTATAGACTTCTCATGGTTGAAAATTAATTTGTAATCCCTATTATACAAATTAACAATTATTCCAGCATTACTTATATATCTATTTAATTGATTAAATGGTATCCAATAATTACACAAGTGATTTATTCAATCAAATTAAAAAATATTTACATTTCTCTAATGATGCAACGTGTGTCATATTAGTTGGAAAGTAGAGACAAATAGTCATTTTTCATTAGCAACCTATGCGTTAGCATCACATAGTTGTTTGTGATGACAAGCATAATTCATTAACGTCGCCCACGTACTAAAAATTTGATTCCATTTTTCTTCCCGTCCAAAGAAAACTTTATTGAGCATTGCAACAACGGCGACAAAAATATCCAATTTTGTTGCCTTAGCGTAAACCAATAGTGACTAGAATATTATATTTTTACTGTGGAGTACACTTAAGGGGTCAAATTAAATAGTTTGTTCCCTTAAATTGTTGTATCCGTAAATTATAGTCCATAGCGGCGAAACTTTCTTTTGTCACCTTAGGGCTGATCAAAAGTAACAAATTCTCAGGTTTGTGCCTTTGGGTTGACCAATGGCGACAAATTCTTAGACTTGTCATCTCAGGGTCGACCAAAGATGATCAAATACTTAGTTTACCGCCTGACTAAAGGCAACAAAAAATCATGTATTGTCTCTTTAAGGTTATGAGGTTTTATTTTTGTTGCCATGGATTCAAAGTTTTCCCGTTTCGATAGTGACAATTTCAATTTTGTCACTTTGGCCTAAGCCTAAGTCGACACAACTATGATCATATCGCTTTAGTTCTTAACTTAAGGTGAAGAAATTTCATATTTGTCACCCTAGCTTCAAATTATCCCAACTTTGATTGAATTAATGATGACAAAAGTATGAACATGCCGTCTAAGTTTGACTAAAGGCGACAAAACTCATCTTAGGATATAATGTGAGGTGACAAACTTAAGAATTTGTTGCTTTTAGCCTTAAAGATAAATTGAAATCGAACCAAACTTCTTGAATACAATCCCGTTGAGATATATGTTCTTTGGACGGCACTGTGATTCCATTCGATTCAAACGATTGTCCATCTTTGGTGCCCCTCTGCCCAATACCTGATTATGGGCTCCGTGTCATAAGAAGAGGCCACAATGGCCTGCCAATGCTAAGTAGACTCGAAGACCGATTCAGACGGAATGGCCC
Organism: Eucalyptus virginea; assembly: GCA_014182375.1. Taxonomy (NCBI): domain Eukaryota; kingdom Viridiplantae; phylum Streptophyta; class Magnoliopsida; order Myrtales; family Myrtaceae; genus Eucalyptus; species Eucalyptus virginea. Next base: position 28,241,192 of record CM024520.1, read on the forward strand.
AGGCATCAGTCATGAAGCTCGACCCGATAAGGCCGGCCATGTCCCACCTGCTCGAAACAATACTGTATAACTTTTATTTGATGATCGGATCTCGACAACGAGTGAGGCCTAACTCGAGAGTTTGGGATTGCCCCCTGTCCATATTTATGTCGTAAAGAAATAGGATGCATGAAGATGATAAGACTATAATAAATGTAATTAAAAGCACCGATAATTGGTAATTAGAGATAATCTCCCCAATTAGTAGATTATACGATATATCAGATAGTAGGTACATGTCTTTCTAGGAGTATCATCAGCAACATTCTGTCCGATGTTAGTAGATTATCCATAATGTCAGATAAAGTTAAATGCACATAAATTTTTATTGTTATTACTCATAAGGAAAATGACAATTATAGATGTTCTAGTGATGCGGCTAAATTCAATGCTTCAGCGAAATAAAATACTCTATTGTAGAATGCACATACTATATAATATAGGTATCCTTTAGAAGATTCTTGATGGATGACTCGCCATACACCTCCTTGTGAAATCAGATTGCTTTTTGAATGATGGACCATAATCTCTAGTGTATCAACCAGAAAAGAAACTAGATACATCCTTAGATTTTGCCATAGAGGAAAAGCCTTTAGGGCTACATTGAAATGTCTAGATTTTTAGTTAATATAGGATTAGACAAGATAAATTATGAAATGTAGAGATTTTTACTATATTATATTTACTGTTTGGTAAATCGCAGGAGTAAAATCGGATATTTTTACATCTATCTTGTCCATTGTTTATTGTCGCGACTAATTTTTTGGGTGAACCATCTAAAATTTGGCTAATGGATTGTTAAACCTAAATTTAACTCGGGCTCTCCCAAGCCCATACCAAATCGCGAATTAAGTTCAAATTTCTTAACATGCAAATGGGGTTTATTTAGGAGTCGTCACTAATATATTTTTGGTGGGTTGATTAGAAACCAAGTAAAGTAACAGGAGTTTTACTCTACTCCTATGAACCAGAGACTATGAGTAAGGGAACTTGGTTACACTAGATTCCTTTTATTTTAAAAAATGTTTGGCAAGCAGCTTACATTGATTTTAAATTTATTTCCCTAACAAGTGAGGCAATCATGCGGGTACGCAAACCACCAATTTAACACCCAGATAAATAATAAATTGCAAAACTCACCTCAAAGTAACGAAAACATCTGCAATGTTAAATTTGAATTCACATCAACAACTCTAGATATGAATTCTAATTAACACACATTTTTTTTTTTAATTTTCACTTAATTAATAAAAATCATGCAATATGCAATGCAATATTGACTAAATGACCTAATTCTAATGACATGCAATTTCTAATTAAACATACCTAACAACAATCACTAAATGACATATCTTTCATGAATCTAATTCTAAATGACATGCAATGACATTTTTATTTTATTTTATTTTTAAAAAATGCAATCTATCCTAGAGATTGAAACTAATTTATTCTAAGACTTTTTTGTATTTTTTTTATGAAATTCGAAATTAGAAAAATGTGAAAATTATCTAATTAGATGAAGATCCTATTCAATTTTTTGTATTAAGACGTTTTTATTCTTTTTTCGTTCCCCAGAACAAAAGAACATAAATTTTTGTTCTAGGAAATAGAAATAGATTTTAACAAACAATCCCTAAGTATACTTTTTAGAAATTTTTGCACACTTGTGTTCCCCCATGCACATTTGAGGTATTCTTGGCCTTTAATTAAGATTAACAATAATCGACCCACCACTTACATTCATAACGCAATGAACCGATTATGTTAACCCCTAATTAAGACTAGTCACACCGACTATGTTATCCACTGTTGACACCTAAATTTTGACGATCTTATCATTCATTTATTGCATAAAAATTAGGGACTAAACTTTAGCCCCTAAACAAAAATAATAAATTGCATTACATATAGTTATTAGGAGCATATCTCAATGTACTTGCATATTTATGGACTGGTAGTGGATGGGCTTAAGTTTTGAACATAATTGCATTGAATCGGGTTGGTGGTGGATGAACTCGGGTAAATGGTTTCGAGCTTTATTGAAGTTAAGCCTGCGGAAAGTGAAAGATTGGAGTAAGCTTCATAATATAACCAAGTTTGACACGAATTTGGGAAAGATTGAGCACAATTTTCACATGGGATCTTAACAAGTTATGAAAAATCTTTGAGGAAGAATAAATATCTTTATTAATAGAAGATAATCTCGGTCAACTTGGTGCAGAGAAGTGTGATATTTCTACGCAAGAATCTACCAAATTAAGGATTGAGACACATATTTCTTGTTTTAAAACAAGAAAGAGTGCACCGATAAAGAAAATTTCATGCGTCCTACGCATCCAGGGGCGTGAGCAGAAAAGAAAAGAATTCGTGGCCGAAAATCATGAATATATGGTCAAAGTTGGGAGTATTCACGCATTTGAGGAAAGGAAGGAATAAAATATATTATATTGGGTCCTTTCCTTTGAAGGCCTTGGTTGTCCTATAAATAAGGAGAACGCTAACACTGTTGGGGGGGTCGGCACTTCTATTCTAAAAGGCACGTTGAGAGATTTACACGTGAGAGAGAGAGAAAAGAGAAGGAACTCTCTCTGCCGAACCGAGGAGCCCCCACGTTGTGCGAGGCCCTTTGCCACAGCGTCACACCCGAGCCGCCTGAGTTACCGTCGCTACACCGTCTTTGCTGCGTTCCCCCCTGCAGCAACGACGGACTCGCTGCCGTGACCTCTTTGCCTTTCCGACGAGCTGCTGATCTGGTGCCAACCTCCTACCGTCGTGACCAAGCCTCGATGAGCCCAGCTCAACCGAGACGTTGATGGAGCTACTGCCTTCCTCGCGCTCAACTGTTGCTTGATTCGCTGTTGCCCTGACGGGATCGTAATTTCTCCTTGCCGCAATCACTCGAGCAGCCCTCGCATCCCCGACGATCCATGATCTGCTGCTTTTGCTATACCACGAACCAGCACACCCCAGGGATGCTTGAACCACTCCAGCCTAGTTCGGAGTCGGCGAGGACTCCCGCAAGTTCCATCTAGCGTGGTGATGTCCTGAAGTGTTTTCCACTGACTCACCGACAATCACCAAACAGGCTTTTGCGGTTTGTTCGTATTCATTCTTTGCAGGTTTCGTCGGAGTCCAAAGAGGCCAAACATCTCCTGACCAGCATGAATACCACGTCATATACTGTGGCCACCACTTGCAAGCCTGGAGTCCATAGTCAAAAGAGTCGCTAGAATTTTGATGAAATAAGTCAAAGTGGTGAAATGGTCTTCTGCAGGTATTGTCCGGAAGTGAAAATACAAAAGAAAAAATTGTCAAAGCTTCCTCTCTGTGGCGTCACCTCGACGTCTTCGACTTTAGACGAGCGGTCCACTGTGATCCATCTTGGGCGTCCTCGTTGCCGCCGGTCACCCGCCACACTGTGTCGCTCGCCGCACACCGTTGCTCACACCATCGAGCATTGCAAACCACCATCGGTCACCGTTCGTGATCCATTGCCCGGCGCTCGAATTTGGAAAGTTATTGTCACAATTAGGTAATACTCCTTACTCGGTGCCATTAAATATTTTATCGCCTAATTTGTCTATCTGATATCCATTAAGCTTGAATGATAGGCATATCTCCCAATTAAAATTTATTGCCCAATTTGCAACCACGCATGGGTTTTTTTATTTCATCTATAAGGCTTTAGATGAAATAATTAATCAAGTGGGAATAAAATTGATATTTTGATCTTTAATTAAGGCTTAAGATCAATTTATCGATTTTATTAGCGAAATATCATCCCTTAATCTGAATGGTGTGTGATATCTTTGATGATTTTGAATGGTCTATTTTGTCTCGATTGCTTTATTCATCTTGAGATATGTTTAAGTTAGAATATTGCATGCTTTAGGGTTATTTGCATATTTTGACTAAGCATTTTATTTATCATGAATTTTCGACATAAAATAATAAATTTAGGATGTTAGATTGTCGTTTCATTAACCTAAATTGCATGTTTAATTATTTAACAATTTTAATTTCGAATTTAAAAAAAGAAAAAAGAAAAAAAGAAAACTTAGAATTAGGGCATTCTTTGCATGTCATCGCATATTATGATAGATTGCATGCTTATTAAGTAAATAAAAATCATGTGCACGTCATATAGCATTAGGTTCATGAAATGCATGTCATTTAATAATTATTGCTAGGTCTATTTAATTAGAAATTACATGTCATTAGAATTAGGTCATTTAGTCACTATTGCATTGCATATTGCATGATTTTCATTAACTAAGTGAAACAAAAAAAGAAATTGTGTATTAATTAGAAATCATATCTAGGGTTGTTGATGTGGATTTTACTTTAACATTACAGATGCTTTCGTTGCTTTGAGGTAAGTTTTTGCAATTTATTTATCGTTTATCTGGGTGTTAAATTGGTGGATTGCGCACCCGCATGATCACCTCACATGTTAGGGGGATAGATTTAAAATCAATCCAAATTGCCTGCAAAAATATTTTTCAAAATAAAAGAGAAAGGTACCGAAAGGGCGTTAGAGAAATCTAGCATAACCAAGTCCTCGAACGAACTTACAATCTCTGGTTCGTAGGAGTAAAGTGAATCTTCCGTTACTTTACATGGGTTTCTAATCGACCCACAAAACAAATAGCTTAGTGGCGACTCTAAACTTAAGTCGCGAATTGGTATGGGCTTGGGAGAGTCCGAGTTAAGTCTAAGTTTAACAATCCATTAGCCAAAACCCTAAGTGGTTCACTCGAAAATTTGGTCGCAACACCCACCAATTGACATGCATTGATAATCGTAATTAGAATTAACATTAAGTTTCGGGCAATCAGGCCAATTAACCTTGGGAATCAAGCAATCGAACAAAAAGTAGGGGACCTACAAAAGGGTACTTCTCTATTATTATCCCCTGTTCTCACCGATTTTTGTTTAATCAAATTGATTAAACTAATGATGCCCAATTAAGGTGAAACCAAAGCCATTAAGACCATTTATGGAAATTCGGACCTGGAATATCCGAATTTTTCAAAGTCGCCCAGCTGCCCCTAATTTAAACCCGATTCCGACCCCATTCTAAAAAAATTGGGAAAAATCAAAACCAACATTAAATTGATACACCACCGCCTGCGGTGGCCCAGTTGGATAAGGCTCCCATGACCCTTTGCGTAGAGGGGAGGAGTTCGAATCCCGCTGGCCGCACGGGATCTTAAGCGTGGCGTCGGGGTGGTGGGTCCTCCGCTAGCGTCACCCGGGTTTGCCCCGCCAGGCCCGGCTGTTCGGGGTTCCCGGTCACCAAAAAAAAAAACATTAAATTGATACAAATTTTCTTTGAGAGAAATTCCTTTTCAAGTTTTAAGTTTTTGCACAAGAGCCTTCATAGTTTGTCAAAATTACCGATTTTTTCCCTATAGGTCAAATTGTATCAGTTTTGTAGGTCACTCCTTGACCTTGTTTGAAATTCACAAAATTGACCCCGTAGACTTTACGCTAGGGGTGAGCATTGTTCGGGTTGGGTCGGTCCACCCCCTAACCTTGGGACAAACCCGTACAATACTGATCCTCAATTTTTGAGACTAAGGACTGACCATATTGAGCTTGGGAACAAGGACCGGACTGACCCAGTGGGTTTAGTCTAGTTTTAGGGTCAACCTGAGACTAATCAATAATTTTTTTTATTTCATTTTTTGTACCCCTTGAAAAAGCGATTGAAGACCGGACAAACCTAATAGGTTCAGTCCAGTTCCAAGATCAACCTAAGGCCAACCAATAATTTTCTATTTCATTTTTATACTACTTGAAAGGGCGACCGAGAACCAGACTAACCTAATGGGTTCGATAATGAGTGAGGTTAGCTAAGAAATGCAAGCGGTGAGGGTCAAGTGAGTTGAGGGTCGAGTGGGGTGAGCATTGAACAGAATGAGCATCGAGTGTTGAGCGAGGAGGAACAAGCCAAGCGGGCATTGAGTGGCGAGCAACACAAGTGACCCAAAGCGAGCGAGGCGAGTGTTGAGTGGTGAGCAGAGAAGTTGTTTCTTTTGACTTTGGCAAATTGAAGACTAATAGGACAAATAAGACAAAAGAGAACGATGGCAAATTGAAGACTAAGAGGACAAATAAGACAGAAGAGAACGAGTACTAGAGGAGGATGCCGTAAGGAGCTGTTTATGCCCTCTTGGATGCCATGAGAACCTTTTACAAAAATATTTTTTTCATTCATAAATTATGATTATTGATGCTTTAAAAGACATTAAAAATCTAAGTTAGTATAGAATAATGTAAAATTACTTGAACTCCTCACTAAAGAGTTATTTAATGTTGTTGACATTATTTATTTTATATATATATATATATATAGTCAGGGTTGGTATGAATTCCCAAGACTGAGGATCAACCCGTACACTACTAGTCCAAGAATCCTAAGACCAAGGAACGACCCGGCCTTACTGGGAGCCGGACTAGGGCCGGCAGGGTTGGGTCGGTCCAGGGTTGACCCTGAACTGATGCTCACTCCTACTTTACACGCATGTCCTCAAACTTGTTTGTGTACTAAATTAGACCCTAATGAACAACTTTCATAGTTTTGAGTTTTTGCAAAAAAGGTTCCGTACTATATGAATTTTGCAAAACAAAATTGACCAATGCGGGCCCCTGAAAAAAAAAAAAACAGGATCAAACACTAGATTTGATTGTTTGTTTCGAGAGGGCACTGGACCAACGAAATGATGATAGGTTTTTACGAAAATTCAATATTGGAAATTTCAAAATCTCAGCTTTAACTTTGATGAAGAAAGTTTTTTTTTTCGAAATCTGAACAGACAAAATCCTAAAAAAAAAAAAAAGGGGGGGGGACAAAGGTCGGGCAGACTCGAATTTTCGAAAATTTTCTGGAAAAGTTCATGAACGTTCAACCTTAGCCTATGAACATCTAATGCATACTCAATCTATTCCCAGCAACATAGGCAATCTTCAAAGTCCAAATGTAGACATTGGAGAACACCTTCAACTATATTCATCCGAACTAAAGCACACACCATCAAAATCTCATTAAATGTGCACAAAGCAACACCAAAACACCCCCTAAGCATCATACATCTAGCTAAGGGTCATCTAAACACAAACTAACATCTAAACCAAGCCTAACATCATATTGGATATGGCTGGACAACAAGCATATTTTCCAGAAAAACCTAGAAAATCAACTCCAAATATCAGGCATTCCAGGTCAAATTTCTAATATAAAACCTAATACTGCAAATCTTGTTGGGCTTAACAATACAACCTAGAGGGAGTAGATAGATTGATTGAAGATAGAATAATAAACTCACACAATGCCAAATCATCGCAAGTGCTATTGGTAACAGACATTGTAAATAGGAGATGAATAGATAAACATTATTGGGTGTGCTGATAATAAAGAGATAGAAGATAGTGCACTAAGCTTTATAATGGTTTGGTTTTATCCCCAAGTCTATTGATGTGAACAAGATTGTTCCCATGCCCAATACATTGTTCACTAGACATCAGTAGTGTTCCTTCCATATCTATAAAGATCCTTTCATCGGGTGCGCTGATAACAAAGACATAGAAGTTATGACACTGAGTTTAATAATGGTTTGACTTTATCTTCAAGCTTATTGATGTGAAAAAGCTTGTTCCCATGTCCAATACCTTGTTCACTAGACATAAGCAATGATCCTTCCATATTGATAGAGATCCTCTGTAGAGATCCTTCCAGCTTGAATTATAGCACACAAGTTCCTTCCAACTTCTTCACTTTTGTAGAGATCCTTCCAGCTTGTAAATATCTCCATGCCCAATACCTTGTTCCATAAACATCAGCAATGATCCTTCGATATCGGTAGAGCATTTCCAAGTATGACAAAGCACTCAACATCACACCTAATACTGATTAAGACACCATATGCATTGTGGCTTGTGTATATATCACCTAGTAATTCTCAAAAAGTACACACATTAGTAGCCTTCGATTGTCTTTGTCATCTTTAAAACAACTTAAGTGATTTTCCCAACAAATCTAAGATAGACTAACCATCTAACATGGAAAATGGTTTTTAGAATATGCAAAGGTAGGTTTTGTGACATTGAAAACATATGGTCTAAACATGAAATTTCTTTAAGGCTTGCACTACCCATTTGATTTCTAGGCCAATTCAAGGTTGATTGACCACTTTCTTCATGTCCTAGGTAGAAAATCAAACAAAGATTGGAGTTTGTACTCCAATTTTAGACTATATTCAACACCTAGCGTCCTAGGACAATCCTTAAAAATTTTGGACTAAAATAAGAAAACTTACCTTATTTTTTAGCACCAATTGGAAATGGGCTGGCATGGAAACTTCTGGTGGTCCGCTGAAGGAGCAGCCACCACCACCACGTCGGGGACAGGGAGAGGGTCCCGATGGCAAGAAGAGGGCAATATGCTGAGGTCAGCAACTGGCCAAAATCCAGCCAGGAAGCTGATGGCAAGTAGCACATCCTTCAAGCCGGGAGCTCGAGGGCAAACAAGGGAGAGGGGGAGGGGGAGGGAGAGAGAGAGAGAGAGCACTCCTTGGGGTAGCTATGGGGAGCTTTAGGGTGTTTGATGTTTTGTATATGAAGCACGGATACATTGCTCGTGCTTTTGTGTCGTGTCCGACACGTGTCGCATACGTCGACACGGTCGGACACGGTCGGACACGCAGTCAACGTGTGTCGAATTTTCTGACATGTGGTCAAATACGTTTTGACACGCATGTCCGGAAGATGGAGGGAGGAGGCGAGGGTGAGGGAGCAAAGATGAGCTGCGAGTGACGGCGAGAGGCGAGGGCGAGGGAGCAAAGACGAGGTGCGAGCGACAGTGAGCCCGCGATGAGGCTGCGAGTGATGGCGAGAGGCAAGGGTAAGGGAGCAGAGACAAGCTGTGAGCGACAGCGAGCCCGCAACAGCGAGAGACGAAAGAGGAAAGGAAGGCAGTCGTGCGGCGAGTAGGAGGAGGAAAATGAGGGCTGGCTAGGTTTTTTAATAAGAAAATTAAAAAATAAAATAAAAAAGAGATCTGATGGATGGCTTGACTTTTAATTTTGGGGGGAGGGGAAGTGAAGTGACAGCTTATCCGTCACTATCACGTGGGGGGAGGGAAATAAAAGTGTAATAACTTTGGGGGTGGACGAGGGAAAGTAGAGAGGAGGGGTGTGGGGACTTTTAAAAAAAAAAAAAAGAAAAATAAATAAATGACATTAAAAAATAATTTTGAAAAATAAAAGTATTAAATTTTGAATAATGATAAATTTTGATCATTTGTAGAAGATCATGGATTTATTTAAATAAATTGATTCTAATTTCTTCTTAATCATTAGTTTCATCAATAATTTTTGTTAAAGTTAAAAATACGTTTCCAAAGATGGATATACATTAACTATAAATATGTTTTTCGAATTTTCAATGAATTAACTTATTAATATTATTAGTGTAAATTCGTTATAGGCTCTTTTCTTAATTAATTAATTATTTATGAATTTGAATCAAATTAATTAAAAATATTCATTTAATATACAACGTGTCCCAACGTATCGAAATTATCTATTTTTGGAAAATTACGTGTCGACATGTCGTATCATGTCATGTCGTGTCGTGTCATGTGTCCGTGTCGCGTGTCCGTGCTACTTAGTGTTTTGTTATGTCATTTTAGCACAATAAGGTTTCAATTGTGGCCCTCATATCAACACTTCGTGAACAAGAAAGGACGTGATTGGTGTGTTTAAGGTGACGAGGCTTTATGAAATGTTATCTTAGATGGCCATGATCACATGTCCAAGGAATGGCTAAGATTGGACCCTTTATGAATTAACAATAATGCAATGGCATTTTGGTCATTTTCCAATTTAAAGGGCGATTTTGGCAACCTACTGGAATTTTCTCGGAGCGGGGGCAAGGAGGCGCCGACCATGGTTGGTTGGACTTTAGCCATCATTTCCGGACCGGGTCAACTTTCGTTGAACTAGGTTGACCAAGTTTGACTGGCAGTCTCTCTAACCTCAATTCAAGCCCGAATTGCCCAATTCATGTCACGACTAGACCAAGGGTTGAATTGACATGGCCCGAACGATTTTTCCATGCGTGTTGACTTTAGTGATACAAGTCAAGCGTATCTTAGACCCACTCTTGAGCTACGCTCATAACGCTTGAACATAAAACTGGCAAAAATTGGCTTGAAATTATGATCAATAATATTTCTAGGATCAAATGTCATGAAGAAAAGAAACCTAGAAAATGTCCAAAAATCAATGATTCTTGAACTTTTTGGGATTGAAAGTCAAAGTCCTTGGTTCGACCCAAAAAGTCTAACTTACCATCATTTTTATGAAAAATTAACAATTGGAAAACAAACTATTTAAGAAATTGAAACTTTTTAAGGTATTAGAAATCTTTGTGACTTTTTTAGAGATTTGACTAAAAAGTCAACCCAAAAGTCGATCTTTGACTTTTCTAAAAAACAACATCTAAGGACTCCTACGACTCTTTTTGGCCAAGAAATAGCCCCGTCACAATCTAGGATCTCAATATTTAAAAACTTAAGAATTGTCGGCCAACTTCAAGTGTCAACAATTGATAACAAAAACTGTTTGATCACTTAGATGAACAGTCCAATGAAGTTAAAAGTACTGAAAGGGCATTAGTAGGAATAATTAGTGTAACCGAGTCCCCAATCTTAAGGAAAATATCTGGTTGCATGGGAAGTGAGTTAAATCTCCCACACTTCACTTAATCTTTAGTCAACCTCAATAGGTTTGTGATAACTTCCATTTCACATAAAATATTCACACGCTAAATCGAACTTAAACTGAAATCCAATGTCATGCAAAGTAAGTGCTTGACAGAGCTCACGCCAAATTGAGGTTGTTGGCTAGCCTATTTGGGCATTGTCTCTAAACCTGTTTTTTTTTCCCAATGCTTGTTCGGAAAAGTTGCATCAATTTGTGGAACTGCAATGAAAAATAAAATTTTGTTTTTCCTGAGGGTATGTTATATGATCTCCTCATTGTGTCATTATAAAGTTTATCTTGATCAACGCTTAATTAAGATCATATTTAGTTGAATCTTTGGAGATATAAACATTTTTATCCTAAGTCAGCAAAATGAATGGCAAGAGGTACATGAAAGATCATACGTATCCACCTTATAGTAACTCTAATTCTCTAAACGCATCGAACCAATTAGTAGACATTGAAATGAACTTAGCGCATAATATATGAGGGAAAAATGGATGATTCAAGTTCTAGTAATATATCATGTTTTCTAGGACTAAAATTTCTACTCTTTTATGTTACATAACTTAGATGATGAAGGATGTCAAGCATACTGTTGTTTGAGTTCAAATATATTGCTCAAGTTAGATGAAAAATTATTGCACATGTATCCTATGGATGCAGTTCACGCCCTTCTGACTATAGTTTCAAATTGAAATAGATGTTTAATAGGTGGTTTCTTATATTGTAAACCAAAAATAACATTTAGTAAAACTAGAAAAGAGAAGTCTTGCATTATTTAAGTTCCTTATATTTTGAATAAATAGGAAATATCTATGGGACTTCAAATCAACGTAATTAGTAGAGGATCCATGTTGGATTTTGTCGATTAGAGAAAAGTGCGATAGGAAAGCTATGCGAAGCTTGCGTTTGTTTTGGAGTCATGCCACTGTCGCATGATTAACTTGAACATCGCTTGAGATTAACATCACATGTTTTGTTAGGGACATAGAAAAAAAAAATCAGAACCAGCTGTATCAGAGGTCTGCATATAATACAGGAAAAAAGATGGATGACTCGTGTAACAAAATTTTATTTCTCATTGAACAAAAAATTAAGGGAAGTTCACCCTCTACTCCAAGCTATTATACAATTTTCACGCGATACTTGAAAGTAGAAGTATGCACCCTAAGCCAGGCTCCAAGTTCTCTTCCTCTATTTGTCCGATGAACATAGAGTTTGCTTTGCAAAATTGAGTTCCAGGGACAACATAGAACCTGCAAAAAAGTTCACTCACATTCTGAGGGTTGCCGACCACCCAGATCTTCTGAGGGAACGAAGATGAAGTCATACAAATAACTCATTTCGGTAAATCATTGATCCGACATTTCAGGGTTAGAATGCATGATGATGCATATCCTATTGAAATTAGGAGTGCTTTCCGTATGATGGACCTTTAGTCTGATGACACAAATGGGTCATAGATTAGATCCATCAATAGGATTCTTGAGGAAAAGATTATAAAGGTTGACAGAACAACTTCATCTTTTGTTGATAGAAAGGAACGTATATGAGGAGAGGGGTAAGATTGTGGCTCAAGAGGAACAAGACATTGGTGCGTGGAGCATCGAAAGATGAGAGCTGCATAAATAGGCAAATAATTTGCTATTCTCTTTATTGGTAGATACCGAGGATCGGCCTAGCTTACCTTATGGGAGCACTGCACCGACTATACCTCAGGGTAGACTGCCCTAGCAAGCTACCGCCGGGCCACCCCCCACTTAAATCACGGAGCATACCTAGGGGTCGAACTCCTGACATCTTGGTTCACGGGGGAACGACCCACCAACGCAGCCATGCATGGGTAGGTTGCAGTCGATATATTTTCATACCAAGAAATATGATAAAAGGTAGGTTAGGTAGTAATCGCATTATCTACGATTGGGACAATGCACATCCTTCATCATCAATTGACTTGTAAGGAAAATCAATGTATTGGACCTTTGATTATTGTTGATTTCGCTCGATTAAAATTGCAGACCCAACAATTCGACTTTCAATGTTGTTTGGAAGCACCGATAAAAAGCTCAAAGGCACAAAATTAAAATCAGGGTTACTATATGCATCTAAAAGTGATTAGAAGGATTTCTAACAATGATTAAACTCATTGGTCTCACATATTTCATTTGATATGGTTTCCGATGAGGATAGCATGTAGTGCAAATATTACTAATTATTTGCGAAAGAAAAAATAACATCTTTTTTGAGCAAACGAGAGGTAATAATGACATTCTAATCATATTGCTGAAACAAATACAGTTTCTATTTGAATTTAATAGTTTCTTGGCCACAATATTCTGTTAAGAGATATCAAAGTTGTTTGGTATTTTTTTTTTTTTTTTGCATATTGATTGAATTGAAGAGAGTTGTGGAGATCAAGCTTTTCACTTATATTAAGGCTCCGTTCGTTTCATGGAAAATAATTTCTGAGAAAATAATTTCTGGATTTTCCGGTGTTCATTTTACATAAAATGAATTTCTTAGGGAAAATGTTCTCCATGAAAGGAAAAAAGTCTTCTAAATTAGGGTTCGTTCATTTCGCGGAAAATGGGTCATTTCCAGAAAATATTTTCCTAGAAGTCATTTTCCAAGAAAATGATAATATTTTTTGGTGTTCGGCTAAAACTTGAAGATGTTTCAAAAAATATTTTCTGGTGTTCGGTAAGGAAAATATTTTCTAAGATTTCACCATTTAGGCATGTATCATTTACCGACCTATAAATCCATCAAATATGAACTTGCCTTTAAATTCAGACAAACTTACTTCATATCTTTGTTCCTTCATTGTTACTAAACGCTCATCTACTCTAAAAAATGTTCGTATGGATTTTAACAAGAAGCAAAAGAGAAAAGAAGTAAAGTATGTATAGCCCTCATGAGAATATTCCAGTTGAGTGGCATGTTTTTCCCCTGCGTCTTTCAGAAGAAAAAAAAGCAAAACATGTAGAGCCATTTGCTTGAGTAATATACAACTGCAGAGTAAAAAAAATGAAGAAAAAGATAAGCAAGAGTGCATAGCGCAAGCTTGAAATTGACGAGCTCGTCGGTCTATTAAATAAGAAAAGGACAAATACAACCACAACCATCACCTCACTATTATGGTCCATCGGTCCATTAAATGAGCAAAGGACATGCACATCTGTCATCGACCAAAACCATCACCTCACTATTATGGTCCGTCGGTCCATTAAATGAGCAAAGGACATGCACATCCGTCATCGACCACAACCATCACCTCACTATTATTGTCCTTCCCTCTTCTACCTAATCCTCATCAAAAATAATTTACCGCTCAAAAGTATTCTCCTGAAAAAGCTCCCAAAGATTATTTCTCTCTTTTCTCTCTAAACTCTCATCCCCAAAAAATCATTTCTCTCCCCCGTTTTTCTCTCCCCATATCCCCCACGCCACCCTAAAATCTTCCCCTGAAAAAGCTCCCAAATATTATTTCTTTCTTTTCTCTCTAAACTCTCATCCCCAAAAAATCATTTCCCTCCCCCGTTTCTCTCTCCCCATATCCCCCACGCCACCCCAAAATCTTTCCTTGGATTTCTTCCCTGCTCTCTCTCTCCCCCTCCCCCACAACACCTCGATTTCTTCCCTTCTCTCTCTCTCCCCCCGCCCCTCCTTCGGTTTCTCCTGCCTCGGTTTATCTCTCCCCCAACCCACGCCACCCCCTCTTCGGCCCCGGTTTCTTTCCATCGTCCCCCACCACCCTCCTCCTTTTCTTGCTAAAACCCTAACCACGGCCTCTTCTTCCTCCTCGTCGCATAACTCTCTCCCGGTTGCCTCATCACAGTTGCTCGTCGAAGGGCCTTTGGCCCTTCCTCTTTCGCAGTTGCAGCCTCGCCACCGACTTTCCATCGCCGCATTGCAATCACAGCCCTATGGATCGCTTTAATCTAAGCTCTTTCTCTGGCCCTCCCTCGCTGTCTTGGCCTCGCCTCCACTCCCTTAGCCTCATCTCCACCCTCCATCGTCTTCTTCAACAATCCTCGACATGTGTGCGAAACGTGTCGAGAAAGGTTGACCAAGTGTCGGAAAATCCGACACGTGTTGACCGCATGTCCAAATGTGTCCGAGCATGTCGGACACGTCGACACATGTCGGACATGACACGGAAGCTCCGGCAACGTGTTCGGGCAACCTAGGTGATTAGAGCCGGTAGCTAGCGACTAGCAGCTTGTTGGGGGGCGGCGAACAATGGGGGGCAAGAGGCAATGGGAAATAAAAAAAAAAAACTTATTTCTAGAAATTATTTTCAAGAGTAAAAATTATTTTTTTTCTACTTCTTATTTTGTTCAAAATCTATTCCCTTGCTACTTTTCTATTTTAAGAAATAATAAAATTTAGTTGACGTTACCAAACGAATTTCTGTTTTTATTTTATTTTATTTTATTATAGGGAACAAAAAACGAAGAAATAAGGAAATTGGAACAAAAACATATAGACCCTAGATTTCCCCTTATCTGTATGCTCCTAAAGCTTTTCAGGAACAGCTCGGAGTCAATTATAGTACATTATGTTTTCCTAAAGTTTACGTTATAATTTTTCAAAAAGTCGAGAAGAAGTATCTCACTTAAATGCCCAAAATAAGTAGGCCTTAGTTCTAAACTCAAAACGAGAACTCCATATTTTTTGAACACTTCAGTTTTCTGTGAAAATAACTGTCAAAGTGGGACAACTACGTATGTTCAAACAGATCATGATGAACGTGAGATTTTATTTTAATTTTTTTTAGGAGTATTGAGTTTTTTTATGGTTGGATGGTAGGTCATGTTTGACCACAGAAAGGAGAGAGCTGAACTGTTGGAGGCTATGGTCATTACGGACAAGGACTTCAATTTGCCAGTCTACTCCCAGGTTTAATTTCATCTGAAGAAGCTTCCTCTTTCTTTCTTAAAGTGAAAAAGGGCATTCGTATGTATTCATCTTTCCATGTACAGATGAAAGTCGATGAGGTTGTGAGATGGCTCACATGCTAATATTGCTTGGAAAAAGGGCATTCGTATGTGTTTATCGGTTTAATTATATTTCACTAATAAATTTTAGCTCTACTTTGCTTTTCAGTTTGTGTCAAATGGTAGTAGTTTTTGGAGAGTAATATTGCTTGTTCGCTACTATGCAAGGCAGTCTCATATCGCTTGAGAAAAGCCCTTTGACCTGTTTGATAACCACTACGGCTCCCCTACCTCATAAAATGTAACTATTGAATAGACCTAGGCTTAGAACCAGGGAGGACAAAGTCAGTTTCCTGCAGTATGCCTTCCCACAGTAGGCAAACTTCCAGTTCAAGCCCTTTAGGGATAGCTTTTTAGCAGAAAACTACTTAGCCCTTTAGTGTAGAGTCTAGAGACACCTAAATAGAACCAGGATAATAACATTTCTAACTATCCGATCTGCATTTCTTAGAAGATCCTACCAGGCTGGAGAAGAAGGAGGAGTTTAGAAAGCCATAGAGAATTTCACAAAGCACTCACTTTACTTTAAGGGATTCTACCCCACAAATTACATCCTCCTCACCTTTTATAAGCAATAAGAGGTTATAGACAAACAAGGACCAAGCTCATAGGTCATGAAACAAATAAAGGCTTTCGAAAATCTTGGTAGGGAATTATTTGCACGGTATAAACAGTGACAATGAACAGTGCTTTCCCTAGCCTACTGTTACAATAAAAGTGAATAGTAACTTGCTACAGTGAACTTGTGCGGACATTTGGTCTTGTTCAACGGTCTCGTCTGTCAAGAGCACTGTAGTCATAGTTCGAGTCATCTGAGCTGTGTACTGTTGTTAGAAGATGTTCATCATATTTTTGTTCAAGTGCTTCAAGGTCTTTTGGTAAGAGGATTTGGTTCAGCTGATATGATGTGGATGTGGATGCTTCCTCTTGTGCCCAATCTGTATTGTTAGTGTCGGTGTCGGCAGGAATGCTTGGTTGAGGCCAATTAGATGGCTGTGCATAGAAGGATGTGTCCATACCTTGAGATAAGGACAAAGGTCCTTAGTCATAGGGGTCTTGGGAAAGAGGACCTCCCCATTTAGCATAGGGGTCTTGGGAGGACTGTGCAATGTCATATGTGTCTGCCATTTCATGCTCCTGTGATGATGTAGCTTGTCTCAATTCTTCGAGTGCTTCTTTGGCTTATAATGCTAGGTCATAATAATCTCATGCTGTGGGTACATTATAATTCCATGCATCTTCAAGAATTGTTTTATTTTCCTGGCATAAGATTCTCTGAAGTTCTCGATACTGGTGCTCACAGTAACCAATAGGTCCTAGGTAAGACTTGTGAATTTGAGCTTCTGCGCTGTGTGGTACAGGTTTATAGGATGAAGTACCTATACTTAGGGGGGGGGCATTGATGATGTTGCCATTATTAGTGAGAAAAGCCCATGGTCGTAAAAAAACAAAATAGTATGGACCTCAGGGTTTGGTTGTGTTGTTCTCAGTTCTTTTTGTAAGAGCCATTTCCAATGGGTGGAAGGATAAAACCAGTTGAGGAAATCTAAGAGATTTTTGTTACTCTCATTTTCAATGTTTCCTCTGCCGAGTCCAAATATCCTAGTGAGGTTAGCAATGAATCTTCTGGTTGGAATTTCAATAGCTATTAAGTACTTATTGGTTAAGTACCATAATAACCATCGAAGCTGGTTAGGAAAATCATCTTTCTTCCAAATTAGAGGATGTATGAACGGATAATTTGCATTTAATCCAAAATGATAAAGAATTGAACCTCCATTAAGTCTAAATAGATCTGTGTGGCATTGCCACATGAGCTTATCCAGATTTTCAGTAAGGTTGTCTTTTTGGATTTGCTCGATAATCTCCTAGGGGTATCGCCAACTTGGTCAGTCCATTATCTTCTCAATCTTATACTTCCCATTGTGATGAGAAGTATGGAAAGCATGCCTCATGATATATATGTTGGTTTCTACCAGTGCTTTTGGTTTTGACAAGAAATTAGCAAGTACATTCTTTTTCCCACCAATGTGTTTGGTTTCAAAAGAATATTTTGAAAACCATTCAGCCCATCGAAGCAATTGATAATTTGGAACTTGCTTTTGTTTAAACTTGGCCATCTGAGAAAAAGATGCCATGTCCAATTTTACCAGAAAGTGATGGCCAATGAGATGGAATTTGAACTTTTTCATCCCATTCTTTACCGCTAAGATTTCTTTAAAAATGGAATGATAATGTATTTCATCTTGAAAAAATTTTCCACTTTTGTAGGCACATAAATGCCTCTTACCATCAATTTCTTCAAACAGTATGGCGGCCTAATATTCATTACTGGCGTCAGTCTGGAGAATTCTTTTCCCTGTTGATGGGATTTGCAGAGGAGAAAGAGTCTGCATTATCTCCTTGAGTTCAGCAATTACATTAGTCTAAGATTCCCCAAGGTGGGGGATTCTTTTTCAGCATTATTTGTAATAGGATCAACAGCTTTGCAAGATTTAGAACAAAATCTCAGAGATAATTGATTATCCCAAGAAATTGTTGAACTTGCTTTGTTGTGAAGTTTTCTTCAGGAAATTTCAGCAATTCCTGAGTAATATGTGGCCTTAGATAGTATGTCCCTTTTTAAAGGTGCATACCAAGAAATTCAATTTCTATCTGGGCGATGTTCATCTTTCTTTGAGAAAGCATGATTCCATGTTTTCGTACAATTTCAGCGAATTGTTCAAGGAGTTGGCAGTGTGACTGTTTATCTGGACTATAGAGCAGAATGTCATCAATGTATATCGCTGCACTTGACATGATTGGTTGGAAAATTCGGCATATTGCCTTTTGAAAGAGGGATGGTGTAACCTTTAGGCCAAAAGGAAGAACTTTTACATTGAAAATGTTGATTTGGGATATAGAACCCTGTCTTGGATGTGTCTTTAGGATGAATGCCCAATTGCCAAAATCCAGCTTTGATATCAAATTTGGAATAGATTTGTGCTTTGAATAATCCAATAAAAAGAGAGTTTTTGAAGGGTAAAGGGAATTTATCATCTTGGAGAAAAATGTTAAGAGGTTGGTAATTAATTACCAATCTCATATTCCCTCAGTTTTGCTCAGCACGCTTATTGACATAGAAGGCTTCACAAGCCCATTGAGAATGTGAGACCTCAATAAGGCCTTGCTGCAGTAGTTCTGAGCATTCCCTTTGAGCTAAAACCAAATGTTTTGGATTCATTCCCATATGACTTGTCTTGGTTGGATTGATATCTTCATTCTTTTTTAAAGGAAGGCGAATAAAGAACTTTGGGTTTTACCATAAAGGGTGAGAACATTTTTGAGCGAACTCAGAATGAGATTCCGAATAGGATTCCAACAACTTTTGCATGATCGGGTTTAATAAACTCATTTGAATGAGAAAAAAGTCTTTGAATATTAACAAATTTAGAGAATTAGTCTTTATACTTAAGACCTTTTCCAGGAATGATGCATAGTTGAGAAATCTGAGTCATAATATCTCAACCAATGATCAAATCTTTGTTGGGAAGACTAGAGCCAAAGATTTTTGTGGTTATGGAACACTGTGGAAAAAACTGGATAGTTATTGAAGTGGTTCTCACATTTGTAGAGAAAGTATCTCCCGAAGCAGAGTTGAAATACCGGACATAGGAAGTCCAATATTCTTCAAGAAGAACTTTAGTGTCTAAGATTGAAGAAGTTGCTCCAGTATCTATAAGAGCAATGACAGTGATTGGCTTGGCAAACTTTGAAGTGAATATTTTCATAGGAAAATGGGGACAATGAGTTTGGCTTGAAAATATGTCAGTACTTTTTTTTTTGGAGGAGTTAGAGATATGTGAAAAATATCTTTAGGATCTGAATTTGAATCAGTTTCACTGGGAGTTTGGTAACAAGGGATGGCACAAAGAGTTTGTTCATATGGTTCTTCATCCGCAGAAAATAGAGATTCGATATTATCATTTTAAAGAAAAATACTAGTTTCGTTCTCTATATGATGTATCAAATAATTCTGACCTTTTTTTGCTTGAGGATAGTTTTTAGCAAAATGTCCTTTTTTGTTGCAAATGAAGCATTGATTTGACTTTTTGTGGCCTGAGCGATCTTTTCTTTTGCGTAGGTATCGCCATTTCTTCTTTCTTCGGAAGTGCTTAGAGCCATGCCTAATTTGTTTATCCAGAGCTTTTTGAAGTGTTTCTTTTTTTCTAGAAGATTTTCCACAAGAACCATCACAGTCTTTCTTGGAGCATTTGATCTTTAGTCTCTGACGAGAACAGGCCGCGTCAAGTTCTCTGTTGTCGTTGACATAAGTCTGGATCATTTGGCGTTTGATACACAATTCTTCAAGGCATAAATGAATTTCTTGTTGGATTTCTCTCAATGAAATATCCCGGATCCTTCTTTGTTTAATCATAAGGGTTCTCTCTACTGTTTGAGATAATTCTTTGGGAATGGAAGTCAGGAAAACATGCTTCAAATTTTCATCAGCTCCAATTTGATAGAAGAGCTTAAGCATTTCATGATAATGCTTATCAAGATGTTTTTCTGAAGAGAGCAGCACATTCTTTCGAAAAATTCTCTTCTTTTGAGCTCTATGAGATCAACGGGTTTCCCCACAAAGAAATGATATAGAAGAATAATGGCATGACCAAAGTTTGACAAGAGTAAAAAGTGAAGTTGATCTTGTTCTGACACAAATTGCGACCAAAGTCTGAGGCTACTTGTGAACCTTGTGGCAAAGTTGAAAAGAACATCATACTTATCCTGGTTGGTAATGGCTTGGGTATTCAGCCAAGTGTGAAATTCTTCAAGTCTTTCTGGCTATTTGTGATAAGGAATATCATCACTAGTGAAAAATTGCTTTTGATAAAATGGACACATTCTGAGAGGAATTGTTTGATTCCATGTCATGGTCTGGGGGGTTGACCATAAATATTGATAAAGTTACTGGTGCTATGGGAAAGGAATCAATGGTTGGGATTGAAAAAGATGATGATGACGAAAGAGATATCGAATCTGATTCAGTATCAAAGATATTTGGAAAGGCTGATTTTGTTGGAAACATAACTTGGTCTGTCGGAATCATATGATCAATCTGTAGTGGAGCTTGCACAGGATCAGGCTGTGGTTCCTGATTCCCCAAATCTCTGAGAAAAGATTCTAATGGATTCGACAGCATCAATTGATCCGGCCTTTCTCTTATAACAAGTGAAGATTCTTCGAGCCTTTTCTCCTTTCTTTTTTCTTGTCTTATTCGATCTAGTTCCTTGAGCTGTTTCGCATCTCAGCCGCATCTGTCTTATTTTGCCTGACAGGAATATCTATGATAGTTGCAAAGATAGATGTCTGAGGTGGTGGAGGAGGGAGAGGCTCTGCTCACAAAGCAGTTGGAAATGGATCGAGTCTTCCTTCTTCAATGATCTAGATTTGCCTTTTAAGCTTTTCTATTTTCGCTTTAGGACTTTCAAGATGATGATACCCTAAATGTTGTCCAGATTCCAAGTTATGAAGCCTCTTCTAGAAATCTAAAAGTATCTTCCTGGTGGTTTCATCATATCTTCGCAAGTCTTGTTGCACATTTCCAATCTTGGAATTAATTACTTTGAAGGCATTGTTATGTGCCAAAAAAGTCTTCGATTGCCAATTTAGGACAGCTTTAGCAATAAGAGTTCTTTTCTATCTTCCATGCTCATCTACATCAGTGGGTGCAGGTATCTTAGAGACATGCCTATATATGCCTTGTGGATCAATAAAATCTTCTAGAGCGAGAAACGAGAGTTTGGAACTTTCCCGAACAAGAGGAGGAAAGTCTGTTTCTTAGAACATAGCAATGGAAGAGCTAGGTGGTGTTTCTGCTGGAACATCAAGTGGGTAGGAATGTTTCTTTGCCCATTTTACAATTGGCTTATAAAACAAGGAAATGGCTGGTTTTTTCTAAGGAGGAGATGGAGGAGGTGATGTCGATGGAGTTGGTAAGACTGAGGGAGATGCCGTGAACTCTGGTGGTGTAATTGGTGCATATGAAACCACAAACTGAAATTTATCATATTCACCAAGAGTATCAACGGAGGAATCTCCGTTCAAGTAACTTTTGGCACATAGCATCGTTTGGCTTCTTATGCTTCCTTCATGGTGGAGGCTTTGCAAATGGATCTACCTCGTCGGGAGAATTTGTACAGTAAGAGCATTGATAGAAAGGATCCCAAAAACAATGACCATACTGGTCCTTGTAGTAATGAACAGGATGTCCATCACTTTTGAAATATTTGACAAGCTTTTCTGGATCTGGCTCGGAAATTGACTTAGGGACACATGGTTCAATCATAAAGAGAGTCTGGAAAATAAAAGGATTTTCTTCCTTTTCCTTGCCGAATTTGATGGAAATAGTTCCATCTTTCTTTCTGACGAATTTAGAGTCTGATGACTGGAAATGCTTGTTGTTCTGATGCAACTTTTCATAGTTGGTTATCCAAGTCTCTGGAAGGAGCTTGGCCAACTTTTCCTTTGGGATCTGTCTAGGAACATGAATGTAGGATGCTTGGTCATTTTGCATGGAAATGAACAAAGCATCTTCATTTCCATTGTGGAAATTTAAGTCAAGAGCATGGTTTTGTACTCGGTAAACCATTTAGTAGTGTAGTGTTGCTGCTACAGAGTCAACAGTTTGAGGGGCTCCAGTGAGCTGAACTTAGACTTTTAGAAAAGAGAGTAACTGAGGGTCTGAAAGAGCCATATTGAAATTTGGATACAAAGTCATAAAAACTGTTCTAGCATTCAAAGTGGTTTGAATAGTTATGATGCAAGCATGCTGGTATTCCAAGAACCTGGTATCCAATAGAGCAATTATTGCTACAACTGGAAAGCCTTTACGACCATAAAAAGTAAGAGCAAGACGAACAGCTCCATAATGGACATGAGAATATCCTTGCTGAATCCACTGTCTAGGAAACTCTGGAAGGATCTGGAGAGTAATAAAGTATTCTTTTTCAGTGGCAGGAATAGGATGTTGATCAAACTTGGAGGACTGAATATACTCTTTTACTTCCTTTAGAGTCTGGCGAATGAGTTGGCGAACAGAACAGATGGGAGAGAATGACGAAGTGGGTTTAGCAAAAGCAGAATAAGGGTTCATCAGGGAAAGCTACATTTCAGAGATCTTAGTTTCATCACTAAGAGAGACTTCATAGAGATAGTCTATCTTAGAAGCATTTGAAACACGAAAATCTAAAGGGGTGGAAGAAGATGGAGTTGCAACAATGGAAACAAGTGCTTCTAGTATTTCTAGATGATCTGCCATAATGTGAAGAATTCTTCTCAGCACTGGATTCACCTACTAAACGCATGGAACGGATATTATTACAAACGAAACAATGGCTCTGATACCATTGAATGGACTTAGACTTAGAACCAGGGAGGATGAAGTCGGTTTCCTGCAAGTATGCCTTCCCACAGGAAGATTGGTATCAGAGCCAAGTTAAGGTGGATCCAAGTGCATGCTGATCCCTATTTGCTACTATGCAAGGTAGTCTCACATCGTTTGAGAGAAGCCCTCTGATTTGCTTGATAACTGCTACAACTCTCCTCACCTTATAAGACGTCTTTTAAGATTGAGTCTCCCCAAATTGGCATCAGAATATTATTGATAGATGATTACAGGAACTTCCCTTGTCTCATATCTCTATAATGGTCTTAATTGTTTTTATGGTTTTTGGCTTTTAGTGGGTGTGAAATTTTTACTATTGCCTTATCTTAAATTTATTGAATATGTATTGGTATTTGTAGTTTAGTTGCATCATTATCAATGAATATGTAATTTCAAATGGTAAATTTGCCTTTTTAGGGAGTACAAAAAATGAAACAAAAAAGATTATCAGTTGATCTTGGATTGACCTTGGAATTGAACTGAACTCATTGGATCGGTTCGGTCCTTGGTCCCAAGCTCAATAAGGTTGGTTCTTGATTCTAAAAATTGATAATCAATATTGTGTGTGTTGATCGTAAAATTAGGGATGGACTGGCCCAACCCGCACCTTGTTTACTCTTAATATTCTAAAAAGCAAGAGATCCATGTGCGGTTACGCGCCGGGGGGACTTTGACTTTGACTTAAAATAAAGCATAGGAAGCATTTAAATTCACGTAGATTTCGATGCAGACGTACATAAACAAATTAATGGATGATGAAATGTCAAAAAGTAATGTGGGTCTCATCCACATGATAAAAGCGTGGAGAAGAAATGAACAACTAGACTCCCATGTGAGTGGTTTTTACATTGTCGGCAACTTTATTTTCGACAGTTTTTTTCGATACAGAGATAAATGCAAACTGACTCCCATCTTTATAAGCAGTTCACACAAAAACAAAAATTGAGAGAGAGAAAAGTGGGGGAGGAGAGAGAGAGAGAATGGTGAACACAGTTAAGCTGTACCAGGCCTTGTTGCGAGCGACAATGAAGCTCGCCGGCTTGAGACCTCGAAAGATTGAGATCGAACCCGGAACCATCATGAACTTCTGGGCTCCAACCCAAATCATGAACTTCTGGGCTCCAACCCAAAGTCAAAACAACACCAAGAACGCTGTCGTCTTCCTTCATGGCTTCGTCGGTGACGGCATGATGACATGGCATTTGCAGGTCCTCGCGCTCGCGAAGAAGTACGCCGTGTATGTGCCAGACCTCCTCTTCTTCGGCAGCTCTGCCACAGGCGACAGCCGCCGGACGGTGGACTTCCAGGCGGAGTGCGTGGCGAAAGGCTTGCTGGCACTTGGGTTGCAGCGGTGCACGGTGGTGGGGTTCAGCTATGGTGGGATGGTGGCGTTCAAGTTGGCCGAGTTGCAGCCCGAGCTGGTGGAGTCGGTGGTGGCAACGTGTTCCATACCGGCAATGACCGAGTCGATAAGCAAGGAGTGCTTGGAAAAATTGGGGTTTCGGACATGGTCAGAGCTTTTGTTGCCTAATTCCGTAAGTGGGGCGAAGAAGGCCGTTGGGAGCCACAGGTTGCCTAGGATCCCTAATCGTGTTTTCAAGGACAGTTTAGAGGTATGAGCTCCATAAACTTTTCTAGTAACTGAGGCACAAAAACACCTTGAAACTCATTGGTTCTTTACTCAATTGAATATTCTCGCTTTCACACTATACTCAAAAAGAGAAATCCGAAACATATTTTAATCATTTAAAAATTTATAGATTAAGAGCCTGTTTGTTAAAAAAAAAAATATTATATTCCCTGGAACAAAAATTTCAATCCTTTTATTCTAGGAAACAAAAAAAAAAAATGTGTTTGGTAAAACTTTTGTTTTCGGGAACAAAAAAATAGATTTTTTGTTCGCGGAAATAAATTTGGAATAGAAATAAGAAGTAGAAAAAAATAGCTTCTTGTTCCCGGAAACAATTTTTAGAATCAATTTTTCTCTCTTCTTTTTTTCTTCTCTTTCTTTTCTTCTTCTTCTTCTTCCTTTTGGCTAGTCACCAGCCTTAGCCATGGCTAGCACTGGCAATCGGCCAGATGAGGACCGATAACCTTGCCAAAGCATCGCCGGCCCTTGGAGACGCCGAGCCACGACGAGACTTGGCCTCGCTTGTGCTGGGCGAGGTCGACCTCACCCAGCCAAGGCGAGGCAGAGCCTCGTGTGGCCACGGTGAGGCTTGGCCTCCCTAGCTAGTGTGAGGATGGGCCTCGCCAGGCTAGTGTGAGGATGGGCCTCAACAGCCAAGGCTTGCCGTGGCCAGGCTTGCCTTCGGTGAGCTTGCTAGGCCTCGCCTTGGCTTGGCAAGCTCACCAACTCTCGCCCGGTGGTCACCGGCCATTGCCATAGCCGGCGACCTGCCAAAGAGAAAAAGGAAAAGGAAAAGAAAAAGGAAAAAATAAGAAAAGATAATAAAAGAATTAAAAAAATTAAAAGAAATAAAAAAATATAAGAATCCTACCAAATATATTTCTATCCTAGGAATAGAAATTTAGGAAAGTTACCAAACACGTTCTTTTGCTAAAAAATTGTTCCCAGGAACGGAATCAGAAAAAATCATTTCTCATAAAAAATTGTTTCTCGAAACATAATAGTTACCAAACGCACTCCCTAAGTGATTTAACAAGATATTATTGGAAGCCGATCGTTTTATACATAATCTCCCTTAGCCTGTGTAAAAATCTGATCTGACCAACTTGCATTGCGAATTTTTATTTATTTATTTTTTTTATTTTTCTAGCATTGCTCAAATTAAGAAGGAGGTAGACACTTGATAAAAGTTTGAGGGGTAAAATACACAAAACTTACCCGAACTATGCAGTAATATACATTTACTCCTAAACGTTCAATTGTTACACATTACCTAATGAAGTTTTATTTTGTTGTAGTTGTCAACCATATGTTATACTTTCCATTAGCCATGGCTTTAAAGGGCATATGTCTAGTTCATTTGTTTTACTTTCTTTTACCCTTGATTTCTATGGGAGTAAAACAAATATTAAAGCAAATTTAAAATATAACAAATTAAGAAAGTGTTACTATAAGAAGATACTAATAACGATAGTAATACTGAAACTAGACATCTTTCTTTTACCTTGACTTCCATAGGAGAGAAAAAAAAGAAGAAAATTTAGGAAAAAAATTAACTAAAGTGTTGATACATAAAGAAATTAATAACAACAGTGATACTGAAAGCTAAAAATTATTAAGATTTGACGAAAATATTGATAGAATTAATAAGAAATTTAAGAAAAACAAACACAATTAAGTAAACAGTTAAAAGACCTAAGTAAAAAGTCAAATAACGAAAAATTGGATATTAAGTATGTATTTTTTTATAGTTAATTATTGCCAAAAAAAAATCGATCAATTAAAAATTACCTTAGATTTCGATTAAGCATTTCCTTGCATGGATTGAGGACGTCATTTCCTTTATAATAATTCAAAATATTTTTGTTAATCGATCTTTTTTCTACTTCATGGATTGTAGGTCATATTTAACAACAAAAAGGAGAAAGCTGAACTGCTGGAGGCTTTCGTCATTCCAGACAAGGACTTCACTTTGCCAGAGTACTCCCAGGTTTAATTCAATCCTGAAGAAGCTTTCTCTCTCTTCTTAAAGCAAAAAAGGGCATTCATTTGCATACATCTTTCCTTGTACCGATGTAGTCGATAAGATTGTGATATGGCTTACGTGCTAGTATTGCTTCTTGTCGGGAGAGAGGGGTGAACCTAATCTCATGATAGCTATATTTGAGGAGAAAATAAATTTACAGAAAAAGAAAATACATACAAGAAAATGGAAACCTTATTCCTATTCCATGTCGCCTAGTGACATGCAATCACGTAACATGGTGGAGAAATCACGTCACTCTAGTCCTTTGTAATGATCAAACTGTCTTACATTTGATATGAAAATTTAAACTTACTTTTATTTTTCAATTCTTGATTAGTCTATATATCGTGATATAGGGATAAGTACACTATTGGTGTCATAAGTTGTACTCGGCACTCACTTTGGTGCCAAAAGTTTCCGCCGGATCACTTAAATGCCAAATCGGAGAAAAAATGATTATTTTGGTGCCACCGGTGAGAAATTCCGGCCAAAATGATTACGTGGCATTTATATTTTAAAAAAAAAAGTTGCTCGGCTTTTGAACGACGTCGTTTTCCATCTTCTTCAAGAAACGACGTCGTTTTTCCCTTATACGTGGACACCCTCGCAAAAACGACGCCGTTTAGCTCGTACGTGGATTGAAATTAGGGTTAGGGTTTCTTCCTCGCCGCTCGGCCACCGTTGTTCGCCCTCCAACTGTCGGCCACCGTCGCTTGGCCACCATTGTAGATGCTCGACCAGGTGAGTGAGAAGAGAATGAGATTGTTGCTCAAGCAAGAAATGGTAGAAAGAATAGGAGGCGAGGGCAGAGGAGGAGGAGGAGGAGGAAGAGGAGGGGTCGAAGGTGCCGCCACTGGTGCGCCGCCGCTGCCGCCGTTGGTGCCATTGTTGGTGCTGCTACTGGTGCGTTGCTGGTGTTGCTACTGGTGCCATTCGTTGCTAGTGTCGTTCGCTGTTGGTGTCGTTCTTCAGGGAAGAAGACGATGTGCTTCCTCTCTCTCCCTCCCTCCCTCTCTCTCTCTCTCTCTTTCAATTTGGGGATTTAGGGTTTCGATTTGGGGGAAAGAAGCCAAACAATGTCGTTTTTGTGGTTTAAATGCTAATTGTGCTCTCCGACGAGCCACGTCAGCCTAATAAATTAATAAAAAAAATGTCACGTCGGATTTTCAGCCAATCTGATCGGAGTTGGCACTAAAATGATTGTTTTTCAAATTTTTTGGTACTTAAGTGATCCAATGGAAACTTTTGGCACCAAAGTGAGCGCCGTACACAACTTTTGGCACTGTTAGTGTACTTATCCCTCGTGATATATAGCCATTTTAGAAATATGCAAATGATAACCATTCTTTGCAGAAGGTCCATCTGGTCTGCGGCAAGGAGGATAAGATGTTCAATGTGGAAACAATGAAGGAATTCAAAGAGTAGCTTCCATCTTTTTTTTCTTTTTTCCTATTGTGTTGCGAGAAGCTTAATTAAAGATATTTACATATGCATATACAAAGAGATCTATCTTTGCGTCATAGCTATTTTACATAATCAGTTTTACTACAGATATAAAAATACTTATGTTATTGTTTTTATGCACATTGAATTTGAAAAGATTTTCTTTAATTTCTTCTTGAAACATTATTTGAAAAAAAGAAAAAAGGTGACCCATTCTTAAATTTAGAGCATTTAGTGTTAAAAAAGTCTACTTTCCTTTAATATTCGTCAGGGTCAATACCACAAAAAAATCATAAACTAATGCATCTGTGACAAATTTACTCAGAAACTAATTTTTTGACCATCAATATCTTCGAATTATTACACTTATGATAAATTTACTTTAAAATAATCTTTATACCATAGGAAAACACCAAATTGTTATATTTATGACAAATTTACCATTTATTAGTTTCCATTATATTAGATTAATACCACGAAAAAATACAAAGTGGTGCATCTGCAACAAACCAAAGGT
The DNA here is from genome assembly GCA_014182375.1 of Eucalyptus virginea. Lineage (NCBI taxonomy): Eukaryota > Viridiplantae > Streptophyta > Magnoliopsida > Myrtales > Myrtaceae > Eucalyptus > Eucalyptus virginea. The sequence goes on from CM024520.1 coordinate 28,270,045, forward strand.
AAAACCTCAATTTGATATATCCATCAACTGCTATGTGTCATCCAACACTCGGTAATTAAACAGTAAAAGTTAACAGAAACTAATGAATAGTAAATTTGTTATAATTGTACTAGTTTAGGCTTATTGGAGATCAAAAAATTAGTTTAAGGTAAATATATCATTGGTATATCGGTTTGGAGTTTTTCATGATATTAACCCTTTTTGTTATTCTTTTATTTTTAATTAAAAATTACATATTAGATATGGTGCATTTAATGTCCAAAAGTTTATTTTTCTTTAATTTTCATTCCTTGGCAAAACTATCAATTTTCATTTGAAAAACAAAGTACTCGTTTCATTGCATTTTCGTGCATTTAATATCCAAAAGTCTACTTAATATATAAAGATTATATGGTTGAATTTAATTCACAGCATTTATCCAACAATGTCATAGTCCATTTTTTTTTTTTTTTTTTTAATCTTCCCATGCGGTAATATCTTTGATGTTACAGTTACGGCTGGGATTCTCCGTGTTCGTTCCACTTAATTCCTTTGCCAGTTTTGACTTGCTTAATCACTTTCGTTTGGCAGAAAATTGGGAACTAAAGCAACATTGGAGTGCATTGAGAAAGCAAGCCATCTTGCTATTTGGGAGCGACCCTTCGTCTACAGTAAATGTTTGAAGAGAATTCTTGCCTCCATCTACGACAAGAGGTCAAATGAGTTTTGCTACGAGTGAACGTTGATTATATGCAAAGTTATTTATTTGCTGAGAGTATGAAAAACTATGATAATAATTGGGTTATACTCGATCTTTCTGGAGTTTGAAGTTGACTTACATGGCTGTTGTAAGTTGGAAGTTCTTGAGACTTGGTAAAAAAATTTCTATGTACTTTCGATGTATGACTTCCCCTTCCATCATATCAATCATTCTCTATAAGGTGAAGCAAATATCAGGGCAAATAACATTAGAAGTGCCAAAAGTTATGTACGATACTTACTTTAGTACTAAAATTTTTTGCCAGATTACTTAAGTGCCAAATCGGAGAAAAATATTCACTTAAGTGCCAATGGCAAAAAATTCCGCTCAAAATAATACGTGGCTTTTGTAATTAAAATTTTTATATGACTTGGCATATTATTTAAAAAATTTGGTCCATATGGCCTTTCTATGTGGCATGCTTGGTATTGAAGTAATGCTTTTTAACGACAATTGGCACTGAAATGATCACTTTAAATAAAACTTGGCACTTAGATAATTGCTATTTACAACTTTTAGACGGCATTGTTCATGGATTATATGTTGACAGGGCACGCCGACGTGCTACGTAGGACTGAAAAATTAATAGTTCGGATTGGAATTGACACTTAAGCGATTGTTTTTTAATAAAATTTCCCTTAAGTGATCCGAATAAAAATTTTGGCACTAAAATGAGCACCATACATAACTTTTGACACTTCTAGTGTCCTCGTTGACATTTCTCCATTTGATAAAACCTAGCATGAGGCAATTTGTTTGGTTTTTCCTCTCACCATTCAATGGACCAATAGCTAGTTAGTAGAATCCCATTCTAGCCCTATACTTATCAATAAGGATTTCAAAATTGAATTTGAATCTAACAAGTTTGTACTTTCCAAAGGGGAATGTGTATAGGAAAATGGTACTTGTAGAATGACTTGTTCAAAGCCTATGTGACTGTCATTGATGCAAAGTCGAAATTCTCGTACCTAAAGATTATTAATAAAGAGAAATCTTTAGTTACATTGTTATATCCTAGTATATGGCATGGTAGATTAAGACATGTAAACTATCATGTAATGAACAAGATAGCAAACTTATAACTAATTCCAAAGTTCGAGTCAGATGCCTATTGTAAGTGTGAGACTTGTGTTGAGGATAACTTTATAAAGAACTTTTTCAAATTAGTTGAAAGAACGAGTGAACCTCTACAACTAATCCATATGATCTATGTGATTTGAAATTTATTGGATGTAGAGGAGGAAAAAAAGTACTTCATCACTTATGTGGATGACTATACTAGATTTTGCTATGCTTATTTGTTAACTAGCAAATATAAAGATATGAGCATACTTATCAACTATAAAAAATGGTTGAGAGCCAACTCGATAAATGAGTCAAAATGCTTAGCTTTGACAAAGGAGGAGAATACGATTCTTTCAATATAAAGGAGTTATATGCTAATTTTGGTATAATTCTACAAACAGCTACACCTTATACTCTGTAGTAAGATGAAGTTGTTGAATGGAAGAACAAAACTCTAAAGGGGATTGTAAAGGTCATACATATACCTTATAATTTTGGGATAATTCTACAAACAACCACCACCTCTCCAACGTTCACCAGCCTTCCCCTAACTGGTTGTGAAAAACTTCCGAACCGAACCAAATGAGACCCGAACCGAATACGAATTGAATCGAAATTTTGGTTCGGTTTGGTTTTTCCGTTTTTGGTTTTTAGTTTTCAGTTTTCGGTTTTTGCATTTGTTTTTTTATTTTTCGTTTTTTTCTATTACATATATTTTTCGTTTTCAAGAAATAAGCTCTTATCGGTTTGTTAGTTCAATTTGGTTTGGTTAACCGATAAAAAAAATTCTGTTTTTAATGAGAACCAAACCGAACTGAAAAAACCAAAATTTTCGGTTCGGTTCGATTTGGTTTTTGGTTCGGTTTTTGACACCCCTACCACCAACCTCAACCGCCTTGCTCCAGCCAACCATCACCTCTCCAACGTTCACCAGCCTTCCCCTAGCTGGTCGTGGCCACGAACCAACCAAGCCATTGCCGGAGATGTCCGATCGCCAACCATTTCCTCTTCGGGCCAAGTAATGTGCTCCATGCTGGAGGCCACACCGTTGCTGCTCGCCACCCTATTCCGGCGAGCTGTTGTTGTGCTGATCACAACCTGACATCCCACAGGCCAGTCGCAAGCCTGGCTACGCCAGCCTACCACTGTAAGCTGCCGATCGACGGTGATTTCTCTTTCGGCTCAAGTAGCGTGCTCCACGGTAGCTGATCCGATGACTTTAGCCGGCCAATCCGATGGTTCGACGACCTCCGTTGGTGTCCTGACCACTTCGACAATGATTTTCAGCCTGTCTTTGAGCTAATTTTGGCCGAAGCTAGCTCGAATCCTCACCGAACCTATTCGGATTTCTTGATTTTTTTTTAATAGATTGTTTCAAGTTCAATAGAGCTTGGTCTCACCTAACGTTTTTGTTCAATTGATTTAAACTTGGAGAGCTATTGCCGGTCATCTTGTGGAGTATACTTGGTGATCAAATAGCTAAATTGAGCTCATTCAATCAATTGACAAATGTAAGATTCCTAAAATCCGAGAAATAAATTCTTGTTATGTTAGTCCGGTTAAGCAAGATCACCTATGTCGATTCTAGGTGATTGGGGCTAGGACTTGTGCTATAAATGCTTAGTAATGACGCCTTGATTGATATGAATCAATCGTTTGATGTTGATCAATTGATTGTGGATGATTTAGTGCTCATGAAAATTCGTAGGCCTTTTTTGGACTAGTTTATTGGGATTGATGATATGAATTGCTAGATGATGTTATCTCGTAAAAATGTGTTCTAAAGATTCGTAAAGCACGCCTTAAGCTTTCTTTTGAAATATTATGATCTTTGATCAGATGTTATTTGCTATGTCAAAGTACTATTGAAACATCGTATTCAGATCTGGATAACTGATGCTGTTTTGTTCCTGACAAACCTCTGCAGCTTTTTGGATTTTTTAAAAATTTTCTAGTTTGATTTAGGAAATTCTTTTCTTCATCAAATTTGAAGAGGACGTCGATACCTGTGACATATATAAATCTAGCTCAAAAGGAGTACATTTGGTATTTTAGTTGATTTTACAAGATTCAGTTCATGTTCTGAAAACTTGTTTTCCATCCTGACTTTTACATGTTCTACGATTTTGATAAAATTTTGTGCTCAAAATCTTGAAACGAGTTTTTCACAAAAGTTTGAGAAGAGTTTTCATTTGACACCAATTTCATTAAAATTGAAGCATATTTGGTCGATCAAAAGATTTGATTAGTCCTGGCCGAGCCTTTTCATCTCCTTGTACTTGCCCCAGGGTTGGTTACTTGGGGATCGGCATCGCGAGGATCCAGGGTGGCTGCCCAAACCCTCCAAAGGAAGGCTGTGGCGGGTCAGCCAAGCGGGCCAGAATCTTTTTCGAGACCCGGTTCCCGACCTTTACCCAGCCTATTCCTGGTGGTCAAAGCCTTTTAAGGTCTTGCTTAGGACCAATGTGTACCCAGTCAATTCGCACCTAGATCTTGGAATTTATTTCTCTAAACACTCGAATTTGTTTTGCAATTTTAATGAAATTTAGGTCCTCATTTGTAATTTTTTTGGGGTCTAAAATAGCACATATATTAAACGCTTAGCTTTGAAGTTACACCATATATAAGTTTGGAATACAAAAGATCCTACAGAAAAGGAGGAGGATGGAGCATCCAATTAGGAGAAAGAGGAGAGGCCCAATGGGCCTTTGTGGCCGGGTCCGCAACAGAATTCACTTCCCTATTGCAATGAGTGATTCGGAGATTAGGGCACCGAAGCATCAACTCCATATTTTCGTCGAAGAGGGATCTGAGCTCCCACGGCGTTAGGGCGGGGTTGTTGATGGGGTCCACAAGGGTCAAGCAATCGGATTCCACAACAAGTTGATCCAGTCCTCGCCCTCTCTGAAGTAGAAAATGCAGGGTGAGATTAAGGCCAATCACCTTAGCTTGCAGGGCTGAGGAGGTAGGGACAGATCACGCAAATCCATCGATCAAGATGCCGGAGGAGTCTCTACACACACAGCCACCGAGGCATCGTTGCAATGGGATTGGTAAGCCACATCTATGTTGATTTTTAGGACTCCTTGGTCTGGTGGATGCCATCTCTGATTCATTACTCTCTGTTTTGACCGGCGCCTTTGCATCATCGCACTAAAACGACGACTGGATCGGGTGTTTGCTATTGCTGATTGCACAACCTGCTCGATGTTGGGACGTTGCTGACGGAATATGAAGTTATTTTGGGCTTTCCAGATTTGCCAGAGGATGGACGTAGTTGTTTCCAGATTTGGTAAGCCATTCTTTTTGTCAATAATATCAACCAACCAGTTTTCTATTCGATACACACCTATAGGATGATGCTTGATATCGATTTTTGAATGCAACCAAACATCTAGTGTCCATTGACATAACAAGAAAAGATGTTCTGGTGTCTTGGGTACCTGATTAATACACATACAACAAGTCAAGTCTGATAAGATGTGTCGCTTGTATAAATTTTCTCTAGTCGCCAGTGCGTTGTTGCAGACTGACCAAAGGAACGATCTTAGTTTAGGCATAGTGTTTAGTTTCCAGATTGCGTTCCATAATTTGCGAGGCGGCTGAAAAGATGAAGAGGCTTGATTGTTGATGTTGCTTGTTTGTTGAGCTTTAATCTTATTGTAACAACTCTTCACTGTAAAATGCCCATTCTGCGTTCCTCTCCATGTCTGTCTTGCATGAACTGAGGTCAGATAGAGATAGATAGAATTTCTTCAACTGCTTTTTTTTTTTTTGGTCGAAATTTCTTCAACTGTTTGACTATCAAAACTCTGGCGCAAAAGTGTTGTGTTTCATGCGTTATGTTATGGAATTATAAAGCTTGCGACTTTTTTTGGTTCGTCTCTAGGAGCAGGGCCTCCAATTACACTCCTAGCCAACCATCTATCCTCTCGTATTTTTATTTTTGTTCCGTCACCAACAGACCATAATATCTTGTCTGTAATAGAGTCCCAGCCTATCAATATGCTCTGCCAATCCCAAGAGGGTCTAGTACCTTTAGTGGCATACCATAAATCTTGAGAGTGAAAGTAAAACCCTTTAAGTATTCTACTATACAGTGAAGTAGGTTATTGAGGCAGTCGCTAAGCTTGTTTTCCTAGTAATGCTCTGTTGAATGCCAAAAGATCACAAAATCTTAAACCCCCTTTGTCTTTCCTGCTCTTAATAGACTGCCAGTTCTTCCAGTGTATGCCTTGCTTGCTGTAATTTGATTGTCACCAGAATCTAGCTATCTTCTATTCTATTGTTTTACAAATTGTAGCAGGGATTTTAAAGATCAACATTGCATATTGAGGAATTGCTTGCACAACCATTTTAAGTAAGACTTCCTTACCTCCTTTTGAAATAAGCTTCTCCTTCCAGCCTTCTAGCTTTGAATTTACTCGACCCATAATCCATGCAAACATTTCTCGTTTAGATTTCCCCCAGTTTGAAGGTATGCCAAGATACTTGCCAGTTTTGTTCAATATAGGGACTCTAAGTTCTCCGGCAAGATTCTCTTTCAAGCTGATGGACAATCTGTACTAAAAAATAGACCTGATTGTTTCTATTAATAGCTTGTCTTGTAGCTAAGCAATATTCATTTAGGATACTAGCTAAATTCTAACATTCAATAATCTTCGCATCTAGGAAGAAAATGGTGTCATCTGCGAAAAATAAATGAGATAGGATGGGACACCATCGGTTTAGCTTAATACTTTTAAGATTTCCCATGTCCACTGCATTGTTGATAAGAGTTGTTAAGACATTAGCCATCAGGATGAACAGGTACGGTGATAAAGGGTCACCTTGTCTCTGACCTCTAGTTGGATGAAAATAGGGTAAAGATTCGCCGTTGAATTTAACACTGAAAGAAACCGTAGTAACGCATTGCAAGATCCAGTGAACCCATTGGGTATGGAATCCAAGCTTTAGGAGGTAGTCTCTGAGGAAATCTCATTCTACCCGATGATAAGCCTTTTGCATGTCTAGTTTAAGCATAGCCTGAAAGTTCTTTTTCCTTTTCCTTGTTATGATTTGATGGAGTACCTCCTGAACCACAATAATATTATCCTGGATTTGCCAACCACCAACGAATGCACTTTGTTCTGGCGCTATCAGTTATAGTAGCCGGGGTTTGAGATGATTGGCCAGGATCTTGGAAATCACTTTATAAATAAAGTTGCAAAGGTTGATAGGGCGGTATTGGTCCAATCTTTCTGGGTGAGGGATTTTTGGGATCAGAGAACTAGAAGTGCGATTATACTCAGGTAGCAAAACCCTTGTTTGAAAGAATTGTTGCACGGCTAAGAATATATCTTCTTGTAATGTGTCCCAATGTGCTTGATAGAATTGACCATTCAACTCGTCTGAACCCGGTGCTTTTGTTTCTCCTAATTGGAAGACCGCAGTCTGGACTTCCTCACAGGTAACTTCTGCTATAAGATTATCATTTATCTCGGCTATCACCACTTGTTTGCAAATAGTTCACGTTGGGCTGTAGTCTCTATACCCCGCAGAAGTATAGAAATTCCTAAAGAAACTATAGGTCATCTCTTTGAGATGATTTTGGTCGCGTACCCAAATTTGTTGACCATCCTGCAACATGCTAATCTTGTTGTGTTGTCTTCTTTGAACTGTGGTGGCATGAAAAAACTTTGTGTTCCTGTCCCCTCCTCTAAGCCAATTAACTTGGGATCACATTGCCCAAAATTTTTCCTCCTACTGCCATAACATGTGTATTTTCTCTTTTAGGTCAGATAACACAGCTGTATCAGAATGACCATGAGGCTGATTTGTTAGAACTTGAAGCTGATTCTTGAGGGAATGAAGTTGATGTTTGGCATTGCTGAATTTGGATCGACTCCATTTTAATAGAGCGGCAGAGACAGCTTTTAACTTTTGGGGGAGTGTCACCTCTCCTAGTCGATAAGACACCCAAGAAACAACAATTGTTGAACGACACTCCATATCTTGTAGCCAGTAAGCTTCAAAGTAGAAAGATTTTTGCTTTTTATAACTTTGTGTTGCTTCAGTATACAAAGAAGAGGGTTGTGATTAGATCTGAGGGCTGGTAAAGCCAACACTTTAGCAAGAGGGTAATTTAATCTCCATTCCTTTGTGTAAAGCATTTGATATAATCTTTCCTTTACAATGTCTTCGCCGTTACGGTTATTAGTACATGTAAATGTGCAGTCTTTGTTGCCCAGATCCATTAGATAACAATCATTGAGTAGATCACAGAAAGAATACATGCGATGACGCTCGGTAGGACGCTTCCCTACTTTCTCCCATGGATACAGTACTTTGTTAAAATCGCTTGTCCATAGCCAAGGCAGGGTGTTGAAGTTACTCATTTGCCTTAATGATGTCCATAGGTTTTGTCGGAGATGATAACTTGCTAGAGCATGTAAGTAGGTGAGACCCATAGTGATGCCAAAATCCAGGTCAGTACAAATCGAGTCAAGCATATTCGAAGAGTGATGTGTCACTTTCAAAGCCACTCTATCAGTCCAAAAGAGTGCTAAACCTCCTCCCAATCCTACTAGATTTTCAATATAGCTTGCTGAGAATCTGAGTTTCCTTTGAAGGTAGATGAGCTTTTGTTCCTGATTTTTCGTTGCGCAACCCCTGATAGTTCCAACTTACTATTCTCATTGTTCACGTGGTGACTTTTTAGGGCCAGCCACCAGGGCCTAACATGCAGGAGCATCTGCCTTAAAGATGGGAGTCTCCTGTAAAGTGGATTCATCAAGCTTCTCTTTGAGTTGATTTTGAACTTCATAATTAATGAGTCGTTTTGCCTTCTTAATAGGGCCTGATCTTGCATTGAGGCGTGAGTTTTTAACATTCTTTGATTGAATAGAACCTGCTATAATGTTGTTAACCGTTGTGTGTTGCTGATTGTCAGGAAGTTTATCCTGAACAGTAAGACTTGTTGACAATTCCTCCACCAAAAAGGTTGCCACTTAATAGGTGTTGTAGGTGTGATGATTTGATCACACACTGAAGCCTCCATAGTCTATTTACCTTTATTTTTTTGTACTTGGATTTCAAGTACAGCAGGATTAGAAATCAAAACAGGGATGACTGCCGAAGGAGGTTGAGGGGTCTCCGGGATAATCTCATCAACATCGTCGTGGGGTAGATTCACTCTATAAAAGGTATGCTAGAAGGGGTTGTGTTCCCAGACCTCTACTCTCAGCCATGATCCATATAAAAAGCTATCTTTTCCATCAATTTTACTCTCATCATAAGGAAATTCTTTACGGTACGTGGCATAGTGACGAAGCTTACCACAGGAATAGCAGTAATGAGATAGTCGTTCATATCTAAAATCAAGCCAGAGATTCTTTCCTTCAACCTTGATTAGAAGCCCTGTTTTTAGCGGTTGTTGAAGGTTCAATTCTACCTGAGCCCTCCCTGTTCGAAGCGTAAAACCATCTTTATTCTCTATTTTCACATCTGTTACCCTGCCTATATGAGCTGTAGCCTTACTAATCATGGTTTTAGTGCAGCGTTCCAGTGGCAAAACAAAAACTTGGACCCAAAACGCACAGGTGTTAAAGTCATAGCAATGCAGCGGCGTGTTCGCTATCCAAGGCTTTAATATGACCAGATGGCTATCGAATAACCAAGGTCCATTCTCTAGAACTCTCTGTTTTACTTCTTCAGATTTAAACTTTACTATGTATAGACCAGATTCACCTTGTGAGAATTCCACTAGTTCAGTTCGCCAGGCCCGTTTCATAGTATTTTGGAACGCCTGAAAGTTAACTGAAGGATTGTTGAGAATCTTACCTACCAAAACTAACCGACATTCCTCAATTTTGTCGTTAGGGGCTGCCTCGTCCTAGACCTCAACTTGTTGTTCCGACCACAGGCGACCCTTTCAATTGCACAGGGCCACCAGGCGAGCTTCATCGTCAGCAATCGAGCGGTCCATTTTGGAGCAGAGACCGAACAAACCTTGTTAGAAACCCTTAGCAAAAAAGACCCAGTAGCTTAAGAGATAGATAACATAGCGCCATCCCATTTCAGTGACCATATGAGAAGGAAAAGGGGAAGCCAAAAGAAAGGGCGTCCGTCAATCAAGCCGATTGTGACATGCAAAACAAGAGAAAGGCTAGGCAAAGGGCGTAGGAGCAGGGGATGGAAAGATTAGGTCAGATGGAGATTGAAGAGTGTTCCGATGGGAGATTAGCAAATTCGCAACTCTGGGTGAAGATAACCAGCTAGATGAGCTTCAAGAGATTATGCAAAGACTGGAAATATTGGAAGACGAAACTACCATGAAGGTAGAAGCGCTCTACATTTCGGGATTTAATTGCAAATTTTGTTGGACTTAATTGCAAACAATTCGGATAGGGTCCGAACTGGCCCAAAAACTGATTTGGTTTTGACAGTTGTCCCTAAATGAAATTTTCTGGAAAAATCGGTTGCGAATTTTTAAAGAACTCAAAACTAAAAGTTTGCTACTAATTCTCCTCTCTAAGTGTCCAAAAATTTTCGCACATTTCAAAGTCGTTTAATTTTCTTTTCCAAATTTTCCAAATTTCAGAACCAAATTGGGTCAGGTCGAAAACCTATTCGGGTAAATAACCATTTTTGGGTCAAACGGGTAAGAATTAGGCTTAATGATCTTCTTAAAATTTAATCCACATATCTTCAGCTTTGAAATGACACCTGAATTGCGTTAATTGGCTTGCTTGGTCAATTAATTTCAAAATTAAATGACCCGAATTTCGGAATTAATGAACAAGTGATCCTATTTTGGGCTCACTAGTTTGATGGCTCAAGAAATAAGAGCATTTGGTGTGAATAGGTGCTCAACTTCTTGTGTATGTGATTGTTAGATGTATGTATAAGATCAATGCATGTACAGGGGGAATGCCAAAGGGAAACCTAGACCCTGAATATACGGATTAATGGAAATTGACTACTGTTTGTGAACTCAAAGGATGATCAATAACCATTAATCACAACTTAATCCATTTTAGTGGTTTTAAAATGAGACGATACGTGTGCATATCCAAAGGTCGATCCCTAGGCCCTTTTTAAAATTAATGGCTTGGTTGTGCTTGTTTGTCATTAGTTGATGTTTGTTTGTATTCTATTCGAATAGCTCGAGTGCAAAGTTGATCCCATTGAGGAGTCCCGTGGAGGAGCTAATCGAAGGTCTCGACTTGAAGGCCAAAGACCTATGTCTAATCCAGTCTCTTTTGTTATACCCATTTGATCCTGACCATGTCTCGAGTTTTCATCTAAAATTTGTAATGTACACCTGATGAGTAGTAGGTTTTTCTTTCACGCACTTAGAATAGCTTGTCTTTTACTTCACATGGATGTTTACTTTCTTCCAACACAATTTCATTAATAGAGTGCTATATATATATATATATATATATATATATATATATATATATATATATATTTTTGTCATGTTAGTTAGTTTAGATTGCCCGAAAGAACCATTCAGGTGTGATCACATAATGATGCTTTTGAACAAATTTGCACAAAAATATAAGAACAAATGCATGATTAATTTAGATAACAGCCAAACCAATTAGGTATTAAAATGGTGCTCATACAAATATTAGCATAACCCAAGTCCCCGAACTCATAGATATCTATTCCCATAGAAATTAAGGAAACACTCCCGATCCTTGATTGGGTAATCTAGCTGACTCCTAAAAATGAGGTTAGTGGGAACTCCTAGTTCAATATTCAAAGTGTTTAAAGAACTTTAAAATGAACTCTTGTCAAGTGAAGTATGGGTTTGGGAAAACCCATGTTCTCGACTGATGGACCTCGTAGACTAACATCAAAGATGATTTATTCGAGCCTTTTTTATGTGATGCACCTTGAGAATTGTCACTTGAACAAAACCTCCAAAATCACCTTTCGCCTGGTTCTAAAATGCCGAGTCGCTGAGGTCAAGTTGTGACAGGTAATTAATGTCTTTTAGAGTACAAAAGTGAGTCTTGAACATATAGAAATAATTCCACAACATTAGAGAAATCGATGGCTAGACATTAAACATTAAATGTATGAGCGTCATATGTTATGGCACAATTATTCATGATTTAGATGCTATAATTTTGAAAGCAAGATGCCGAAATATATAATTAAGGTCATTATCCAGCGCATGCAACAACTAACCATAATTAAAGGGCAAGAAATCTATCCTAAATGAAATTATTATATTTTAATACTCCGTTTGTTTTATGAAAAATGTGACATTTTTGGAAATGTTTTTGTAAAAAATCATTTTCTAAAAAAATGATATATTTTCTAGTGTTCAACTAAAACCTAAAAATGAATAGGAAAATATTTTCTGCCGTTCAGTATGGAAAAATCTGATTTAATTTTTATGATAAAAATTATAAAAAAATTGAATTTTTAATTATTTTTATCTTTTATCTTTATTCTTCTTTTTCTTTTGGCTAGGCGCCGGCCACGGCAACAGTTAGCAATCGGCTACAAGCGAGGGATGAGCATGCTGCCCTTACCTAAGGCCGATGAACAACGTAATTGAGGAAATGCACGTTTACAAACTTTTGCCTCAAATTGAAGGTGTTGAATCATATCCTAAGTCTAGGCCTCTAAGGCTAGGCTTTTTTTTTTTTTGGTTGTAAAACAAAGCATTGCACTCGAGTAGGTAAAAAACTACAACCCTTGGTCAGGGCTCGGTACATAGCAAATCCAAGAGGATTTTCTATGTACCAAGGCCCAATCAGCTATGGAGTTTGCTCCACACCTGCAGTGCTGGAGTCGTAGATTAGGGAAACATAGAAGCATCGATGTGCCGTCCTCGAACAAAGCTCGGCACTCCCACGGTGGTAGCTGGCGGTGATTGATAGTCTCCACAAGCACAAGACAGTCAAATTCTAGTATCAGGTGAGTGTCGGCCATGCCTCTCTGCAACAAATAATTGAGGGTGAGTAATAAGGCTTGGATCTCTGTTTGTAGCGGAGAGGAGGCTTGGACGTTGCTGGAGAAGCCGTCAATGAAGGTGCCTGAGTGATCGCGGCATACGCACGCGATGGATCCTGTGTCTCTCCCTGTTGGAAAAGCCCCATCCAGATTGACTTTGATGATGCCAGGCTCAAGAGGGATCCATGATCAATTAGGGTTCGGCAATGAAGTCCCTATGTCCAATGTCGACTGTAAAGTGCAAAGGTAAAGCTTCACAGTTGTGAGGGCCGATTCAACTATCTGGTGAGGGCGTGTACGTTGGCGTTGGAAGATGAAGTTGTTGCGAGCCTTCCAGATCTACCGAAGTAGGGATGCAATGGTCTCCAAATCGAGTAAGTTAGCCCTATTCTCAATAAGATCTGCTAATCATGCGTCCATTCGATGAGTGCTATATGCTGAAATGTTGATCTTTATGTTGGGATTTGACCAAACATGCTGTGTCCAAGGGCATAACAGAAATAAGTGTTCCAATGTTTTTGGGATTTGATATGAGCAGAGTGGACATACTAGGTCGGAGGTGATGTGTCACCTGAACATGTTTTCTTTTGTAGGTAGTGCGTTGTGGCAAAGGGACCACAGAAAAATTCTGATTTTTGGTGCAGTTTTCACTTTCCATATCTGATGCCGTAGTTGGTGTGGTGTATTATAGGATGAGGATGCTCGGTTGCTGGCTATGTCATGATCTGTCTGTCTGTTGTGGTGGTAGCCATTTTTTATTGTATACATGCCTGTCTGTGTGCCTGTCTAGATAATTTGATCTAGATTAGAAGCTGGGCGTAAGTGTAGGGCGATAATGTCCTCGACGGTCTGGTCATCAAAGCTCTGCTGGAGTAGTGGGGTATTCCAAGTGTTCCAGTTCGGATTGATAAAACTAGCCATCATCTCGGGTTCTCCTCTGGGTGCTGTTCCACCAATGATCCCTTTTTTTAGCCATTTATGTTCTCGGACCCTTATTCTTTACCCGTTACCGACTAACCATTAAACCTGATTCAGAATAGAATCCCTGCCTAATAGTAGACTTTGCCAACCCCAGGATGGTCTTGGTCCTTATTCCACATTTCATAAATCCTTTGAGTGAAAGTATAGTCCTTTGAAAAGTTGACTCCACAAGGATGATGTGTTCTAGAAGAGTCGCCATGCCTGCTTCCCCAGGGAGCGCTTTATTGAAGGTGAGCAAATCTCGAAATCCAGCCCCCCGCTGTCTTTCCGCTCTTTAAGAAGGTCCCAACTCTTCCAATGTATTCTGGACTTGGTGCTATTATTCTGCCACCAGAATTTGGCCATTTTTTGCTCAATAGACTTGCAAATAGAGATAGAGATCTTAAACATTGACATGTCATACCGCGGGAGGGCCTGTACCACTGTTTTAAGTAAGATTTCCTTTCCTCCTTTAGATATAAGGTTCTCTTTCCACCTTGCCAGCTTTGCATTGAGTTGCGCCAAGATCTAGGAAAACATGTCTTTTTTAGAAACTCCTCAATCAGACGGTATTCCCAAGTATTTGCCAGTTTTTTTAATCACCAATACCTTTAGTTCTCTAGCCAAGTTTTGCTTTAAACTCATAGGGCAGGCTTTGCTTAGGAAAAGTCTTGATTTGTTTCTGTTTACAGCTTATCCTGTTGCTAGACAATATTGCTGCAAAATGTTCGATAAATTTTGGCATTCTAGAAGCTGTCCATCTAGGAAAAATATGGCATCATCTACAAAGAATAGATGAGATAGAGTAGGACATCACCTGTTCAATTTGATCTCCTTCAAATTTCCCATGTCGACTGCTTGCTTGATAAGGCTTGATAAGACATTAGCTAGAAGGATGAACATATAAGTAGAAAGGGGGTCTCCTTGTCTGAGCCCCTTTGTCAGGTGGAAATAGGGTAATGGTTCGCCATTTAATTTAACTAAGGGAGACTGTGGTGATGCATTGCATCACCCATTGTATCCATTTACCGTGAAATCCCAATTTATGAAGATAGGCCTCCAGAAAGTCCCACTCAACTCGATCATATGCTTTTTGCATATCCAACTTTAAAATTGCCTGAAAATGTTTCTTCCGTTCCCTGATTTTCAGCTGGTGTAATACCTCTTGGACGACCAATATATTATCTTGTATTTGTCTACCAGTAATAAAGGCACTCTGTTCCGTTGAAATCAAATCATGTAATCATGGTTTGAGGCGGTTAGCTAGCACTTTGGATATGATTTTATAGATAAAATTGCAAAGACTAATCGTTCTATATTGGTCTAACCTTTCTGGTTGCGGTACCTTTGGGATTAGAGTGATAAGAGTTTTGTTAAACTCTGGGGGCATCAGATCGGATCTAAAAAATTCTTGCACCGTGGTGTAGATATTGTCCTAAAGGATATCCTAATGATGTTGATAGGACAGCCTGTTTAAACCATCAGGTCCCAGGGCTTTAGTGGCCCCTAGCTGGAATGTTGCTTGTTGGATTTCCTCCCTAGACACCTCCACTATTAAGATTGAATTCATTTTTGCAGTAACAACTTGAGGACACTATGTAAGAATAGGTCCAAAGTCACGGGGACCAACAGAATTGTAGAGATTATGAAAGAATGTTAGTGTCATATTCTTCAATTGTGTTGGTTCTTGGATCCACCCTTCATGTTCATCCTATAGCATACTAATGAGGTTTCTTTGCCTCCTTTGAATTGTAGTCACATGGAAGAATTTTGTGTTCTTGTCCCCCCAACGCAGCCAGTTAATCTGTGATCTCATAGCCCAATATTGTTCCTCTTGATGCCATAAATGTTGAATTTCATCTTTCAGACGAGTGACCTATTGTTTATCATAGTTGCAACTTGTTTGATTGATGTGGCTTTGAATTTGTTGCTTTAACAGATTAATCTCATGATGTCCTTGGAAGAACTTCGACTTACTCCACCGCGTGAGTGCCAAGGTAGCCACCTGAATCTTGTGGGATATAGTACAATTAGTCAGTGATATAGATGTCCATGTATCTTCAATGACCTGACGGTAGTCCTTATCTTAGAGCCAAAAGGCTTCGAAAGTGAAAGTCTTCCTCCTTCTCGTTGGATTGGATTCCAAAGATAATAAAAGCAGACTATGATCAGAACCTGAAGCAGGTAAGGCAAACACTTCAGCTTCTGGATAATTCATTCTCCATTCCATAGTGCACATCACTCTATCAAGTCTTTCTTTAACTATATCCTCGCCATCTCTATTATTTACCCACATATAGGCACAACCCTTACTTTCGATATCCATCAGTGAACAATCATTCGATATCCATCAGTGAACAATCATTTAAGAATTCTCGAAAGGAATGCAATCGATGTGGTTAAGCTAATCTCTTACCCACTTTTTCCCAATGATTTATGATTTCATTGAAATTGCCAAGACACACCCACGGCAAAGTATTTGAGTTGCTAAGATGTCTCAATTATGTCCATAATTGTTGTCGTTGTTGATATCCTGTTGGCGCGCACCTGGAGCATTGGTGCAAATCAAGTCAATGAATTGTGTTGTGTAGTTCTCCACACTCAAAGAGAGCTGTTCATTCCAAAAAAATCACCATGCCACCAGCCAAACCTATAGGGCTCACCAAAAAACAACACTGGTATTTCAATCTCCTCTGAATTCTCTTGTTCATTAAGTCCTGATTCTTTGTTTCCATCAAAAAAATTATATCAGGTTGATCTTGGACCACAAGGGCCTTTAGAGCTTGAACTGTCAAGGGATTGCCCAGACTCTGATAGTTCCAGCTAAGGATCTTTATTTGTCCATTGGTGGCTTCTTAGGGTAAGCCACCATAGCCCAACTACCGACCCTTTCCGCTTCAAATATCGGGTTATTCGTAAGTTGGTTTTCATCCAACCCTTCATGTGCATAAGAGTGCGACCCATAAGGAGTATACCATTTAACTTTCTTTAGGGGACTCGTTTTGTTGTGCATCCTTGGACTCTTTAGTTCTTTGATTTGGAAGAGTCTGCTGCTGACTCTCTAATCTCTTCTGGCAGTTCTATTGTAGGGGATTTAAGCTTTTGTGCTGCACCTCCTTGCTGAGGAACCACAAGGGTTGGACTTCGCTGGAAAGTTACTGTAGGACAAGCAACTTGCGGTTCTGTATTGGCCTCCATTTGTGCAGGGTTCTGATTAGTGCTGTGAGGGAGGGCAGGTAGCAAAAGAGGTGTTGTCTGAGGGGTTTCTAGTACGGTTTCATCAACTTCATCTTGTGTAGGTGGTGTTTCATAGAAAGCTCGCTAGAATGGGCTATATTCTCTTACTTCCGCTCGAAGCCATTGACCAAAATATAACTTGTCTCTGCCTTCCAATTTGGCATCATCAAAGGGAATAACTTTGCAATACATCACATAATGGCCTAGAATACCACATGAGTAGCAAAAGTGGGATAGGCGTTCATATAAAAAATCTAGCCATAGTCTTCCCTTCTAATCTGATCAGTTTACCAGGCTTTAATGGTGCTTCTAGGTTAATTTCCACTCGAGCCCTCCCCACTCATAGAGTAGTGCCTTCTTTAGCTTCAATTTTAACTTCTAGCACATTCCCAACTTGTTTCACAGCTCTATTAATCATGGTTTCTGTACATCTTTCTAGGGGAAGTCCGAAAACTTGCACCTAAAATGCGCAAGTGGTAAAGTCATAACAATGGAGAGGAGTGTTTGGAACCCATGGCTTTACAATGATGAGGTGGTTCGCAAATAACCAATGACCATTATCTAGGATCCTTTGTTTTTCCCCTTCCAAATTGAATTTGAATACATATAGCCTGGCTTCACGTTGAGAAATTTCGACTTGCTCGGTACACCATGCTCTTTTTAAAGTATTCTGAATTGCTTGGAAGTTAATAGAAGGGTTTGAGAGGATTTTACCCACTAATATTAGTCTGCATTCTGCTAATTTCTCTGCTGGGGCTGCTTCCTCCCATTCATCAATTTCCTATTCAGCCCAGAGCCTACCTAGTCGGTTGCAGAGAGCAGCGAGATGGGCATCCTCCTCCTGGCCATTGCGTTCCATCAGTGAACATGCACAAGTCGGGATTTCGAACTGGAGATGGGCAGAGTTTATCGCGTACAGAACACCTGTGAAACAACAAGTTGATGACAGAGAAGGGGAGCACTAAGGCAAGGCTGATGGTCAGGCTTTGTCGATAGTGTAGGAGAGCAATATTCTAGCTAAATTTGCCTTAATTGTAAGAGTAAGCCAGTCCGAGTAATTGAGAAGACAGAGGGCCGACAATTGAGCACCTTCATCGCGCATGTTACTAGAGTCAAAGATTAAAGGATAATTGGTGGAAATAACAAAGATGGTTTTGGGGGAATTGGCGGAAAAAGGCCTTGACTGGAAAGGGAAGTATCTTCGAAACACTTGAGGTAAGAAACAGAGAGCGAAGGAAATCTGCTGGGCCTATGAGGGTTTGGTGGTTGAATGAGCCATAGAAGGCAACGATGGGTATGAGAGTTTGTTTCGAGAAGAGAACTACCATGGGGTAGATAGAAGCTCTACATGTCGAGAGAAAACTTACTCTTCATGAAAACTTACTTGTTTTGATTTGCAAAATAAGGCTAGGCTTTTAAATTGAACGTAATTGGGAAAATAGAGAGCACTTCTTCTCTCAATCATGTTCGTCGCATGTCTATTCTCATCATCCTCCAAGGACTCATCTTCAGCCACGGTTTCCCGAGTCTTCGATCACGAACCCAAACCGTGATCCAGACCTATAACCTCACGAACTACTAGGCCTGCAACATGATGACACCTTCAACAACACCACCTTCCAGTGCGGCAGAGGCAGCGACCACTTCGGGGAGACGCTGACCGTCACGGTCTCGTTGACTCTCGAGCGCCCGAACTACTTCTCCGACACGGTCAAAGGCGTCTAGTGCCAGGACGGGATGAGGTTTGAGATCAACATTAAGCATGGCTCCACCTTGCCACCGCTCCCTTCAGTCTCTCTACTCCAATCATTGTAAAGGCTCGAAGAGGAGGAGGAGGAGGAGGAGATTTAGAGGCAAAGAGAGATGAGCAAGAAGGCAGAGAGGAGGAAAGAAGAGGCGTGCATGGGGACAAGAAAAAGGTTAGGGGCTAGAATTAAGACGAGAGTGAGCGGGGAAAATGATTTTCTCTTTTTATAAAGCAAAAATCGTTTCCCTCTACTTTAAAAGGTCTCTTTTCCATTGATGAAAAACAATTTCCTTTTTTTTTTTTTTTAATTTCTTGGTCGAAGGAAAACATTCCTGGACCAGTTTGTTTTCCTTATGCAAACACTGGGAAATTTGAAATATACATATATGTGAAAGTTGTTTTCCGAGAAACAAATAGAGCCTAAGTGAAATGTTATCTACAAGAGTTGAAGTTTTTTTGGGAAACTCATCCATAATTTTATTACAATGCTTATGACAGGATGGAGCCCATTGTGTTTAGCTCATGAATTTAGAAGCAGGACAAATACTAACAAATCAACCATAAATAGCTCACTAACTAACAAATTTGCCAGAAATTTAGTCGCTAAAATAGACATAGTGGTGTCGTGGGCCTACTCTATTCACGATTGCATGAACGCCCCCGTCTTTGTAATCACTTCTTAATTTAATATTGTGTTAACGTGTGAAGGTTATATAAAAACATTGGGGAGAATTACCAAAAAAGTCCTAAACCTATTGCAATTGTGTCAATTCAGTCATAAACTTTTTTTTTTTGGCCAGTTTAGTCCTAAACCTTTTACAATTGTGCCAATTTAGTCCATCCGGCCAAAATTGGCCGGCCGGCGCCGACTGACGCCTTGACTGTCGGCGAATGATTTTTTAATAATTTTTTTTTTTTTTTTTTAATTTTTTTAATTTTTTTAATTTTTTTTCTTTTTTTCTTTCCTATCTTCTTCTTCCTCGGCCGGCCGGCCGAGGTGAGTGCCACAAGGTCGGCCTCACCGGCCACCGGCGAGGCTTGCCCTCGCCGGCCACTAGTGAAGGCGAGCCTCGCCCGGCGACGGCGAGGCTGCCGTCGCCTAGCCAAGGCGAGGCTCGGCCTCGCCCGGCCATGGCGAGGTCAAGCCTCGCCAAATCCGGCGACGGCGGCCTCGCCGCCACTAGCGAGGCCGCCATCGCCGGATCCGGCGAGGCTCGACCTCGCCATAGCCGGGCGAGGCCGAGCCTCGCCTTGGCTGGGCGACGGTGGCCTCGCCGTCGGCGGGCGAGGCTCGCCCCCCCGGCCACCGGCGGGCGAGCCTCGCCCGGCCGACGAGAGGCCGCCGTCGCCGGATCCGGCAAGGCTCGACCTCGCCATGGCCGGGCGAGGCCAAGCCTCGCCTTGGCCGGGCGACGGCGGCCCCGCCGTCGCTTAGCGAGGCTCGCCTTCGCAAGTGGCCGGCGGGGGCGAGCCTTGCCAGTGGTCGGCGAGGTTGACCTCGCCGGCCCTCGCTTCTGGCCGGCCAGAGGAAGAAGAAGATAGGAAGGAAAAAAAATTTAAAAAAAATCGAAAAAAATAATAAAAAATTATTTAAAAAATCATTCACCGGCTGGCCGGCGTCCACGTCGGCACCGGCCGGCCAATTTTGACCGGATGGACTGAATTGGCATAATTGTAAAAGGTTTAGGACTAAATTGGCAAAAAAAAAAAAGTTTAGGACTGAATTGACACAATTGCAATAGGTTTAGGACTTTTTGGTAATTCTCCCAAAAACATTGCATATTTCAACTTTTAGTCACCCAAAAAAAAAAAAAATAGTCGTAATATTTTTTTATTTATTTAATTGTTGAGAGTATATACGAGGCAACTACTTGGGACAAAGCTTGTGACTACAAGTTTTGATGGATGAACCTGAAGATTGATAATATCAATGTACTCGGTGATTTGAATATATAGTTGACTTCTATCTAATTCTTGGCAACAAAAGAGCAATCGCGTCTATCAATGAAAAATTGACAAAATGATCAATGTGTACACATACAAGAAAGTACATAATATGTTGGGAGCACGCAATAGAGTGAACAAGTTGAGGCTCTGTCTTTGAAGAGAAGTTTCCAGAAAATCCTGAATCTTGTAAATTCAATGAAAAATACTAAATGAACTCATTTCGATTCGAATTTTTAATATGTTGAAGATCTTGATGTGTTCTTCAATTTCACTAATAAAATTTTCTCAAATTCGAATCACAGGATTTTATAAAATACCAGGAAATTCTAGAAGTTCATCAGAAACAGAGCAACTTGAAAAATGCCATCACTTTTTCAGATCTAGACCTAATATTGCGGGGCTAATTTGACATAGCAAAAGAAGTCCATTTAAGACATACAATATGTCAAATCAAAGCTCAGAACATGCTTTACAAAACTCTAGTTGATCACGTCTTGAAACAACAAAGTTACTAGCTCAATCAAAGTTTTCTGATCCGGGCATACGAATATTCCAGAACCATGAATCATCAACAATCAAGCATCTAACATCAAGCAATCAATTCAAATCATCCAAACACTACTCTTACCCATTTCTAATGTGAGTGCTAGCCCAGATCCTCCATAATCGATCTTAGAATAGATATGGACGGATCTTGCTTCATCGGACTTATTTAAGAGGATTTATGAGAACATACCTTGATTATGACTATTGACTAGCTCAATCAAGCTATTTGGCCACTGATGAACTTCACAAAGGGATCGAGAATAGCTCTTCAAGATCTGAACTGAATCGCAAAAAATGTGACATGAGAAATCGATTTGAGATGATTAAAAGAACACGTAGCAGCTACAAAACTAAATGGAATGACATTGAGGAATCCGGGTAGGCCTCGGGGAGGCTCCGGTCATGATCACTTCAAGGATAGATCAAGGATTGGTGTCGCAAGGCTTGGAGGACCGTCGGAGGTATGACCGAAGTCACCGAATAGCTCATCAGCGAGGATCACATTTCTCAAGCCCGAAGGAAAAAGGTCGCCCGATGGGGGAATCTAGTGATGGTCCGGCACGACGGAGGATACGACCGGCAAGGGAAGTCACTAGTGGTCATCGGTGAGTCGGTGGCTGGCCGGCAGGAGGCGGTGGCTGGCCGATGCAAGCTTGAGGAGATTTGGTTCCCTTCACGCGTACGTCCACGAGAGAGAGAGAGAGAGAGAGAGAGAGAGAGAGAGAGAGGGCAGGGAGAGAAATTGAATCTGAAAATTAGTCTACCCCCAAAATTTTGTGGGGAAAATTTGTTATGTACCCCTCAAAGTTTGAATCTTAGCCATCGGATCCAATGGCTAGAATTTGATTTTTTAAGTACTAAGTAATATCCTTCATGGCTGAGCAGATTTATTATTGGCTAAAACTTCATCACTTGGATTGATGAAATGTGGAATCGAAGGGCCAAGATTACTAGACTAGTGAGTGGCCAAGATTAAAGCTCAGATTAGTTACTAAGCATGGGCATTTTGGTAATTTTGCAACAAATGGCATTTTGTAATTTTGAAGTGTGAGGGAATGGGGTTGGCCGCCGACCCTGGCTTGGCTAAACGGGATGGATTGTCAGCCAAATGGTGGTCGGAATGTTCACCAGCTAATGCCGGCTTGAACTGGTCGAACCGATTTGGTGACTTGACCGGGTTGAACCAATTGATTTCTTGCCTTGATTGTGTCCAATTTAAATGAAATTAAAAACTTCTATGAGAATTGGGTGAAATTGGATGCATTTGGATTGCCCCAGTCGACTTAATTGTGTATGGAGCGCCTTAATTCAGTAGTTCCTAATAAAATGACACCGCAAGCTAGATCAACGTTTATAATTGAAATTCAGTTGGCCAAATTGAAGCTTAATTATTTAAATTGGATGCTAGTCTTGAATGGGCCAAATCGAATTAAGCCAATCGGACCATAGTAGCTTGATTTCGCAACTTTCGCACAGGCCATATTTGTCAAATTGAGATGATCCCATGTTAATTTGCCAAAATTGATGCTGGATTTGGATTGCCACAAAAAAAGTAAGCTCATTCGTGATGTAATTGCTCAAACCATGAAGAATTGATAGGGACCCTTGATTAGAGCTGAAATTGAATATTTTTACCTCTACTTCAAGGTACCGTTGTCATGATATATACGACGGACTCATACGTCTAGCTGTGGAGTGGTACAACCTAATTTAGAGTGTTGCTATTAGCAAACACAATTTTATCGGATGGCTAGTTTGTAGAGATAGATTACTAATAGCAAAGATTGTAGCACGATGGATGACCTCAGTTAATACCTAGTGTAACTTCTATAGGTAGTATAGAAAAAAAAAAAAAACTAATTTATTCTTCCGGTGGGAATGGACAGGCAGCATTTGGCATAGTATCCTTATGCAACATGGGATTAGGCAGTCTTTAGGAGGATGGAAGGAGGAACTTCAATGGATGATTAGGGCAACAAAGGGCAAAGATCTAGTGGTGACACTCTTCAAGGTACCTTTCGTAGAAACCATTTATTGCATTTGGATGGAACACAACCATAGACAATTTCAAGACAAATCAACTGACATCCATATTATTTTTAACCAAGGTGCGTAAGAATGAGAGGCAGAGCTTCACTTGACCATAAAATTAAACCTTCCTAGTCAAATGTTGTATTGGCTACTGTGTGGAGACTTCCTACCTCCATTTTTTTTTTTTTTTCGAATTATTAGATCTATTTATAATGCCAAGGGATGCCCCTAAGTTGTTGTTACTTCATTTGTGATGGCCCAAGCGCGAGAGCGCGTCTCCTGTCCCACATTGCTTAGGGGGGAGTCCTGGGGCTAGTTTATAAGACTTAGGTCCATTTAATTTGTGTGATGCGTTTTAAAGCCATGAGGACTCAGTATCCAAAGCGGACAATATTTACACAATGGGACCCGGGTCATTACATCATTTGCTCTATAATATTTACATATTAAACAAAAAAAATCATAAAAGGAATTTCGTCTAAAAATGAATAGAAATGAACTAATTTTGTTTTTGGCCAATTTAGAACTATAATCCATAAATTGGGAATTATTGATTCTTAATCGATTTTTGTGAAATTTTTATGCTAAAATCAAATTAAAGTAAAAAGAAGATGATCTGGGGATTTAATTTTTTTTTGTTAAAGTGTCGACCAAAAGTTAACATTTTAGTGAGTAAGCACTAAAATGTCAATACATGGGTCAAAATTTGATTATTAATTTTTTTTTTAAATTATCAATGCAGAAGTTGAATTGAGACTATTTTGGAACTTTTTACGTAAAAAACCAAATTGTGACTCAAGGTTAACTTTTTGGTCAAAGGGTTGATTGAAATGTCTACTCAAAAGTCAACACTTTTACTTTTTGAGATTATAATAAAAATGAAAAGAAAATGAGGTTAAAATGAAGGGCCAATGTGAAAAAGAAATTCAAAACAATGCTTTTTGATTGAGAAATAGGTTCTGCTGTGATCGAAACCCTAGTTCTAACTTTTTAACCTTTAACAATGCATAGGCTAAAGATTAAGTGTCAATGGGTCAGTCGGCTAGTAGATAGGCAAACAATGAGAAGAGTGTTTATTCCTCATTTCTAATCTAAAAATAGAAATGTAGAAAATTTTTATTCTCATTTCTTTTTCAAATCTATTTCTGGACTATAAATTTGTTCCAAAACTGTGTTATCAAACATATTTCCATTCCAAACCTATTCCTAAGAAAAGAAAAATAGATCTTGCTAAAAATAAAATAGTTATGACGGGCGCCTGAGTTGACCAAGCTATCTATTGACTATAACATTTGGACATCTTTTTGTGTCAACAATGAATTAAATGATGGTTTTCTTTTTTGTGCACTTAATTTTTTTTTCTCTTGCACATTGCAATGCCCTTTTCAAGAATATTTTGGCGTATCCTCTCGATGAATCCTTATTAGATCAAATCTGTAGATATTGTTCTTAATAACTTGGCCGGTCAAATCAAACCTATCCAAGCTCTAAATGCTCCACGAAAGATGCCATGAGAAAAATGCACCCAAGAAAGTCCCAGTCTTACCTAGTAGCATGCAATTGGACGTAAGAACCAGATCAAAGACCACCCAATTAATTATTGCGCGCGCGCGAGAGAGAGAGAGAGAGAGAGAGAGAGAGAGAGAGAGAGAGAGAGCATGCAATTGGACGTAAGAACCAGATCAAAGACCACCCAATTAATTATTGCGCATCTAGCTTAGATCTTCCTTTCCACGGAAAGGATCACAACAGCTGTGAGTGAATCGACTCAACTTCTATTTAAGGACGGGGCCAACCTTTCACATATTTTGATACCGCATGCAAAAAGTTAATTAAGTTTGCTTTCCATTTTTCTCTCAAACTATCAAATTTCAAGGCCCTCTTGACGTTCCAAACTCATCGGCTATGCACCCCCCAAAAACGGTGAATGCTTGCCCAGTCAATTTGTCGGGGAGTATACACCCCATTCCTCCGTGGAATAAATAATTTTCGTCAAAATGAATTACCTTAGCTGGTATGGCTCCAACACTCTATATACCGTGTCCAAGTTCAAATCACGCTATTGATAGTCCCTTTTGATAGGTGATCTTTGAACCGACTATAAGACTTTCTAGGTGTGTGGCATGCCCTACCCTTGGCATGGGTAACCTCCACTCCCCCTAAACTTTTTCATAGAAATATACATACATATATAGAAATATACATACATATATACATATATATATATATATATATATACCCGTAAATGGTATCAAAGAGCTAGCAACCGGTGCTTCCTTCAGCTGGACTTCTGGTTTTGTGATTCTATTCCTATGAGCCCATAAACGATCTCACTCTAAACACGGTTTGTCACTTTAAAAGCAAAACCAGCAATTTTGTAGCCTTCACGCGTATTATTATGGTGAATACGCTTTTAAGCCAAGGGATGCCAGCTTTGATAAGGAAGAAGGTGAGTATGTCTGCATTCTTTGCCGGTCAAGCAAAATAATATGTCGAATAAAGGAACCCCAAAGTATTTATAGGACTCTTTTCAAATAGTATTTTATTGACAATGCCAAATTATAAGCACGCATTAAAGTACTAAAGTCATGTCTTTATTTTGGGAGTTCGGTACAGGTCTAACTTTGATAATTTTTTATAAGATAAAGCAACGAAAGTCATACCCCAAAAAAAAAAAAAAAAAAAAAAAAAACAGTCAAAGCTTCTCGTGTCCCTGCTTGATGATGGCCAACTCATTAGCTTTCACGGAATAGCTTTGGTAATCGACGCTTGGAAGAATCAATGATTTTTTTACAGATGAAAGCTCCCTCAGATGGACCAATCACCGGGTTTCCCTTATTCGAAAAGTCAAAACATTCCTTCAAAAATTTTCTCGAGGCACAAAGTGCATTGAGCAACAACCTTTGTTTATTCACAATTCTCTCGCTTCTTGTTCTTTTTTCTTTCTGTTTTTTTTTTTTTTCCCCTTTTTACCAGGTCATCAGAAATCGAGCGATTCCAACGGGGAGAGTGAAGCATTAGCTGTCCTTCTCATCCCAGCATGTCACCTTCCACCTTCGCCAAAACAACCTAGTCATCAAACAAATCTGGCGCTCTCACATATTACCCGCACTAGGATCGTCATTATCTAACGTGGAACACACCGTTTTCTCTGCTTTGTAGGCATCATTCCAATACACGCCCAATTTCTCCCCCTATAAATGCCCTCCCTCTCGCCTATTCCATTACCACGTAGCGCACTTTAGCAACAAGACTCTTCTCTCTTCTTTTTTTGCCCATTTCTCTCTGTTGACTCTCTGATCTTTTTTTTTTTTTTTTTTTTTTGATCCATTTGACTCTCTGATCTTACACATACATATATACACGGCGTTCCTGTAATAGCTGTACATTTCGGAAGATGGCGAAGCTTAGTTTGGCAACTTTTCTTCTGGTGGCTTTTCTCGTCAGCTCCTTCTTCTTTGATACCACCATGGCCGGCTCAAGTAAAACTCCTTTTATCTCAATCTCTCCTGGGCGTTTCAGCATTTTTTTGTTCTTTTGGGATGGTCTTCTTGAAATTTTAATATATTGAATGTGAGTTTTGTCGGTTTTGTGGGTTTCGAAGGCTTTTGCGACTCCAAGTGCGCGGTGAGGTGCTCGAAGGCGGGAAGGAAGGACCGGTGCTTGGAGTACTGTGGGATTTGCTGCGACAAATGTCTGTGCGTCCCGTCCGGGACATACGGCCACAAGGACGAGTGCCCTTGTTACCGGGACATGAAGAACTCCAAGGGACAGCCCAAGTGCCCTTAATGTGATCCTTTTTCATGTTAATTTAGTATGGCCAATATGAATATTTTGCTGCGTCTGTGATTATGCAGTCGAGTGTACGTTGTCCATATCGTTGGTCATGATTCTGTGTAATAATACTGTGGGATGTATTTCTTTTTTCCTTTTTTTCCTTTTGGGTGATATCATCCCTTTTATCGTGCTTATTGTAAACCACATAACTAATAAATCTCTACCTCCCTTCCTCACACGTCACATATATTACCGTTTCTTCTTAGGAAAGCTTCGGGGAAAACCGTGAACATGTATTATAAATATATAAAAGCGACACATGACTTGTGATGCAATTCAATGGAGTGATAATGCATTGCGATTTGTATCCGAAGTGGTGATCGTCCGTCTCAAAAGCTTCCACGTGAAAGATGACCAAACTAAAATAGATGACAACGCAAATCTGATATTCGGTAAATGCAAAATCCATTCCAACCTAGTAATATTATTTATTCCATTTTATATCTATGAAGTTTCTCTTGGCCCACATGACTCAAGCTTCTTTTTTTTTTTTTACCAGTTTCTCTTTATCCATTTCAAAGACAGGATAAGAGGACCTAGGACATTGGAGAATGTATATTCCACTAAACCATAAAAATTACTTCACTAAAGACAAAGGAAAAAATAAAGGGGACTCGTGCATGTTGGTTTTTGCATTATTGAAGAAACATTTGGCTATTTCTTTTATCGGAATCGACGAGGTCCAAATAGGTCTTCGCAATTGTAAAAACTGCGTAACAACAAACAATTTATGGGATCGCTACGCCATTTCGTTCTGTCGTATTTAAGCACATATACAAAATAATTAGAGCCTTGTTAGAAAAGGAAGAATTAAAGGGGAAAAAACGAACGAAAACCTTAAAAGATGGGAGATGTGGAACCGATAAGAGCTCGCCACCCTTGAATTTCCATTTGCCTAGGCACTCTGTTTGTTGAAGATGGGCTTTCCTTCATACGGATTGGATCTCCATGGGACCACGGAGAACCCATGCAAGCTCACCACCTTCGACAATTTCAGAGCGTAAAGGATTTATTTTCAAGTAGCTTATAGCTTGTCCGATAGTTGGGGACGCCGAATGTGTATGTGACATAGGATTGGAGTGATAGATTAAATTGTCCAAAAATTCATAAATTTATTATACAATGGTCAATTAAGTCTTATATCTTTCAATTGTTTAAAGTTAATTATAATTTTTTTTTGATGATTTGTCAATAAAATCATTTTAGTTAATTTTGGCGGGAAATCGGCGACGTAGCAACCTTGTCAACATCGGCTGTCCTACAAGGCAAGATCGGCAGTGACATGGATAATTTTTGCAATTTTTTAATTTTCTGATTTTTTTCTGATTTTCTTTTCTTTTTCCTTTTTCTTTTTCCTTTTTTTTTTTTCCCTTTTTCCCTTAGTCGGCCATCGACAAGCCTTGTTGATGGCCAGCAAGGGTACCCCTTGCCACCCTCGGGCAAGGGTCCCTCACACCTAGGGTGGGCAAGGGCGGTTGGCATTGAGGTCTGTCGATGGTTGACGAAGGGAAAAAAGGAAAAAAGAAAATGAAAAGAAAAGAAAAGAGGAAAAAATTCAGAAAATATAAATATTCACAAAAGTTATCTACATCAGCGTTAACTATACCACGTTTGACAATTGACCCTATAAGCCATCATGTCAACAAATATTTGACCAAAATTAGAGAGGAGTACCAAATTGATAAATCATCAAAAAATTTAATATTAAATTAACACAATCGAATAATTTATGACTAAATTGGCTTTTTTACGACAGGTTTAGGACTTTGAGTTGAATCGAAATATAACATATAATGCGATAATCAACAAGCTCACCGGGGGAGAAACATGATGTGTGAACCAAAATAAGGGCACTCCTTTGTCGTAATGCATAGCATAATAATGGATTGAATTCTTTGAATGCCATGTCCTTCGCCTTCGAAAAGGAAGCAAACAAGAAATTTGTCATCGGGCCTGAACAATTTGCTAAGCCTATAAAAAAGAAGCCCACTACCGTTGGGCTCGAAGGAAACCACAACTGCAAGTCAACCCAATTCTCAAGTTGAACACGACTCTCCCGTGTGAAACATGACACATAATGGCCATGTCCTATTGTCTTGTATCCATCAAGATTAAAGCACGCTTCCCACGCCTCTTTGAAACGATAGTACCAAATTAATTTGGTCTCGCGATACTCATGGGTACTCAAGAATCACGAGTGTGTCAATGCGAGTTCTGTGATAAGTAGTGGTCTTGTGATCGTAGTTAGCTCTTGGAGTAGTTCTAAGATATTAGAACTCTTTAGCTTTTTGGTTAACGGTGGTACAAACATAAGTTCAATCACCCTCAAATCTATAGCTCTGGTTTATCTAGGCAAGCAACTGTGGCAAGCAACTGTGGCTGACCTTTTTTCTCCATCTAGCCAGACCATCAGGACAGTGTTGGAATCATGGGAACACCCCCTCCCTATCCTTTCTCAAGTCCCGGATCTCTTTATCTAGCTAGGAAACTCTTCTGGTTTACTCTTGGTTGCCTCGGCGTGGCAAGCCATCAAAATTAAGAAGAATTGCGTTTTTTGGGCTGCTTTGATCTGGAATAATATGATCTCTCCGAGATATCAATTTAATCTCTGGCTTATAACCAAGAACCGGCTTCCCACCTAGGCTTTGCTTCTATCGATCGGTAGGATTGAGCATGCGGTGTGTGCCTTTTGTAAGTTGACGCCGGATTGGATCGATAATCTATTTTTTGGTTGTTGCATCATAGCCAACTTTGCCTTCTTTTGGGCAGCTAGATGTGCAACAGACCTTGGTCGGAGAACCTTCAGTGAGCAATCAAGTTTCTCTTTGGTAAAGATTTCTATCATTCCATTGCCCGTTTTTCTTTTGCTGCTCTTTGCCATATTATTTGGAATAACAGGAATGATATTCTGTTTAGAGACCATATTTTAGAGGTTCCGGCCGTGAAAAACCATCTCATTAAAGTGGTGAGGGACAATGCCTTAACGTTCAGAAATATTGAGGAGAATATGAGAAATAGGAGACTTCAACGAAGTTGGGGTATTGATCCTTGCATTTTCTCTTCTACACCATCGGAGCTTTAACGTTCTTAGTGTGGGTGCTGTTGGTTCCTGCTGGACGGCTGGAGGCTGTTTGGATGGGTGGGTTCGGCTCCCTGTTTGTTTTGTGGGTGCTGGTCCTTTGGGGTCCTCGTCGCTGTGGCTGTGATGCGATTGGCAGAGCTGCTGACTTTGGAGGCTGCTGGTGAGGATCGCTTGGCTGTTGGCGCGAGTCGCTCGTTTTTTGGGGTTTTCCTGGGTGGGTTGCCATTATTTGGCTGGCTGGATGCCTTCTTTTGGTTGGCTGGTCCTCTTGGACTGGTTCTGCTTTGTTGGTTGTGTTGGTTTAGCCGTGTGGCTTCTTGTGCCGTTGTTTGGCTATTATTTTATTTCGGCACCCTTCCACTCATTATGACTCCGTCTCATTTTGAGTGTAAGTTTTGGTGTCGTGATCCTTTTGTATAGGTTGGTTAAAGCTCAATATATTTATTATTCTCACCAAAATAAAATAAAAAACATAATTTCAATCACGTAATAGAAAGAGCAAAAGCTGCTTCGTACTGGAATTCGTAGAAGCAACTTGTAGACGCAGGTGTGGAACTAGCGTACTAACGCTGCCATCTGGGATTCACGAAAAGATTTAATAAACCTGCCCTATATTGAAAATCCGATTGACTTGCAAGATTCGGAGAGGCCTATAAGAAGACCAGACCTTGAGTAAAACAAAGCTGATTGCAAGTACTCGAGAACAAGAGAAATTGAGGCATTTTCAATTGTTCTGGAGCCTGTCTCTTTGAGAGCTCATTTTAATGTTGGTAGAAGTGTGCAATCCCATTCGTAGATACATCAGAGAAGTCATTGTACTTGAAGAAAAAACATTGTCTTTAAGAGCTGACAAAGTGCGCGAGAGACCCTTTATAAATACCGGTGTAGTTTATAAGTTGGGGAGTGTCTCTACTATGCTATATATACAGGGTGTGCAAGAAGCCGCTGGAGGGGTGTAATGGTGGCTGGTTTCCATAGCATGAAGCTATAGAAGAAGTCTTCTTCTTTTTTTTTTGCACGGTCGAAGGATTTATGCATGTCACAAAGTGGTGTCTTTTGCTAAAATAGCGAAGTTCAGTCTAATTGAACTATTAGAGTCGGAAGAGATGATCTATACTTATTAAGCCGAACCAATGTCAATCCGGCCTGTAGTTTCTATTACCCTGATCTCTTTATTTTCTGCACTTTATTTACGAGTTCAATTTCTCCTAGAAGCAAAATTTGACAAAAGGAGTTAGGTTCTGCAAAACTAGTTTGTCCACAAGAGAAACAAGTAGTCTTTTTTCGTTGCTTACTGGGCCTAACGCTAGCAGGAAAACTCATACGTTGTCCTTTCTTTAAAAGCATTTGAGAACCATATTATTGCATACATTGGACCACCCTCGTGCTTTTGTTCTACACGTTCTTATCACAATGAGGACATCATGGGTATGAAAAATGGCCTCACGTGTCCTTGGAATGTCTCAATCAATTCGAAGAGCTCCACAAACTTCGAATCCTTTCCATCGTGTGGCTCGTGAAATTCGCCCGAATGACATTCCAATTCAATTTTGAAATTTAAATTGTTTATGGAAAAAGAAATTGTTTTCCCCAATTGCCAACCATTGTATTTTTGAAGCATGTTTACAGCGGGTAATTTGTAGCTTGTTGATGTTGATCTTGTCCACAAAATACTTCTGCATCGGGAGATTTCTTTGAACTTATACCACATGGGGCCCTTCTTCAGCATGGAACATTATGATTTGCATACTATTGTCGAGATCATGCTCTCTAGTCACTTAAATTTTTAGAAGAGATGATTGAGCACTCAATTTTGCAAAGTACCCAAGCTTTTTCAACTGGGGCATTATATGCTCAAATTTACATTATATGTAAGATCTCCATATTCAACTTTCGGCAGTCCCCATCTCCTACCCCAAGGAAGCCTTCTCAACTAAATCACCATAATTGAGTCCCTCCATTAAAAAAAAAAAAAAAAAAATGGAGGTCGTGGTCGTGGAAATGCAGAAAATACTGAGTTTTATCAAAGAAATCAGGGAGATTAAAGAAGGTAAGCACGTCTAGGATAGAACCCCATTTTAACCTATCATAAGCCTTGGACAGATCACTTTTTCACAATCGTAAGACCTGACTTACCACGCTTATTATTCATACAATGAGCCATTCCTCACACAACAGTGACATTAAGCAGTGAAGCTGCTTTTGAAAAGGAGAAATAGGATCATCAAGTAACCCTCAAAGTCCGTTAGCGAGAATTGTTGTGTTGTACAAACAAATGAGAAGAAGTAGAAGCAAAAGCTTTTATTGAATCATTCAGGGCAGGTGGATCACGGATCCAACTGCCGTCATCCTTCTTGAGTGCACCAATACCATTAGTTAATGGAGAATTACCAAAAAATTCATAAAATCATTACTAATTCAGTCATAAATCATTTAATTAACTCAATTCAATCCTAAATCATTTTATATTGGTACAAATTCAATTCATCCAGTCAATTTAAATTGAAAATTGTTGGCGTGAATGTCAGCACTCCTATGTAACAACTTTGGTGCTGACATGTACATTTTTTAAAAGATTTTTAGTATTTTTAGTATTTTTTCTTTCCTTTTTTCCCTTTCTCTTGTCTTTTTGCCAGTGGTTGCCACAGGTTATGGCCAATGAGGGCTGGCCTCGCTGAGCCATCTTGGGCAAGAAAGAGAGTGCCGGCAAGCCAAACAATCCCTAAAGCTCGCCCTCGCCGGCAAAAAGAAAGGGAAATTAGAAAAAAAAAAAGAAATTAAAGAAATTAAGAATTATTTAAAAAATATATGTTAGTGTCAACTGTGTCATTTAGGATGATCAACGTCAACAAATTACTATCAATATAAGAAGGTTTAGGACTTAATTGGCACAACTGAAAGGTTTAAGACTAAGGGTGCGTTTGGTTTAGCATTTTGAAAACCCCTTGAAGCCCCAATGCCCATTGAAGAAAAATTGAGGTGTTTGGCAACCATTCTCTAATGGGCTTTCAAGTGAAAGTCAGCCATTGGAAATACTAAAAGCTCAAGGTAGGTCTTCACTTGCTTTGAGCTTTCAGTATTTTCGGAATGTTGAAGGGCTCATTTAATGAAAATAGTAAGTTGCCTATTTTGCCCTCAAAACTTTACTGAAAAACCACTTTTGCCAATTTTGAAAACTAAAAAAACCCTAGATCTCGTTCTCTCCCCACCCTTCCATCGCTCTCCTTTGTGACGACCGCTTCTTGCTAAATTGCGCTCTTCGCTCGAGTGCACTTTTCCTTTGCTCGCTCAAGTGCTCGTCCTCTGCAGGTTCGGCTCTCCTCTCTCCCTCTCTCTTTGATGGATCCGCTTTCAATAGCTTAGATTTGAGAAGTAACCCAAGCCCTCCCTCCTTTTTCATTGTGCTTGTCGTTTTTGTTGCAATGATTGAGTTTATGGTGATGGCAATAGTGGTTTTCATTTGTGGTTGTTATGAATTGTATTTTCCTTGGAGTTTTTATCTGCTCATAATTCTTGACCCAAATTGTTTGACTTCAAGTTCTCTATTCGTAATTTTTTTCTAAAATTATGAAGTATTCGTCATGCCCACTCCTTTTCTTTTTTTCCCCTCTTTGAATTTCATCTCTACTCATAATTCTTGACCCAAATTGTTTGACTTCAAGTTCTCTCTTTTCTTTATGAAGTAATCAATCGTGCCCACTCCTCATTACGACCCTAGTCTCTTCTCACCAACAACGAGTCAAATTTGCTAAAATCCAAAAACATTTTTCATTTCCTTGTCGACATTTTCATGATGTGGAGGAGTTCTCTTACATGAGCCACACGCTATCAAAGTGACGTGTACTAAAAGATGGGTTCGTAATCCATCAATCGATTCCTGCACGTGTTTATCGAGGCGGGAAGTGGAGAAACTCAACGAGATTCCTTTCACTAAGAAGTGGAACATGCTTCGCAGGTGAAAAAAAAATAGAGTACAAATAGAATTGGGAAGAATTTTAATTACACATACTTCACTAAGAAGTGGAACATGCTTCTTTTTTTATTTTTTAAACTGATCATCTTCCCCACATTCCAACCGCCAAATTGATTGGCGAATTCTATTGTACTCTATTGTTTTCACATGAGTTTCATCGGATTTTATTTTTATTTTTTAAAAATAATAAAAACCCTTTGCAAATGTTGGGTTCATCTTCTTCTTCTTCTTTTTTTTTTTTTTTTTTTTTTTTTTTTGTCATTTTTATCTTTTGACAATCAATAGCCCAAATTTTTATCAATACACTATAATGATCATTAATTAACAAAGATGATTAATACTACAATAATTAAAAAAAATCATTCAAGCTGAAACAAACCTAAAAAAACCATAAGCCAAAAGTTGAGCTTTGCATCTAATCTATAATCAAATTCTTTTAATATAATTTTTAAATAAATTTACTAATATATATCTTTTACATTACTCTCAACATAAAAATGTAAAAGGTTATATAGTCATTGTTTCTTTTTACAATTTTAAAAATACTAAAACTAAAAACTTAATCCTGGTGACACTAAAGGGCTTTTCAATATATGTTTACTCAAACAGTCTTTGCATTTCCTAAAGACTTTTCAATTATAGTTTACTGCAAACAAAGTCTAAGTTTCGGAAACCCCTTTATCTCAGCGAGGTATTTGCGTTCTCCCAAAGCGTTTCTCCAAAGCCAACCAAACGAGCCCTTAGTGAAAGGAATCTCGATGAGTTTCTCCACTTCCCGCCTCAATAAACACGTGCAGGAATCGACTGATGGATTACGGACCCATCTTTGAGTACTCGTCACTTCGATAGCATGTGGCTCATGTAAGAGGACTCCTCCACATCATGAAAATGTCGAGAAGAAAATGAAATGCGTTTTTGAATTTTAGCACGTTTAACTCGTGGTCGGTGAGAAGAGACCAAATTGAAAACCGGCCCTGGTTCTTGTTGCGAGCAAGGAGTGCTTGGGGCAAATGGGGAAGAGGGAGAGAGAGAATGGTGAACATAATCAAGCTCTACAAGCCCTTGTTGCGAGCGGCAATGAAGGTTGCCGGCGTGAAACCTCAGAAGATCGAGGTCGAACCTGGAACCATCATGAACTTCTGGGCTCCGACCCGACCCCAAAACAACAAGAATGCCATCGTCTTCCTTCACGGCTTCGTCGGTGATGGCATGCTGACGTGGCAGTTTCAGGTCCTTGCGCTCGCGAGGAAGTACAATGTCTACGTGCCGGACCTCCTCTTCTTTGGCGGCTCCACCACAGACGATAGCCGCCGGACGGTGGACTTCCACACTGAGTGCTTGGCGAAGGGCTGGCAGCACTTGGGTTGCGGCGGTGCACGGTGGTAGGGTTCAGCTACGGCGGAGCGATGGCATTCAAGTTGGCCGAGTCACGGCCCGAGCTGGTGGAGTCAGTGGTGGCGACATGTTTCGCGCCGGCGTTGACGGAGTCGATGAGCAAGGAGTGCTTGGGGCAAATGGGGTTTCCGACATGGTCGGAGTTTTTGTCGCCTAATTCAGCAAGCTGTATGAAGAAGATGTTCGAAGTTGGGAGCTACAAGTTGCCTAGAATCCCCATTCGTGTTTTCAAAGACGCTTTAGAGGTACGAGTTCCATAAACTCTTCTCCGTAACTCAGGCACAGAAACACGTTGGGAGTCAATTCATTCCATGCCACGCACTCGACTGATTTTCCTGCTTTTATACTATACTGAAAAAGAGAAATCCGAAAGATATGCCAAACATTTTTTTTAATTAATATATTGAGTTATTTAACAATATACTATTGGAAGCCAATCCTTTTCTGCATATTCTCACTTGGCTTGTTTAAACGTATGATCTGAGCAAGATTCGTCGCATGTTTTTAATGTTCCTAACATTGCTCAAGATAAAACGAAAATGGACGCCAAATAAAATTAGGGTGATTTAATGTTTTTGGTAAATTATTTGAAACTCTCCTGAACTTTGGAGTAGTATAAGTTTACACTTAAATTTTCAACCATCACACATTATCCCTGAACTTTCATATCGTTATATTTGCCAACTCCTCCATTATATTTTTTGCTAGCATGTATAATGGATATGACTTTTAAAGGGTAAATGTGTATTCCATCTCATTGTTTTCATAGACATTCTTCTTTTAATCTTGATTTCCATAAAAGATGAAAAAAAAATGAAATTTAGGAAACATAAATTAAATAAAATATTGATACCAAAAATCTAAATATCAAAAATAAATTATATAACTTGTTTATGAAAAGATCTCTTATAGACTCGTCTCCTCAATATATTTTGAGTGATTGCAATCCATGGAAAAAGAAATTCTACTAAATGATGTGGACGAAGTGGCTGATGATTTTCTAGAGCGTTCACACAGATATAAATCCTAACCTGGGAATTTGGACAAAAGTTCACTTAGTGCACAAGATAACGGCCATTACTTTTGATCCAAGAAGAGTTACGAAGCCCATAATATTAATATTAGAATCTAGTTTGCTGCGGTTGTCTCAAGCCACAAAATGCGTTGTAAAGATATGTTTCGGGGCATTTTACTATCTCTATTTCTACTTTCCACATTATAGCTTTCGTCATAGTCAGAAAATATGAAAAACCAATTTTTCTCTCCATTTGCATGTAAGAATAATTGTGGCCCACATAATGTTATTAATGGTTTGATCATTATTTAAATGCTAAAAATGTATTAACTATAAAAAGTGGCAATTTTATATGAATATAGCATATGAATATGAAGATAGAATATAAGAAGTTGCCACTTTTATGAATATAGAATATCTATGTGTTTTAAGAAGTTGTCACTTTTATGAAGATAGTGTTCTATGTGCTTTGATAGAATGTAGTGTAAGAGGAGTTTTGGTCATCTCTTCATCCGTACAGAACACGAAAAGTTATATTACATTATTCATCAGACAAAATACGTTAAAAAAAAAGGGTTAGAGAAATAGAATTTCATCGTTTCTCGTCTTCATGCAACAATCGAAAGTTGGGGTTATTACTTTCTCAAGATTATTGTTATAAATAAATGTATGCCTTAATCCCTTTTGTTGTAAATGAATCAGGAAGATATAATATTTTTGTCATGAATTTTTGTATTATCGGTTACATTATTGCTTAACATTTCATCGTGGGTGCGTGAGTTTGAGTGTGAGCATGTGGATTGTTCGAATCTGTTTTATCTATCGATTGTTGCACCGCTAGACTTTGATTAGCATCTAAGATGTCGATTCTTTGGACGTACATACTCACGGATGGCTACTCTGACATCATTCTAGTAATAAACCTTTTGAAAAATTTTGGACATGGATAACTATTTGAAGGGGAAGATTTCAAGTAAGTCTAAAAAGTTGTACTCTGTAGACATGGCTCTAGATAGGTTAGGGAACATGAAGGGATGGTCCGTCGGTCCATTAAATAAGAAAAGGACAACTACATGCATCGCATCTTTGACCACAACCATCACCTCACTATTATGGTCCGTCGGTCCATTAAATAAGAAAAGGACAACTACATGCATCTTTG
The DNA here is from genome assembly GCA_014182375.1 of Eucalyptus virginea. Lineage (NCBI taxonomy): Eukaryota > Viridiplantae > Streptophyta > Magnoliopsida > Myrtales > Myrtaceae > Eucalyptus > Eucalyptus virginea. The sequence continues at coordinate 28,307,737 of CM024520.1, forward strand.
ACCACAACCATCACCTCACTATTATGGTCTGTCGGTCCATTAAATAAGCAAAAAAGATGCACATCCGTCTTCGACCCAAACCGTCACCTCACTATTATTGTCCTTCCCTCTTCTACCTAATTCACATCAATCCTCTCTAGTGAACTGCTGCTCCAAGTCCTTTGAAATGCTTTAAGCTGGCGAAAAGCCAAATACAAAGTTTAGGAAAATTGTTCAAAAATTTTAAATTTATTATATTTTTATCAATTTAGTCATAAATATTTTATTTTTTTACTGATTGAGTCCTAAATATGTTCGTGTTTTATCAAATGAGTCCATTGACTAGTAGGAAATCATGGATGTAGTGGTACGGACAATTTTTAATAGTATTTATATATTTTTGAATCATCATCATCATCATCATCATCATCATCATCATCATCATTATTATTATTATTATTATTATTTTCCTTTTCCTTTTTTGAAATTTTTTTTCCTTCCTTGCTGATCACTAGCGTGGGTGACCCTTGCCTGCTCCTATTGAGGTCGAACTCTCTAGCCCTTGCCTCTAGCCAATTGTCGGCCCTTGTCAAGGTTTGACGGCCAACTCAAGAAAGAAGGGAAGAAAAGAAAAAGAAAATATTATAACATTATAAAAATTGTCCACGTCGGTATCAACCATGCTATGTAAGATAGTCAACATCCACGTAAGCAATTTCCAATCAAAATTGACTTGATGAACTCAAATGATAAAACGTGAAAATGTTTAAAATTCAATTAGCAAAATTAAAAAGTTCAGGATTGAATTAACAAAAATGTAATGGATTTAGTACTTTTTTGACAACTTTCCCCAAAGCCAATACCCCTTGATTTTTGCTGGCAAGATAATTGTTGCCTTTGTTGTTGTTACTCGACATCATGTTTTCACGATCTTTTTGGTTATGATACAAACCTAATGCAGGGGAATATGTAGTTAGTAGTATACTTGCAAACTCATGCTCGAAGCACATATGCACAAAGTGCACGGAGAGGAATCTCTTTGTTTTCTCTATCTCTAAAAAGAGACAAAACTTAAATGTCTAGTAGAACACAACATATGAGTAGTGTCTCAATCCTGACCCTTAGAATTACTGCATGTTTAGGTAACATAAATAAAATAAACCCTTTCTACTGATTCAAGAAACAAAAGTTGCTACTCGATAAGCAATAGAAAAAGCAATGTTTTTTTGGTCGAAATAGAAACAGTGATATGGCCTACTAGGAGTGCATTTGGTAACATTTTTGTTTTAGGGAACAATTTCTATTCCCTAAAACAATTTCTAATTAAAATAATGTGCTTAATAACTATACAAAATTTCTATTTTTGGAATAGAAAAAGAACATGAATGCATTTAATACGACTCATAATTTTTTTTGTTTCTTTTAATTTTTAATAATTCTTGTCGATTTTTCTTTTTCCTCTTTTTTTTTTCTTTTGCTCGCCATAGGTGGTGAGTGGTGCCAATGAGTAGTGATCGAAGCCGGTAGCCGACGACTAGCAGCTTGTTAGGGGTGGCGAATGATGGGGGTAAGAGGCAGTGAGAAATAAAAAAAAAAAAAAAACTTATTTCTAGAAATCATTTTCAAGAGCAAAAAAATATTGTTTTTTACTTCTTATTTTTGTTCAAAATCTACCCTCTTATTACTTTTCTATTTCAAAAAATAAAAAAAAATTAATTAACATTACTAAACAAATTTCTGTTTTTTTTTTTTAGGGAACAAAAAAACGAAATAAAGAAATTGGAACAAAAACATATAGACCCTAAATTTCTCCTTATCCGTACGCTCCTAAAGCTTTTCAGGAACAGGTCGGAGTCAATTATAATACGTTATGTTTTCCTAAAGTTTAAGTAATAATTTTTTAAAAAGTCGAGAAGAAGTATCTTGAATGCCCAAAATAAATGGGCCTTAGTTCTAAACTCAAAAGAACAACTACATATGTTTTGAACACTTCAGTTTTCTGTTGAAAATAACTGTCAAAGTGGGACAGCTACGTATGTTCAAATCGATCATGACGAACGTGAGATTTTATTTTTAATTTTTTTAGGAGTATGAGTTTTTTTTATGGTTGGATGGTAGGTCATGTTTGACCACAGACAGGAGAGAGCTGAACTGCTGGAGGCTATGGTCATTCCAGACAAGGACTTCAATTTGCCAGACTACTCCCAGGTTTAATTTCATCTGAAGAAGCTTCCTCTGTCTTTCTTAATGCGAAAAAGGGCATTCGTATGTATTCATCTTTCCTTGTACAGATGAAAGTCGATGAGCTCGTGAGATGGCTCACGTGCTAGTATTTCTTGGAGAGAGGGGGGGTGAACATGGTGATTATAATCATGAAACCCGGCATTTAATCATGTGACATGGTGGACAAATTGTACAGTAGAAATGTGTGGAATCATCTGATTTTGTTAGGTAAAATAATTTAAAAAGAGAATTGAGAGACATTGTTTTTTGATGTAATTGAGATCATATAATATAGAATATCGCTTTGTATAATTAACCAAATGCGCAAAATACGGATGTCACTGGAGCTTCCTTTATATGATCCAAACTGACTAAATGTGATATGCAAAGTCAACCTTACTGTTCTTTTTTCAATTCTTGATTAATGTATATTTTGTGGTACTCTTTATTATAGTATACCTATTTGATAGATATGCTTATGATAGTTGACGGGCGTCTTTGCAGAGGATCCATCTGGTCTGGGGCAAGGATGATAAGATCATGAGTGTGGGACTAGCCAGGGAATTGAAAGAGTATGTCCATCTTTTATTATTTTATATTTTTTCTCATCAAGTAGACTATATCATTTTTTGACTAAACAAAAAAAGACTATCGATCATTTTATACTTGGTAAAATTTTGATTGTGTTTTATTTCAGTAATTGCTTGCTTTTTTGAGCCTAATAATGGACAATACCCAAAGAATTTTCGTGAAGTTTTTTTTTTTTTTGGTTAGTAATAAGGATCTAAATATATGTGAAACGATAAATAATCTTTCTTTGCACAACCAGAATTGGAATATATATACACACACATATACATACTTATACACACACACACACACACACACACACACATACATACTTATATAATGAATCTGGCTACTGATGTTGAATTAAATCATGGATGTGAAACTATCTCAAACTTGGGTTTGAAGCTAACTTTTTTGCACCTGCCAGTGCAAAACAAGCCTCTAAATAGTGCTCTTGCCCATGCTTTGCATGGGCTTTTTATTTAATTTTTTTTAAATTATTAATTACTAAAATCTCATATCACCTCATTACATATTCTAATTCTATGAGTATAGTAATGGATTCTACTGGGTAGTGTATATATATGTGTAGACATTTTAAAAATATTTCTCTTTACGGCATACCTAAATTTAGAGCATTAATGTCCCAAATAAAGTCTATTTTCCTTTAACTTTCACTTTCTTAGCAAAACATTTAGTCTTTTTTTGAAAAGTAAAATATTCGTTTAATCAAATTTAGTGCATTTAATGTCCAAAAGTCTGTTTTCCTTTTATTTTTGCTTTCTTGAGAAAAGTCTTAAATTTCTATTTGAAAAAGAAAATACTCATTTCATTGAATTTGGTGCGTTTAATATCCAGAAGACTGTATATATTTATGGATTGCATGGTTATTTTCCATTCTGATGTTGTTTATGATGTTACAGCTGGTACTCTTATTTGACACATGTTCGCTCCACTTGATTCCTTTGCCAGTAAACAATGGAAATTCAAGCCTGAATTTGACTTATATGACTTATTTGGGCAGAAAATTGGGAAATAAAGCAACATTGCAGTGCATTGAGAAAGCAGGCCACATTGCTTTGATCGAGCGACCCTTCGTCTACAACAGATGTTTGAAGAGAATTCTTGCCTCCATCTACGATGAGAGGTCACCCGACTTTAGCGACGAGTGACCAATGTTTATATGCAAAATCAATCATTTGTCGAGAGTACAAAAATCTGTAATAAAGTACTTGGACTTTACACATGCATGAGATGACGTATCTATGTTTCGAATTTGCGAATTGTTATGCAAGTGGATTGTAACAAGTTTTTGACTCCCAATTTAAGAATGTATGAAGTGCAAGATACATGCGCTATCGATTGTATATCCAGACTAGAATAAAATGAGCTGACGCTCCAAACAGGCCCAACTTTCCTGGAAATACTTCTTGAAGCATGGCGAAAAATTTCAAGTATATCTAAAGTACGACATCCCCATCCATCAAATCAATAGAATTTGGTTCTCCATTTCTCCAATTGATAAAACCAAGGACGAAATAATTTGTTTGGATAAACAGAAACGTATTTTTAGGATTAGTTAATTTCCTTGTACCATTAAATGGATCAATAGCTGGTTAGTGTTGCAAGAGTTTTGTGAAATTAGAGGGAATTGCTCTATTCGTAAATTGTACTAGAGGGGATCTACATTTCCAATTGATGATCTTGCAGAAGCCAAAAGTAAGGATACATATAAATTAATGACAGGAGAGTATAAAAACTTGAACTTGAGATCTCTTTTGATGGATGAAAGTTATTTATACTATCTGTTGTAATTTACTTATCCCATTCACGGGATGTTCGAACATGTCTCTATTATTTGAACTTCAATGCTAATCAAATTTCCTTAAAACGATTAGCTCCTTCCATCGGTATTAAATAGCTTCACAAACTATGCTTCTCAAGATATGACATCTTGAACCCATTTAAATTAGCACCAGACAAACAGCTTTCTAGCACACTTAGAGAAAATTGAAGTGAATAGATGAGAGTTGTTAATATTGTTTAAATGAAGAATAGTTCAAATCCATTTATAGAGTTTGAGAGGTGATATACTGAAAAGATATTTGAATTAAAGAAATGCTTGAATTAAAAAGATACATAATTCTAAAAGATACATGAACTCAAGAAATACATGATTTAATGAGATACATAAACTGAAAAGACGTATCTCATTTTATTCACTTTCGTTGATCTATTAACCATAATTACAACAATCTCCCATATTAATTGATCAACAAAATATTTTGAATCAAGGAATTCTAAATGTTTCTGTGGAAGTACACTACATTAAGATAGGTAACTTTCATTTTGAACCTTCTTGAGTGAAAGCCAATTAGACTTACTTAACTAATTGATGGACTAAGCCTTGAATCGTTAGTTGTCGAGGTAAGCCCAGACAATAAACCTCACACAAAGTATCTTTGAATCAAGTTTGGTTCTCAACTATGTTTATTCTTTAAGCCTTGAACGTTGGGAATCATGCGTGCTTTATAAAATTTGACCTTTAAAGATTTTCTTAGAGTTAGTCAGCTCCATGCATATAAGTGCATTTCTATTAAATGTATCCCACTATATGAATCATCAAAGGCATAGCATACCCTTAAAATGCTATAGGAAGCATTGTTACTATTTCATCAGGAGAATTTGTGCAATAAGAATGCTAGCAAAAAGGGTCCCAAAAACAATGACCATATCAGTCTTTGTAACCTCTTTATTGAGTGAAGGCTTTTACCCCATTTTCCACAATGCATAGTTTACTTGCTTTCTTGACAAACCTTTTGTTAGCAGATCCATAACATTTGGGCCATTATTGGGTATTTTATTGTTATCAGAATTCACGAATTTCTAATAAACCCAATTAACAATAGCAACTAATCACCTTAAGATTGTGCGAAAACGTATTGGATGATCAATACATAATACCATTTGTCGTAACCATAAAATAATAACTTTGAGAAAACAATAACAAAAATAAATAGGAGGTGAGGTATGGCTAATCAAATTTTCTTAAGGTTATTAGTTCCCACCAACAGTGTTAAACAGATTTATGAACTATGCATCATAAGATACAACACCTCAAACCTATTTTAATTAGCACAATGCAAACACGATTTTATTGTACACTTCTCGAAACCGACACACTTATGAAAAATTATAACAGCCGTGTTGTCACCACCACTACTGAAGCAATTACCACGCACGCACGCAAAGCGCTGTGTCATATCTTGACGAGGTCCCGGTTCCGCTGTCAAAGACCCCACAAAAAGCTGGCCATTACCGTTGGGATATCTACTGCAAAACGGGATCTATCACTTCGTGCGAGGTAGAGCTTGGCGGTCGACAACGGGCCTTGTAACGTGTGATAAGCTTAACATTGATAGTGAGATTTGTCAAGAGCAACACGCTTAAGGCCAACGGGAGCTTTGGCAATGGGGTGACATAAGGAGATAGGGAGTTGTGAGAGAGAGGAAAACGGGAGAGCAGAGGAGAAGGAGAGACAATAACATAAAACGGAGACGAACACACTTTATGGACTGCTCTGGTGGTAGCGGTATCCTAATGGACATCGCCGCTACTGGTAGTGGCCAATCACTTGTTCCATATGTTAGATCAGATCATGTAGGAACATGCTCAAGTCTATCCATCTATTAGGATGCTTTAGTTCATGATGGTTTTATTATTATAGTGATGGGCCTAAGTTGGCCCATCCGCCCATGTTGGGCCTAAAAGCCCGGCCCACAAGATTAGGGCCCATGGATGAAGGGATATGATGAAGGGACATGTTTCTTTTTGGAGGGGACGTATATAAGGGGAAATAAAGAGGGAGGAACGCACCTTTTGGCATAACGTACGTTCCTCCTCCCTCTTTCCCTCAAAAACGTTCCAAAAAGAAAGAACAGTGCGCAATAGGTGACACCCATCTTCCCTTTAAGGCGAATTGACATCATCGGATCTAACGAGATTAGAATTTCTTCCTCGATCTTCAACATTGGTGTTTAATCTGTGGCTAACAAGGTACACTCGATTCCGTGGTGTGCTTTAGGATCGGTGATACATGTTTTTCCTAGGCTTGTCTTCCGCATATGTTTAGAGGTTCGATTTAGTGTCGAATCCGGTTTCAGGGAATCCGACAAATCCAACATTGGTATCAGAGCCGTAGTTCTTATTTCCCGATCCTTTTCCATGTTCTTCCAGACTCCTTTCATGTTTATGGATAATTTCTTGGTAATTTTCGTGAAATTAATCGGCCGACACCGATCGGGGCGGAAAAATCCCGACACCCGAGCACTGTTCATCCACTTTTTCGAGTTTCTGTAAGTCAAAATCAATTTCTGATGGCATTGGATGGAAGGTCTCGTCGAGACGAGCGCAACGAGTGGTGGAACGCCGCCAAAGGCCACCGGACGCGCCCCCACGCGCAGCCGGACGAACCGGCATTGCACGCGCCGATACGAAGCCGCACACGCGTGCGTCGCACACGCGCGTGGGGCTGACGCGCACCCGATTGCACCTGCCGCACGTGTTGGTCAATTTGCCCGACCGGTCCGTCCGGTCCGATCGGTTCGACTGGCCCACCCGACTCGGCGACCCAACTCGTTGACTTGTCGACCCATTGACTCGTTGACCCGTTGACCCGTTGACGACCGTTGACCGTTGACTTCGTCCATTGACCGTTGACTTTGACTGTTGACAAAAAAAAAAAAAAAAAGGATATGTTTCTTTTTCAATTATGTCTATGTGGGTTATAAGTAATCCATTTTTTATTCTGCATTTGTTGCATGAATCATGGAAATTTATGTATTTTCCCTTACGTTCATTATGGATTATAAGTGATCCATTTTTAGTTCTACATTTGTTGCAGGAACTATGATGCGTTACGCACAGATACCTGCATTCCTGAGAACGGACGAAGGAAGTGCAAGACTTAAAAGGCTGATGACAGAGTTAGCTAATTATCAGTGGCATGATGGTAATTTAGTATCACATATGGTTAGGGTCAATCAGATGATATAGGAAATCATTTAGAAGGTTATCTTATGCCGGATTTTGAAAATGTGCCGGCCTTGATGAACACTCTTCTACCTGAATGGCAAGCAGTGTTAGATCGCCTATGGGAGGTCAACGTGGTCCCGTGTTATAGGAGGCTAGTAATAGCTTTTGTAAGAGAGTACTATAGGATTGAGTTAACCAAAACTTCAACCCTTAGATTGAGCGCCATATGGCACAGAGTGAATGCACCTTGGAAGCGACATGAAAGCTCTCCAAAAGTTTTTCCATGGTTGGCAAATGTGCCTTTAGATTTCTTAGATATTTTGACTGATAGATTAGAAGGGACATTCCCTATTTATTTCTTAGATTAGTTTGAGATGTTTTGAGTGTAAATATCTCTTTCTATGTTGATATTTTCCTCTGTATATATTACTTAGTGTAGTGGATAGTTGTATTATATGAAAGCATTATTATTCTATTGGATGTCAAAAATTATTTGCTTTCTGTTATTGTTGATTGCTGTGGGTAGTTCATAGAAATTTTTGTAACTTCATAAAATTTATTTTGCATAAGACAATTATATTAATAATAGTTTTAAGTTAGGATTTTTGGAGGATGATTGGAAACATAGTGATCTTTTGATTCTGAAACCTTACTTGAAATTGTTCATTAATATGATGGGTCTATGCAAAGTAGATGCATAAATGATAGGTATTAATTATTCGTGTATATATGTCTGATGTGTTCAGATCGATGGTTTCAGCAACTAAAAACGTAATTGCTGATATGAACGGCAACAATTGTGAAATATTGAATATGAAGATTCAATATGTGCTGGAAAAGCAAGAAGCACTAGAAGCTCTTGACCATGTTATGGAAGATCTTGAGAATGTCGTGCGCCACCTTGAGCTAGTAGAGGACCGCCTAACGGCATTTGAGCCGAAAATAGACATTTGCAATGCTGGTTCTAGCTCAGAAAGGGCTTTGAGCTCTAAGCGCAAGCGTATTGATTCGTTCAATATGTGGGAATGCAAAGGATCAAGTCCTTATTGCAAGAAATCAAGAGTTAACCAACACAAGAGAGGAAAACGTCATCAAGTGAAGAAAATGTCAAGGGTGAGATGTTACAATTATGACAAGAAATGTCACTATGCTCGCAACTGTTGTGAGCCGAAAAAGGTAAACATCTCTTGTACATTTGAGAACTTTGCTTATGTGTCAAGTTCTGTATTATTGGCTGAATCCAATTCTTTGTGGACTGTAGATTCAGGAGCGACAAACCATGTAGCAAAGGATAGAGAATCCTTCGTGGAATTCCGACGAGTACCAATTGGAACTAAGTGGATCTATGTGGGAAATAACTCCAGAGCTGAAGTTAAAGGGATTGGCACCTGCCAATTGAACATGCGTGGTGGACGCACCTTGTTCCTACATGATGTTTTATATGCTCCGGAGATTCGTTGAAATTTAGTGTCTGTTTTGGTGTTGGTCAAGCTTGGTTTTAATATGAACTTCCATAATAAAGGTGTAGATTTGTATTTGGATGCAAACTAGTATGGTTGTGGTTATTTTCTAGATGGTTTCATTGTATTAGATATTGACTATGTTAATGTAAATGTTTGTTATTCCACTCTCACGTCTCCTAATTCATATGATAATGATGTGAATGTGTGGCATGCTAGACTTGATCATATTGGCGAACAACGTATGAATAGACTAGTCAAAGAGGGCTTGTTAGGCAATATTGAAAAAGTCGATTTGCCCATATGTGAGCATTGCCTAGTAGGGAAAACGACAAGGAAACCATTTGGAAAAGGTAAAAGAGCTAAATTTCATCTGCATTTAATCCATTATGACGTCTGTGGTCTAATGAATGTGAGGAGAAAGCATGGAGCTGTTTATTTCATCACTTTTATAGATGATTATACTCGATTCGGATATGTCTATTTGATTTCTCATAAATCTGAAGCATTAAGTTGTTTTAAAAGGTTTATGAACTTGGTAGAAAATCAATTAGACAAGAAAATAAAAGTATTGAGATCCGATCGAGGTCGAGAATTCAGAAAATTATGTGATGAAAAAAGAATAGAAAGACAGTTGTCTATTCCATATACTCCTCAACAAAATGGTGTTGCGGAGAAAAGGAACAGAACCCTACTGAAAATGGTTAGATCCATGATGGCGCATGCTAACTTACCTATCACTTTTAGGAGTGATGCGTTGTTAACTGCTGCTTATATACTTAACCGGGTGCCTTCCAAATCAGTTACTTCCACTCCATATAAGTTATGGATAGGTAGAAAACCGGACTTAAGTTTTCTTAAGCCATGGGGTTGTGCTGCCTATACTCATGAGTCCTCTCACAAGTTTGGGAAATTAGGTCCTAGAGGAAGGAAGAGTATTTTCATAAGATACTCCGAACACTCGAAATGGTATGTGTTCATAGGTGAGCAGGAAAGTGGGAGTATAACTGAATTTTGAATCACGGGATGTCACATTCTTAGATGATGAATTTCCTAAGAAGGGCGAAATAAGGGAAGATTACTCCCTATTTGAAACCTTGGATCAAGATAATGATATTAGTGGAGTTCGTCCAAGTGGGAGTAATATGAGAAGTGATGAATTGAATTCAACTCATTCTCAATTGCAACCATAAAATGAGACGACGTCATCATTATCTAATCCTAGTGGGAGCATAATGGAGAATGATGTGCAAAGTGTACAATCTCCCATACGGCGAACAAGTCGCCAAAGTATTCCCCGTCAACGTTTTGACATTGAAGGGGAAACTTTTATGATTGTTCCACAAGATGAGGATGAGCCAAGAAATATTAATGAGGCTCTAAATTGCCCTAGTAAGGAAAAATGGATTCATGCAATGGAAGAGGAGATTAAGTCAATGAAGTCAAACCAAGTTTGGGAACTGGTTGATCTTCCAAAAGGACACAAAGCTATTGGGAACAAGTGAGTTCTCAAAATAAAACGAAAAGCTGATGGCTCGATAGAAAGGCATAAGGCTCGCCTTGTGGCGAAGGGGTATAATCAACAGGAATGAATTGATTATGAAGAAACATTTTATCCTGTAGTGAGTTTTACCTCGATTCGCATTATTCTGGTAATAGTGGCAAGTATGGATCTTGAGTTACATCAAATGGATGTAAAGACTGCTTTCCTCAATGGAGAATTAGAGGAAGAAATATATATGGAACAACCTGCTAGTTTCATTAAAGAAGGCCAAGAAGGAAAGGTATGTCGACTTTTGAGATCGATATACGGCCTTAAGCAGTCATCGAGACAATGGTATATACGCTTTCATAATGCCATAATAGCATATGACTTTACAATGATAGATGAGGATCATTGTGTATATATCAAAAGATCCAAAGATCAATTTGTGATCATATCATTATATGTTGATATACTAATTGCCGGAAGTAATATGGAGTTTGTTAACACCGTCAAGAGTTGGTTATCTTCCAACTTTGAGATGAAGGATATGGGTAAGGCTACATACATTTTTGGAGTTAAGATTTCAAGAGATCGTTCGAAGAGATCGTTATCTCTTTCGCAAGAAATATATATAAATAAGGTTCTTGAACAATTTCGTATGCAAGATTGTAAACCCATAGACACTCCTATTGCAATTGGTGAAGGGTTGAGTCATAAATTGTATCTAAGGACTCCACAAAAGAAGAAACAAATGAAACATGTTCCTTATGCTAGTGCTGTTGAGAGCTTGATGTATGCTATGATGTATACAAGAGTTGACATATGTTTTGCAGTTGGAATGGTGAGTAGATACAAATCCAATCCAGGTTAAGCACGTTGGAAAGCCGTTAAAAGAATACTAAGGTATCTAAAGGGAACTGCTGATTATACGCTGAGTTATCAAGGAAAGGATCTGCGACTTGAGGGCTATTCAGATGCTGATTGGAGAGGAGATTTAGATGAAAAGAAATCTACCTCTGGATTTGTTTTTCTTACTAAATAATGGCGCCATATGTTGGAGCAGTAAGAAACAAACGTGTATAGCTTTGTCTACAATGGAAACTGAGTTCGTGGCATTATCAGTAGCGGTACAAGAAAGAGTTTGGCTTAAGAGATTTTTTGGATCATTTATGTGTTATTGAGAAAGCTACACATCCATTATTGGTTAACTGTGATAGCCAAGTAGCTATAGCGTACACCAAAGATCCAAAATATCATGGCAAGACCAAATACATAGATACCGAGTATAATTTTGTCAAGGATATGGTTGCACGAAAAGATGTGAACTTACAGTACATATTACGCATAGAATGGTAGCAGATCCTATGACAAAGCCAATACCTAGAGATGTGTTTTGTGGCCATATGAAATCTCTAGGATTGCGTAGAGGCTGATGTACTGAATATTGTAATTTCCCTAAGTGTTCACATTTGATGAATTTGTGTTTTCATCATTAATGCCTATGAATCTTTGTTTGATTTTTATGCATCTTAATGCTTAGTGCATTACTTTAAGTTGAGAAAGTATGTCGGACAGATATAAGATTGGCCCACTCACACGGGTAATTGCTTCTATTTATGGTGTGATAAATAGAGCTGAGATTGTTTTTAAGCTTATTATCTAGGTGATAATCGAGAGCTCAAGCTTAAAATACGTATGTTGCCTTAACTAAGTGTTAAGATGAGGACATAATATTTACTATGTCCGAAAGTAAAATAACCCACATATTTTACTTTATCTGTCTATGATGTCAGATGTGAGTTCTAATAAATTTTGTGAATGAGTAGATACGTGAACTCAAGTTAGACATTGGGTATGTCTGAACTATCATCTGTACGGTATTGAAGGTGTAGACATACGCTCCATGGGAAAGGAGTTAATACCGTAATATGTATTTCATACTACGTATGCATGAAACGACCAATAAGAGTGTCAAAAGTTTGATCTCAACTTTTATGCTGTGTGAGACTCTTGAGGAAAAGAGTTCCTCAATTTTAGTGCCCTCATGACTTTTACTTATTCTCAAGATTTCTATTTAGTGTTTGCTATCTTAGGTTGTTGCCAATGGTAATGATTTGATTCGATCTAATGGGACATTTCTAGAAAAGCAATCTGAACTGAAATTGAGAGTTTGAAGGAAATAAGAAAATCGAATTTGGAGAATCACATTATAGTTTTGTATTAACTGGTTAACCAATTATGACTGTCTTTGCGATAATCATAATTGTGAATACAATATATATATATATATATATATATATATAATTGTTTAAAAGAGATCAAGAGAGATATAAATGTAATCGATCGATCTAGGGTACTGCATACTAAATCTACTCAAAGTGTGATGCACATTATGAGCTGCTATATATTCCTAACAGATGTATAGCAACGAGCTCTCAAAGTATGTTGGTCGCGTGGATTATTCATCTGTATGAATGTTGAAGAGAGGTAAAGAGGATCCTGTTCAGCCCACCATGTACGAGTGGGAGATGATGGTTTTATTATTATAGTGATGGGCCTAAGTTGGCCCGTCCGCCCATGTTGGGCCTAAAAGCCCGGCCCACAAGATTAGGGCTCATGGATGAAGGGATATGATGAAGGGACACGTTTCTTTTTGGAGGGGACGTATATAAGGGGAAATAAAGAGGGAGGAACGCACATTTTGGCATAACGTACATTCCTCCTCCCTCTCTCCCTCAAAAACGTTCCAAAAAGAAAGAACAGTGCGCAAGAGGCGACACCCATCTTCCCTTCAAGGCGAATTGACATCATTGGATCTAATGGGATCAGAATTTCTTCATCGATCTTCAGTATTGGTGTTTAATCTGTGACTAACAAGGTACGCTCGATTCCGTGGTGTGTTTTAGGATCGGTGATACATGTTTTTCCAGGGCTCGTCTTCCGCATAAGTTTAGGGGTTCGATTTAGTGTCGAATCCGATTTCAGGGAATCCGACAAACCCAACAGTTCAAAAGGCTTCCGATGCTAGGGATAGGAGATAGAGACAACCGAAATATGATTTTGCGATTTTACGTGTGGGAAATGAGAGCAGGGCAGTACCGTTACTCGTATGAGGGTAACCGTCCTATGTACGCCACACGTATTTTCTTAAGGAAACCGGTTCCTTGGGAAAATCATAAATCCCACTCGGTGGGTTTGCTAGCCCACCGAGTTCTCCCGTCAGAAAAAACAAAAATAAATAAAGCCAAAATAGCAACAAGGGAATAAAAAAAGAAAATTATATATATTATCCATTGTTAGATATTTTTATATTAAGTGCAAAAAATAAAATAAAATCCTAACCTTATGTTCCACAGTCCTTGGGTGGGCTATTTACAACTAGCAATTTAAGAATTTTCGGATGTACTAATACTAGCAAGTCTATTAAATATGCAGTTACTGATTCTTCCGAGAGGCCATAATTACTACGAACAAACCTATTAATGATGAGGAACGACATTTTCACTATGCTACTAATATTTTGACTTGCTCCACTATTTTGATCAAGCTTGGTTGTGGAAGACTTACGGGTGTAAAACAAAAAATAAAATAAAATAATATGTGTCGGGTTTGAAGAGCTAGGCTAGTGATCCTAGCTATTTTTGCCCAAAATTAGTATTCCAAATCAATAATTTGAGTGAATTCACCAATATAAAAAACTTAATCGAGGGATATTTTATCCTGTTGGAGTTCATGCATTTTTTTTTTTTACTTGAAAAGTGAGGATAGCTTTGTCCTCTATGCAATCCATGCAATTTTCTTGGGTGATTTGGCTGAAAGTAGTGAATTCATCAATATCAAAAACAAAACCGTGGGATATTTTATCCCGTTAGAGTTCATGCATCTTTTTCATTTAAAAAGTGAGGATAGCTTTGTCCTGTGTGCGATCCATGCAATTTTCTAGGTGGATTTGGCTGAAAGTAATCTAAGGGAAAACATTTTTAATGCCATTAAACTACAAAAGAAAAAGAAAAGTATAAGTTCAATATTTCAAGATTTTGTCATCCCATAATAATTTAATAATACCCCATGAATTTGCTTTTCGATATCTCTATAGTTCAAAATCTCTTTGACTTTCCCAAGTTCTGGTTGCAAAATCCTCATAAATTGGATTGTATGGTCATTGTAGCACCAGTAATTGTGGTCAAAAAACGGTACTGTCATATTAGCAGGACCCTTTTACATATTAATACCTTAGTTGAGAAGGCTTGGGTGCTATGTAAATTTTCGGTACACATTTGCCTCTTCTAAAAAGTTTAAGTTGCTAGAGAATGATCTCAACAATACGATGTGAATCAAAATGTTTAAGAAGTCGAAATGACGAAACTCATAGCAAATTTCTAGTAGTGAAGCTGAGTACAAATACTAGTAATGAAGAGGGTACTAGCCAGCCTATAGTTAGGAATGACATTGTTGGTGAGGCACAACTCATGGAAGTGATGTAAAGCTAACAGTCACGGCCTACACCATAGCCATAACTAGAGAGCACATACAGATAGGTGGACCATAAGGACTACTTATTATCAATGCATTGTATTACATTTCTACTATTGCATTAGACACCGAGGACCCCACTTTCACATCAAGAGGTGGAGTCAATATTACAGGTGCAACACTATAATGCTGCCATGGCAGTGAGATAAAGTCCCTCCGGCAAAAATCAGAGATGGGAATTGGTTGAACCAACGAAGGCCAAAAGATGATGGGCTGCAAGTGGTTCCTTAACAAAGATCTCATCTTCACATCCCACCATCACTTTCTCTCTTCCTCGAGATTCACGCACACGATCATCACATTCACAAGAAAAATTCAACGCCCAAGAAAAGGAAAAGTTCAGACATCTCACTTTTCATCGCACAGCACTCAAAAGTTATTACCCTTGGCGCTCTCTCACGCGGCGTAACCGAGTCTGAGGTTGAAGTGTGTCCAGGAGTGATCAAGGCCTCGCCGGGGCAGCAGCCGAGTTAGGCCAAGCCATGAGCCTGGCCCGCAGTCAAGCAAAGAACCCCGGTGCTGTGAATCTCATCTCGAAGATCCACTTCGGCAGATCCAATTCGGCGGTTCATCGTGGTGGTCCACCATCTACAAGCGACATTATCCCATGAAGTATTACCATCTGCGACTCCTCAGGCAAGTCCCTGCAACTTGGCCACTCTCCAACCGGTCCGGTATCCTCATTGCGATGATCAACCTCACAGCACCAGCGGTCCTTGCTACTACCCACCCAGCCATACTTTCCTCTTGCAGGTTTCCCCGGTATACTCACAGTCACCTAATCCTCACTGCCGATCACACTGACAGCTTCACGTTTACTGCCCATCCTTGCTGCCGGTCATCGCTGGAATAGATTGTTCGATTTAGATAAATTCTTAAATTATGTTCGAGTCAAATATCCAATTACCTAATTCGAATTATTTGATTTAAGTTGATTTGGTTTGAGATTTTAGGTGTTTCTCAAATAGAAAATTTGCTCTTTCGAGTTGTGCATATAATTGGGATTTCAATCTTCAAGACCTAAGAATGGATTCCCGATTCATTTCTTTCCTAGTTTGGGTCGTAGAGTATATTTGATTACGTGGTTTTATATATTGCATGTCAATAAAACATTCCCATTATGAAATACAAAAAAAGATGCACTGCATTTAGGATAGATTGCATCCACTTAAGTTTTCTAATTTAAAATTAAATATTCTAAAAATCATGTCATAATTTAGGAATTTACCTATTTTAGATTAGGACTTAATATAAATTATTTCATACTTTAAGTTAGGTCATCATCACAAAAATATCGCATGCATATCTCATGTAGAATTAGTCAGATAATATCTACGCCATAATATACATGTCATAATATCCATGTCATCACATCTATGTCATTTAACAGATTTATGCTTAAGATTATAAATAAATTGCATATCATGTTAAATTAGTTTAGTCATTAGGATTAGTTTATAGATAGATTGCATTGTCATTAGTTTGAATTAGAATTCAGATAGACATAACTCAGTTTAAAATTGCATTCATTAAAAACACACAAAAACAAAAAAAAAAAAAAATGATTGCATTAGCCTAGGTCATACATACTAAGGTGAATCATTAAGGAAAAACTAATGGATTACTAGTGGACTCTCTAAGCCTATACCAATCACAATTCTGGATTATATTTTAATCAATTAAATATGCAAATCAATTCAATTTGGATTTGCCACTAATCCACTAAAGGTTGATTAAAAATCTAAAGTAAAATACTTCTAGAACTAGAGATTTCATGGACATGAGAACTTGATTATGTTAGCTAACAAAACACCATTTTCTCTTTTTCTCTTTTTCTCCTTTTCTCTTTACTTCGAAAATGTTTTGCAAGTAGTCTTGGTCAATGTGATGTGGATATTATGACCACGTAAGTCTTAAGCACGTGATCACTAAAATGACATGTAATATATTACATGGAATTTACAAAACTAATTCTATATAAGATATGCATGTTTTATTGTTGTGATATGCTTTTCAAGTTAAAATAGAAAACTTTTTCAGATATATAATGAGGTAACTTAAAGGAAATAATGAATTATATTAAATCCTAATCTTATTAGGTAATTTCCTAATCAGTAAATATATTTCGAAATATGCAATTTTAAATTGGGAAACTCAGATGTATGCAATCTATCCTAAATGCAATGCAATTTTTTTTTTTTTTTTTTTGTATTTCATTATAGGAATTCTTGCTAAACTAATTGATATGCAAATATAAAACCACATAATTAGATATTCGCTATGACATAAAATAGGAAACAATTTTAATGAGGAATCCAATATTAGGTGTTGAAGATTGAATCTCCACGCATCGAGAGAGAAAATTTTCTATTTTGGAAATGCCTAAAATCTTAGGCCAAATTAAAGTTAGAAACGATGTATCTCAAATTAGGGAGAATTACCAAAAAGTCCTAAACCTATTGCAATTGTGCCAATTCAGTCCTAAACCTTTTTTTTAGCCAATTTAGTCCTAAACCTTTTATAATTGTGTTAGTTTAGTCCATCCGGCCAAAATTGGCCGACCGGTGCTAATGTGGATGCCGGCCGTCCGACGAAAGCTGACATGGCAATTCTTTAATATATTTTTATTTAGTTTTTTTTCAAATTTTTAAATTCTTTTTATTTTTTAAATTCTTTTTATTTTTTTAACTTTCTCTTTCCTTTGGCCGGTGACGCCGGCCAATGGCGGGCCTCGCCGGATCTAGCCAGGCTGGCCTCACTGTCGCTGGGCAAGGCCCTACTAGATCCTCGGCCCCGCCTAGCCTTGGCGAGGCCGCCGTCGCCAGATCTGGCGACGAGCCTCGCTGGCCCCAGATCTGGCGAGGAGCCTCACCGCCCACCGGCAAGGTCGACCCTTGCTGGGCTAGGCGAGGCCCCGCCATTTCGGCGAGGCTTGGCTTGGCCCATGGCGAGGGCCGAGCTCGCCGGCTCCTTGTCGTCCTTTGCTCAACCTTGCCGGATCCGGCAACGGCGGCCTCGTCGGTAGTTGGCGAGGCTCCTCGCCGATCCGGCGATGGTGGCCTTGCCGAGACTCGGCGGGGCCGAGCTTCACTAGATCTAGCGGGGCCTCGCCCGGCAACGACGGGCCGTCCTCACCGGCCCTCGCCTCGGCCGAGAGAGAAGAGAAAGTGAAAAAAAGAATTTAAAAATTAATAAATATATATATATTAAAAATTGCCATGTCGCTTTTTCCGGATAGCCGTATCCACATCAGCGCCGGACGGCCAATTTTGGCCAGATGGACTAAACTAACATAATTATAAAAGGTTTAGGATTAAATTGGCTAAAAAAAAAGTTTATGGCTGAATTGGCACAATTGCAATAGATTTAGGACTTTTTTGTAATTTTCCCCTAAATTAGGCAGTAAGATATTCACATCGAGAGCCATTTTAGGAAATTACCTATATTGTTTACAGCTTGAACGGGACGGGCGAGGGTATTCACCGGTGACATGACAAAAGAATTAACGGCGCAGCAAGGTGAAGCGAGGATGACCGGTGAATGATGGTGACAAGTTGTCTCACGACAGAACTACTGGGGACACTTAGAGAAACCTGTAAAGGAGAAATACGGCACGGCGGCAGTCTTGCGAGTGCGATAGCGACACCGGGGGGAGCAAGGCAGTAGCGGCAGGACTTGTCACGGCCGCGGGGCACTGCTGATGTCGCTGGGAATTCACTGGTTAATGTCGGGATTGCAAGGACGCCAGGAACATTGGGACTTCGACCGGCATTCGCTGTCCCCCTGTAAGGACAAACCCTGTAAGGACAAATTGACACGGTCATTGTATGACGAGTGGAGCTTCGTAGACACGGCGATGGGGCAGATAGTTGTCAATACTTGCTGGAAACCGCCGCAGGGAGCTATGGAAGCACTGGAATACGCCGGTGTCACTGGACAACATCGTTGTTGCTGGGTTGCTTCGCCGTGATCTCCGGGACTGGTGGGGTTGCGCAGGGGCTGAGGCAAACGGCAGGAGTGGTTGAAGACAACAAGCAGCACCTGAGCGGCGGGGATCGCAGTGAGCAGGTGCCGAGGCGGTTGGCGCGAGGAACTGAGAAAGAGAACGGAACTTCAAAGAGTTTCTTCCTTCTGGAGCGTCTCTAATTTTAATACTCTTCATGTGTGTAGGCGTCCTCTGTATGTCACGTAAGCCTCAATGATAACGTCCCGACCATTGGTCTGCCCATGTAAACCCCCTCTAATAGCTGAGGAAGTGCGCCTATTTTGGGGAAGGAAGTGATAAGTGATTATAATCTATTTCCCTTATTATGCTAAATTCAAGACAAATTATGGAAAAAATGGCATTTGGTGGGGCCGAGCTTACCAATGTGGAAAAATAAAGTGAGAAGAGTATTTGATGGAAATTTTTTTTCTCCAATCTAGTGCTTGCCATGTTGCTTTTCTTCTTATTTCCTTAAGTCAATTCATCACCAATCTTAGGATTTTTTGCTAAGTCAACTTTCCTTTTTATTTATTTTTCTTGGATTTTGCTGTGAGTCTGGCGAGATCTTTTATCTCCTCCGCCATAATCTCCTCATTGTACCCCGACAAGTATGTCCATTATTATCCAAATTCTTTTTTTCTAAATTCACCTACCGACGATCTTTTACGCGGTCAGCTTCCTTTTTGCTCCCTTATCTCTTTCCTTCCCCTTTTCATTCTAAATTTGGCGACAATTATGTGATATATAGCTTATTACTTCCCAAATTGACCGAAGGAAAATTCCCTGCCTTAGAACACCTCAATGTGCTATGCACACGGGGATTTTCGGCCAGACAGGAAGATCTAGGCCGAATTCCTCCATCTCACAATGTCAGTTTTGGAAATTCAATTAATTTTTGGGCCTCCTTGCTTAAGCCAGTCTAATATAAATGCAAATAACGTGGGCTTAATTAAAATACCGCTAATATGTAAATGCAAACTAAATATTTTTGTTTAGGGGTTTAATTCAATTGTTAATTTTCTTTGCAATAATTGAAAAAATAGGTCGTCAAAATTGAAGTATCATTATATCATATTGTTTGCTTACCCAGTTAACATTTTGCAAAACCCATGTTGCTTTGGATGATAATGAAGGCTTTGCTTTTGCTTGCTTAGCGGATCAAGGTTTATCAAATCCTTTTATTTTCTGCTTTAAATATCGAGTGTCAAATTATTGCTTGCGTTGCGCACCTGCCATGATCCCTCATCGTATGTTAGTTCTTTAGGACTTAAATTGACCAAAGTTGCTTGCAAAATATTTTTGAAATAAAGAGAAAAAGATACCGAAATTGCAATGGATTTGTCTAACATAATCAAATCCTGGTATCCATGAATTTTTGGTTTGCAAAATTAAAAAGTTTTTTCACACATGTTACATGAGTTTCTAATCAACCCATAATAGATTAATGGTGACTCCTAAATGATTTGAAGTACATGTTTCATTGATTAAATTAAAACTCCAAAGTTGCGATTTGTATAGACTTGAGAAGGTATGCACGAAGTGTATACTTAGTAATTCGTTGTCTTTCCCTTTAAAGTTGAGACATTATTAAAGGAAAAAGTGTCAAGAAAGTTCTAAACTTTTTGCATTGGTGCCTATTTAATCCTAAACTTTTTAATTTGGTGCTAATATAGTCTTAAACTTTTTAACTTAGTGCCAATTCAGTCATTTTAGCTAATTTTGACTAGATATTGCTAATGTGGATGTCGGTTGACTAATGTGACACAACCGATGTGGACGTAGATAATTTTTAATAATATTTTAATATTTTCTTTTAAAGTTATTTATTTATTTCTTTTGTTTTCTTTTTCTTTTCCTTCTCCTCCTTCTTCCTTTAGTTGGTTATTGAACCTTGACGACCAGCCCAAGGTGAGGGTTGGCAAGGTCTAGGTCGACCTGGCTGACCTTTGGTGAGCCTCACCGGCCACTAGCAAGTGTAACATCCTCGATTTCAGGCCATAAGAATAAGGCATGGGGGTCGATCATGGGAATCAATGACATAAACATTGGATGGTCCAAGGCATGGAATGTTCAGCCATGGACCTAGTCCACCCGACTGAGACCTGGTTAAGGCAAATAACCAAGACCAACCACGAGGTTTATTTTAAGACATCCAATGGACCAATTCTAATTGAAAATGGCCATTGACAAGTTTAAGAAAGCTACAAACTTAATCACACTCATTTGGTTAAAGTTTAGGAAATTTTTGCATGAACCTCGATTTTCATAGAATCGTCAATCATGTACAAATATAAATGACTTCTCAAATTAGGTGACACCCTATGTTAGTCTTATGAATGGCTTTGATGAATTTTGGACATGAATTAATTAATGCGGGGATGAATCATTGGACAAGTGTCAAGAGATGATTGGAGTTCTAGAATCTTTCATAACTTTTTGATCTAGTCCATCCTTATCCATTATGTGCCACATGTCATTTGCAAGGAGGAAGGAGAAAACTTGCATGTCAAGTCGTTGGGAAAAATATCTAAGCTTCATTTAATGATTTTGGATCTTAGTTCATAAATGATAGTGATGAGTCACCTACTTAGGTGTCCCATCGAATCTTAAGTGAATCTTAGGTTATGATAGCCTTAAATTGTAGCATTGGTGAACAAGATAAGGACCAACCAATTAGAAGAAAACATTAGGTATTAAAGTGGCTTATGTGTCCCTTAGGCTCCGTAGGCAATATTGAGGTAGCTAGTATAAGCACCTAGAGGGGGGTGAATAGGTGCAAAAATAATTTCTTGTGATATATGAGCAATATTAGACAATGAAAATGAAGCTCGCCTTTTTGATATCACAAGTAATTTTGATCAAAGTAAAAGAAAGTAGGGAAGAGAAAATGAACACAAGATTTATAGTGGTTCGAACTTATTTCAAGCCTACGTCCACTCTTCCGCACCGACAACCCACCAGGCTAGATTTCACTATGAACAAAAGAGATTTTACAGCAATGTTCTTCCTTGATTCCACAAAGTGTAGATATTCTACCACACTTCCTCAAGGTTTCTCACGAATATAGACTCTCTTTTGCGTACAAGATTTCGCTCAGCAAATGAATTGACTAAGAACAAGGAGCTTCAGATTTTGGAATTCTTCTATCGTGCACATACTCGAACAACTGGAACGTCTTCCTTTTATACTCTTTTATGCCATCATACCCGTTGGAACTTACCAAAGGAATTCCTCCAATCTACCCGTTGGACGGAATCAATTAGGAAGATCATTCGAGCTATTTAAGGAACATGTCAATAGCCCATCAATCCTGTTCGCCCATACAATCAGGATCTCGGTTTCCATAAGTAGAACCTTCCAAGTATACTTCGCCAATCATCGGATCCTTAATCAATCTTGATTCGAATAAAGGATTCCGTTATGTTATATCCAGCCAAGAGATCTTCGTCAGTCGATAAGATCAAATCCTTAACGAAACATCCAGTCCTGGATAGACCTTCTTCGACAAACTAGAAACTGTCAATGAGGATACACTTTGAGTCTTGAGTCTAGCAGTCCGGAGGTCTTCAAATTTTAAATAGTAGAGTCTGCAAATCTTCATCTAGACTGAAGGAAACGTTTTGTCAGCTTCAAAACACTTCACGAAGAATTCTCCAACAATCTCCCCCTTTTTGATGGTGACAAAACTTTCCTGCAGATTTGAATAACTTTGACCTGCAAAACATTACTCAAACAAATATGGATATCTTATAAAGATAAATGGCTTAATGATAACACTAGAATCTGCAACCACATAAAATAGGTTAGTCTTTTATGTGAGTAAAGCCATTCATAAGATATCAATAGTACTTAATATAAGCATCAAATCCAAATCCCAAATTCAGTCCACATCCGGACACAAGTCAAGTCAAAACATCAAACATCAAAACAAACTAAAAGTTCAACAAGTTCAAGTTCAAAGTTTTCAAATTCAAATCTCGCATCTCTCCCCCTTTTTGTCATCATAAAAAATGTTGAGATGGAAATAGAGTAGAGTCAAGATTGCTTGGGAACACGAACAAGCTGGAAATCTCCTATTGACTGAACGATGCCTTCCAGCTTTTTCAATTCTTCTTTCAATTTAGCTACATCTTCACCCTTAGCATTTGCTTGAATCTGAAGAGCAAGGGCTTGAATCTGATCATTCAAAGAAACTGAAGAAGCTTGGCTTGCAGTCTGCAAAATCTGTACTTCGTAACTCAAAGCATATATCTGACCCCGCAACTCCAAGAGAACATCGAGAATTCTGTGAAAATCTGCTGAATTATCAGTCTGCGTACTGGCTTCTGCTCGATCAGATGGAGTAAAGGTAGACGATGGCAAATCAGCATAGTTACGCAGATTGGGCGATGAAACACCATGTCCCTCCTCAGGAAATTGAGAGGCATAAATGTCCTCTGGATCTGCTGGAAAGCGACTGACTCCTTCACTGGTAGCAGGATATGAGGACATTCCTCTTTTCTCACAATCTCCCCCTATTTCCATGCCGTTAAGTGGAGAAGAGTATTCCTCATGCTCTCCTTCCTCTTGATCTCCTTTCTCTCCTTTCTCTCCTTCTTCTGCTTCAATTCTTTCCTCCTCAGCATCTCTTTCTTCTTCTTCTTTCTCCTCTGCTTCTTTCTCCTCTTTCTCCAGATCTTCTCTTTCTCCAGACCTCTGTTCTGAGTTTTTCTCTTGATGTTCCGTTGATTCTGGAACAGAACGACTCAGGTTCTTCAATGCCATAGCAGAAATGTGATATCATCCTCATCATCTTCATCCTCAACGATGAGAGCTCTTCTTTTCTTGGATGAAGCAACCATGGGCTCATTTCCTTTTCTTTTTCTTTGCGAAGAGATTTGATGAGGCTTGGCGGGGTTGTCTCCTTGAATTTCTCCAATGCCTTGTTAAGGTCCTTCGGACGCATTTTAGACACCATTTTCAATCCTACCACCATGTTATCACAAGATCGAATACAGAGAATTCGTGGAGGCTGAACATTCAAATGTCTGAATAACTTTGTCACAAGAGCTGGATAAGGAAGTTGACCCCTGTCTTTCACCACTGCTCTATACATGTGAAACAAAATAGTGTGAGGAAGAGAAAATTTTTTCCCAACATTGATGGCGTACATCAGCTTTGCCTCTGAATTGGAAACATCAGTCTTTGAAGTAGACTTTGGCCTGAGGCAATTAATCACAATCTTGTGAAGCAGAATGTCAAACGCACGCATCCTTGAGTAGGAAATCCTTCCCTCTGTCCTTCTATCCTTAACAAGTTCCAATGTGGCACGAGCAATAGACACATTGATAGGTTGATATCTCCCTCTCTCAACTCCAATCACATCAGCCAACATGTCTACATCCACCACATAATCCTGATCTCCAACACTAAAAGAAAATCCGTTCGCATCTAGGAAACTGAGATTCGAATAAAAGTATGCAGTGAGTTCAGCATAGGC
The DNA here is from genome assembly GCA_014182375.1 of Eucalyptus virginea. NCBI lineage: Eukaryota > Viridiplantae > Streptophyta > Magnoliopsida > Myrtales > Myrtaceae > Eucalyptus > Eucalyptus virginea. The sequence goes on from CM024520.1 coordinate 28,332,486, forward strand.
TTCTATAGGTTCAGAACAAAACTGCTCAAGTTGAAGAAGACTGAATTTTTCCCTCAAATTGACGTTCACAGAGTCAAGGAAATCAAAATCTACACTTCTAGGGTTTATCACCCCACGCTTCAACAACTTATTGTAAAGATGCTTGTGTTCCTCCGAACGGAACAACTCTGTCCTTTTGCTCCGAATACTTGTTGCAACACCCATTCTCGGTTGAAATTGACTATACAACTTGTCATCATCATTTCCGTCTGGCTGATTCACTCCTCCAACACGCGGATCACTTGGGATGTTTGCAAGGGTTTCTTCTGCCAACCCTTTAGGGGTAATTCCCAAACGCTCCATATTTCGTAAAAAGATGTACTTATTACCATACCCTTTATCCTTGAGAAACTCATCAATGTAGTTCAATGGAGTACCAGTCTTCTTTAAAGCACGGTAAAGCTTATAAATAAAAGAGGGCTTTTGGATTCTTACAGGATCTGCGCCTTCGACGATTTCTTCCTCTTCTTAATGACCAACATCCTGTGGGCTAGACGGTGGAGAATGACGCGGCTGAGAATGTTGTGGCTCTGCTGCTGACTGGGAGTCTCTTCTTCCTCGGTGAGATCAAAGTGAGTAGGCCCCTCACTCATTCTGTGCGGTCCCCTGCTTGCGATTCTCGAAGACTTCCTTTGAGACGACATCTTTCACAGTCTTCGGAAGATTCCAAACTTGTTTTTCCCAAGAAAGATGACAACTTTTTGAAGATTAAACAAGAGAAGAAGACGCAAGTGGAAGATCGATGCTTTTTAGGGTTTTTGGAGTACAACGAAGAGGAACCGATCGTATATAGGACAGTCGAAGAGAGGCATACCAAGCGTCATAAAAGAAAGTAAAAAGATGCCTTTTTCAAAAATAATTGCCTTTTTCAAAAATTAGATAACTGCCATTTAAGATTAACTTCATTTTCGAAAAAGAAAGATAGCAATAATCACGGAAATAGTAAAAATCAATTATGGACAGATAATCGTACCTTTTCAAAATTTAATCTGAGAGAAAGAATAACTTACAGTAAAGAAAACTCGATTGACTGAGTTTAAGAGTCTCTAGACTTTAACCTCTTCAGACTTCAAGATGTTGAGTCTGGAACGAATAACTTCAAATTGATTTTTCTCCAAAGGTTTTGTAAATATATCCGCCAGTTGGTTCTTTGAGTCAACAAACTGAATCGAAACTTCTCCATTCTGAACATGATCTTTGATGAAGTGATGTCGAATCTCTATATGCTTTGCTCTTGAGTGAAGAATTGGATTCTTGGTCAGATTGATTGCGCTGGTATTGTCACACTTAATCTCCGTGCAAGAATCTTCAATTCCAAAGTCTCTTAGCTGTTGTTTTATCCACGTAAATTTGTGAACAACAACTTCCAAGAGCTACATACTCGCTTCTCTTTGTAGAAAGAGTTCTTGTATTTTGCTTCCTTGAAAACCAAGACACTTTGTCCCGCTTCCAAGTAATTGACAGGTACCCGAGGTGCTCTTTCTATCAACTTTGCATCTGGCTAGGTCTGCGTCTGAATATCCATGTAGAATAAAGTCTCCCTTTTTAGGATACCAAAGACCAAGACTTGAAGTTGAAGCAATGTATTTGATAATACGCTTTGCAGCACTTAGATGAGATTCTTTAAGGTCTGCTTGAAATCTAGCACAAATGCAAACACTAAACAAAATGTCAGGTCTAGAAGCAATAAGAAAAAGAAGTGAATCAATGATACTCTTGTATAGCTTCTGGTCAACTTTCTTTCCTCCTTCATCTTTGTCTATCTTCAAGGAACTTGACATTGGTATGTCGGTCTTCTTGCAATTTTCCAGTCAAACTTTTTGACAAGATCATTAGCATATTTTTCTTGATGAATAAAAGTCCCTTCCTTCAATTGTTTCACTTGAAGTCCAAGAAAGAAGGTTAGCTCACCCATCATGCTCATTTCAAATTCATCCCGCATAGACTTAGAGAATTTCTTGCACAAACTTTCATTAGAGGATCCAAAAATAATATCATCAACATATATTTGAACAAGCGAGAAAACTTTTGTTTTCTCTTTTGATAAACAGTAGTGTCTACTTTACCTTTTACAAATCCGTTTTGAATTAAAAACTTACTCAGCTGTCGTACCAAGCTCGAGGTGCTTGTTTTAAACCATATAAGGCCTTTTTCAATTTGAATACTGAGTCTGGTTTCCTTGGGTCTTCAAACCCAGGAGGTTGTTCCACATAGACTTCCTCATGAATGAATCCATTCAGGAAAGCGCTTTTGACGTCCATTTGGAATAACCTGAAATTCTTTCGGTTTAGGAGTCAATTCCCAGACATCATTAATACTGAATTGCATGAGTTCTTCTTGCATAGCTTCAATCCAGCTTTCATCAGACAAAGCTTCTTCTATACTTTTGGGTTCTATTTAAGAGACAAGAGCCACAACACTAGACTCTTCGCGCCTTTTGGATCTTGTGCGAATTCCTTCATTAATGTCGCCAATTATGAGATCTTTGGGATGACTGGACTTATGCTTCCAGTTGCTGGTTGATTTGTCAGGTTGATGATCACTTCCTTCATTTGAATCTTCAACAATCATTTGTTGCTAGTCTTTAGAAGTTTGAGCTGCTTCTTGAGATTTAGACTTTGTAGAGCCTGGAGTAGGTTCAGATTCTTCAAGATGAGTCTGAATAGATTCATTTTGCATAGAATCTTGAAATCTGACATTCATTGATTCCTCCACAGATTGAGTCCTCTTGTTGTAGACTCTGTAGGCTTTGCTTGAGGTTGAATATCCAAGGAAGATGCCTTCATCGACTTTTCTTCAAACTTGCCAACTTGATCATTCGCATTTTTCAATATAAAGCATTTACATCCAAACACATGAAAATATGAAACAATAGGTTTCTTTTCTTTGAAAAACTCATAGGGGTTTTTTTCTAGAATAGGCCTTAGCAAAACTCTATTAATAATGTAACATGCTGTAGAAACTGCTTCAGCCCAAAAACGTGAAGATATATTACTTTCAATTAAAAGAGTTCTAGCCATTTCTTGAAGTGACCTATTCTTCCTTTCCACAACTCCGTTTTGCTCTGGAGTATATGGAGAGGAGAACATATGCTGAAAAAACTTGATTCATCACGGAATTTTGTAAAATCTTGATTTTCAAATTCGCCTCCATGATCTGTTCTTATGCTTGAAATAACATACCCTTTTTCATTTTGAACTTTTTTAGCAAACTTTTCAAAGTAAGAAAAGGTTTCAGACTTACTTGCCAGGAAATTTACCCAAGTAAATCGTGAGTAGTCATCCACAATTACTAGGCAATATTTCTTACCTCCAATACTACGAGTTACGGTTGGTCTAAAGAGATCCATATGCAGAAGCTGCAGTACATGATTAGTGGAAACTTGATTTATTGGTTTAAAGGAATTTCTTACCTGTTTTCCCAATATACATGGTGTACATAGATCAGACTTTTGGTATGACAGATTGGGTAAACCACGAACAAGCTTCTTTGTTGAAATTTTCGTTATCTGCTTCATATTGATGTGTCCAAGTTTCTTGTGCCATAAGTTTGCTTTGTCTTGAATTGAGATCAGACATTGCGATTCATCTGGTTTCACATCTAAGAGGTAGATATTTCCATGTCTTTGACCCATGAATGACTGAGTAGAATCTTTACTGGCTCTTGAACATATTCCCTCTTGAAAACTGATTTTGAAAACGGTATCGCATAGCTGACTGATACTGAGCAAATTGTAGTTAAGTCCTTCCACTAAGGAAACATTGCTGATTGTGAGGTTTCCAATCTTTACAGTTCCAAATCCCACAATCCTTCCTTTGATGTTTCCTCCAAATGAGACTTTTTCACCATCTACTTGAACAAGCTTTATGAAACAATTTGAATCTCCTGTCATATGTCTTGAGCATCCACTATCCAAATACCATTTTACCTTCTTCTTGATAGTGACATGCATTTAAAAAAGAGACTCAAGCTTTCTTTGGTACCCATATTTTCTTGGGTCCATTGGTGTTAATATGATATGCGGTTTTTGCCCATACTTTCTTAACAGGTTTCCAAACCATAGGACATTCTTTCTCAAAATGATCTAAACTATTGCACTTAGAACATCCGAGAGCATTACGACCTCTTTGGTTTTACAAAAACCTTTTTGAAATGATTTTTGTAAGCATCTCTTTAGGGTCTTTGCTTAATTCTTTCCTTCACTTTAGGAAAATCAATTAAAGGAATGGTTTATGCTGTCATTCCCAAACCAGATTTATTAAAATAAGGTCTTTGTAATGAAAGAATTTTCTCAAGTTTCTCAGATCCTATTGAAAATCTTTTTGAAATATTTGATATGTCAATTTTTAAAAATACATTTTTTTAAAAAGATTATATTCACTTTCTTTAAGAGAAGAAACATTTATGTTTAAACATTTCACCTTTTCTTTCAAAACACTTTCCCGATGTTTCGATGCATAATTTTCCTTTTTGAGTTCGAAATCCTTTTAAGAGAAGTCTTAAGACTAAAACACAGCTCATCAATGTATTTAGAAACTTTAATAGGGATTTTGAAGTTACTCACCTCGAATTCACTGTCTGAATCTGAGTTTGTCTTAGAGTTTGAATCTGAATCTGATTGTGCCATCAAACATATATTGGCATAATCATCATCACTTTCTTCACACTCTGTATCACTCCAGGTTTCTGCTTTAAGAGTCTTTCGATACTTTTCAGCTTTTCCTTTCTTCTTTCTCAGAAGAGGACAGTTGGGTCTGATGTCTCCCTTCTTTTTACATTCAAAGCAGACAACATCTTTGTTTGATTCATCATCTTCAACAGACTTGGTCTGTTGCTTTTGAAAACTCTATTTCTTTGGATTGGTTCTTCTTCCTTTTCTGTTCAGCTTTCTGAATCTTCTTATCATGAGAGCAAGCTCCTCATCGTCCATATCGTTTTAGAATCGTAACATCGGAATCATCATTGGATTTTAATGCAATGGATTTCTTACCTTTAGGATCTTCGTCTTCATTGATTCGCTCCACTTCATAAGACCGAAGAGTCCCAACCAACTCATCGACGAGATAGTGGCATGATTCTTTGTGTCTCTCTTATTGAGGTCTTTATGTGATTTCAATCCTTGGAGAGTCCACGCAGTAGCTTGTTTATCTTCATGGGATCAGAAATTGGTTGACCTTGATTTTCAAGACCATTCACAATTTCTGTAAAATGACTAAACATGTCAGTTATAGATTCTCCCGATTTCATTTTGAAGGCTTCGTATTGACCGAGAAGAATGTTGATTCTGGTCTCTTTCACTCGATCTGTTCTTTCATAGGTAATATGTAATCTATCCCAGACTTCTTTCGCTGTAACACAAGAAGATATTCTATTATATTCAGTAGGTGACAAAGCACAATATAAAGAATAAATTGCTTTTGCATCAAGAGCTTGTCTCTTGATTATCTCTTCCTGAGTCATTTCACTAGACTCAACAACTTCTTTTCCTCTCTCTGAGACAGGTGCAGCTTTAGGAATGATTCCCTTTTCTACAATGTCCCATTCCAGAGGATCCTTTCATCTTAGGAACGCCTTCATTTTGTTTTTCCATATGTTGTATTCCTTTCCATCAAAGTAAGGCGGTCTGGTATTGCTTTGCCCTTCTACCAGCCCTGGAGCTAACATACTAGCCATGGATCTTTAACTCTGAAGTAAAACACTTCAAACAAAGTGAGTACACAAGCTCTGATACCAATTGAGGTAGCTAGTATAAGCACCTAGAGGGGGGTGAATAGGTGCAAAAACAATTTCTTGTGATATGTGAGCAATATTAGACAATCAAAATGAAGCTCGCCTTTTTGATATCACAAGTAATTTTGATCAAAGTAAAAGAGAGTAGGGAAGAGAAAATGAACACAAGGTTTATAGGGTGCGTTTGGATGGGCATTTAGAAAGCCCATCCACGCCCCAAAGCCCTTTCACCCTAAAATAGGGTGTTTGGCAACCATTCCCAAGGGGCTTTCAAGTGAAAGTCTCCCCTTGGGAATGCTGAAATTTTTTTGTTCCTAAACTACCCTCATCAATTTTTCATATTTCCGTTATTACCCTCGTATTTATTTTTTTAAATGAAAATTCAGCAACCCTTTGCCGGACCGGCGAAGGGCTGCGACAGCCCGCGAGCGATTTGGCGCCGGCGGCCGTCGGCGGAGGTCGCGCGACCCGGCCAGAGGGCCGCGGAGGTCGCTCGACCTCGGGCGACCCAGTGAGGGCCACCGGAGGTCGCCCGACCTCGGGCGACCCTCGGCGGGTCGCTCGACCCGGGGCCGCGCCCCGGGCGACCACCGCCCGGGTCTCGCGGCCGCAGCGGCCCTCGCCGTCGCGCGACCCTCGCGAGACCCGGGCGAGGGCCGCTGCGGCCGCGAGACCCGGCGGCGGTCGCCCGGTCGCGCGACCTCCGCGCCCAGGTCGAGCGACCACGGTCGCCCGAGGTCGGGCGACCTCCGGCGGCCCTCGGTTGGGTCGCGCGACCCTCGGGTCGCCCGACACAGGGCGACCTCGGCCCGACGGCCGCCGGCGCATCTCGCTCGCCGGCGGCCGCAGCCCTTCGCCGGTCCTTGTGAAAGTTTTTTTTAAGGAAAAGAAAAAATAATACCCATCAAAGCCCCTTGTGAAAGTTCTTTTTACCAAACACACATTCAACTCAAAGTCCATTTGCAAAATTTTTTTACCAAACACAACTGCATTTTCCCCAAGTAGCTTTGGGCTTTCAGCATTTGCATTGGACTCAAAGCCCATTGCAAATGCTGAACCAAACGCACCCATAGTGGTTCGGCTTATTTCAAGCCTACGTCCACTCTTCCGCACCGATGCCCCACCAAACTAGATTTCACTATGAACAAAAGAGATTTTACAAAGAATGTTCTCCCTTGATTCCACAAGTGTAGATATTCTACCACACTTCCTCAAGGTTTCTCACGAATATAGACTCTCTTTTGCGTACAAGATTTCGCTCAGCAAATGAATTGACTAAGAACAAGGAGCTTCAGACTTTGGAATTCTTCTATCATACACACACTCGAACAACTGGAACGTCTTTATTTTATACTCCTTTATACCATCATACCCGCTGGCACTTACCAAAGGAATTCCTCCAATCTACCCGTTGGACGGAATCAATTAGGAAGATCATTCGAGCTATTTAAGGAACATGTCGATAGCCCATCAATCCCGCCGCCCATACAATCGGATCTCGGTTTCCATAAGTAGAACCTTCCAAGTATACTTCGCCAATCATCGGATCCTTAATCAATCTTGATTCGAATAAAGGATTCCGTTATGTCATATCCAGCCAAGAGATCTTCGTCAGTCGATAAGATCAAATTCTTAACAAAACATCCAGTCCTGGATAGACCTTCTTCGACAAACTAGAAACTGTCAATGAGGATAGACTTTGAGTCTTGAGTCTGGCAGTCCGGAGGTCTTCACACTTTAAATAGTAGAGTCTGCAAATATTCAGACTAGACTGAAGGAAACGTTTTGTCAGCTTCAAAACACTTCACGAAGATTTCTCCAACAAATATGAGCCTAGAGTGAGCCTTGGAGAGCAAGCAAATAAGTGGACCAATCACAAACCAACACCAAATGACCTAGGCGCCAACTCAAGAAGACAAGTAGGCCAACTCGTTATTTAGGCGTAATAATGAGTTTGCATAAAAATCTAAGAGCAAGAGGAGGCATCCTCACATTTTAAGGATGAGTCATTCTCTCATTTCCTCTCTCTTTCTCTCCTCACTTTCACGCCTTCCTCGCCAAGCTGCCTTAGGAGCCATTCAATTAGCAAAGGAGCATCTTGAAGCTAGGCCCAAAAATTTATAAGTAGACTTTCCTAACTCTTTGATAGGGCGATGTGCTACGCATATCAATTTAGGATCTTGTCATTGCTTACTTGTATTTGCTTGTATGTTGTGCTTGTTGCGTGCTTTCAATTACTTGTCTTTGCATCAAGTAAATCATGATCTCACGTGAGTCTCGAGCACACCTGGATGATGAAGAAGGGTCTCGGCAAATTGGATGTGTGCTGAGGTGGGTGCACAGCCCACACTTGATCTCGGGACAACATTGAAGTGTGTTGTTACTTAGGACAAGCATCAGGTCGATACTGAAGCCAAAGCAAATGATTCCAAATCAAAAACATGAGCCCGAATTGCATCCGGCATGAGTCTAGTTTAATATGGCATAAAAGTCATTGATTCACTTTGTATGGCATGCTTTCGAGCCTTTCATTCGGCTAATAATTCAAGATAAAAATGGATTGATTGATGTTCAAATGCATGGATACATGATAGACTTTTACTGTCGACGCTGGGGTATGTTGGGTCGTTGCCTGGGATAAAGCCCTGAATGTCGTCTTGGTATTGAGATCATGGACCATGCCGACCCGAGTGAGGCCAATGCCTAGGGGTTGCCCTGGATGCTGTCCTAATAATGAGATCGGGGTGATACCAGTTGTTAAGGGAGGGATTGATGCCCGGTTGATACCGGAAGAGTCGATGAATTTCGACTAACTGAACTAATTGAAATAAATTGAAAGTCCAGGTTTGGTCCATGACTGAAGAATGTGTGATGCTTGAATTGATGCTTGCACCAATACCAGAATTAAGGCTTGCGAAAGCTGGGTTTGTTTAATATGTATTATTGAGTCCTTGCATCAATTTGAGCATATGTGTGCATCGGGTCACTTAGTGCTTGAATGAGTTTTATGTGATGCACGCATTCCTCTTAGTGGCTGGAATGATCGTAAGCCATGGATCTTTGGAGAGCTTGTTCTTATGCACTAACTCCTTGTCTTTTATGCTTGAAAGCACATAGATGATCGAGAGCTTTTCATATGCATAAGTAAGGCAAGGCCCAAACCTTATTATTGATTTGCCATCAACAAGTACGTGATGATCTTGTATCCGAGGATCGATGGCGAGCCGTCATCCTATAGGATAATTAGGGGTTTCTACTTGTTAAGTTATCAACTCACTTTTGTTCTTTTCACCATTTCAAGTGTGGGATGGGTGAACAAACCCTATTGCCCAACCGTCTTGATCTTCTGATTGATATGGTTACTACTGTGACGAATATAGTAGACTTAGAAGAGGACGTCACTTACCAGAAGTATATTACCTTTGTATGGGTCCAAGAAGAGGTAGACACCTTAATTCCCCATGTGTAGGAGGCTCGGTGCCTCATTTTGATAGGGATGTTTTAGGTCCCATCCGAGGCCTCATCCTTCTAGTGGATCCTACGGGAGCATCGTAGAAGAAGGGCCTAGGATGGGGAGGCATTTTTGGAGGAGCTCGATAGAGGAGTTAGGCTAACTAAGCCTTTTAATCGTCGATGTGTGGTAATGAAGATAAGTAGTCCAGGACTAAGATGGGCATGTAATCATAATAACTTTTGATATGTGTATATATGTATGAATATATGCTACTTTTGTTTGCTTGACTTCCATGTTTGTTTATGTACAAGGATTGTTTTTAATTCGCTTCCACATATGCTTAATTAAAGATAAAATATTTTTGGGACAATCAACGTGCTTAGGACGTAGATGCTAACCTGTCGAGTCACAATCTCGTACCAAAGGTGGGGTGGGAGTGTGATAGCAAGGGTCAAGCTTTGCGAGCCATGAACAAGGCCTAGCCTCCGACGCTGGCTTGAGGCCACGAGGGTGGCCTCGCACTAGGCTAGCGAGGCTTGCCCTCATAAGCATGACATAGCCTTGGGCAAGGGCTAGAGCCTTGCCAACCCTTGCCTTTAGTCAGTCGCCGAAGTCCAGTGACTGGTTGAATGACGAAGGAGGAGAAGGAAAGAAAAAGAAAAGAATTATAAAATAAATAAAATTAAAAATATGAAAATGTTAATAAATTTGCCCACTTTAGCACCGGTTGTATCATGTCGGCCAATCAATATCCATGTTAGCAAAATTCGGCCAAAATCTGGAAGGACTGAATTGGTATAAGATAAAAAGATTTAGGACTAAATTGACACCGATACAATAAGTTTAAGATTTTTCTTATACATTTCCCCATTATTAAATAATTCATAAATTAAGACTCACGTGGGCAACGTCTTATTTGGTTACTTAAAATATTCCCTTTGAAGGGTTGGCATACTTGAATGGGCAAGGTCATCACAAATGGTATCCGAACAAGACCAACTTAAATAGAGATGTATGGTTCTTGGACGACTAGACCTACACCTAATTTGACAAGGTGAGGAGTGATCAATGAGATGAGAGGGCTCAAATAAGGTGCAGCTCCTAGCATGCTTCTAGCATGGCGGGAATGGACCAATCCTAGCATAGAACATGGGCAATATTACTAGGTGACATAGACCAACATTAAGTGGGAGAGGCATATTGAATAATTCATTAAAAAAATGATCGTTGCCTTGTATGGTTACTTTTGCTTCTTTTGGAGGCCTTAACTCATGGACGATTGGTTGGGTCATCACGTCATATGCGTATTCTCATATTCTAAATTATAGATAGGCCATCTCATATGACATGATCAAGCTTTCTAGATGACTCAACTAAGCTCTCCCATGGAGATATAACCTTTGATCTTGTGCACAGTCTCATGCAGCTATTGTGATAGTGTTAGCACCTAAAAAGTGATCGAAATAGGTATTGGCCATGGAAAGAGATATTGGATTTGTGAGGCATTGATGTATGAGGCAAGTTATTGACTTTATAATTATGAGATATCATGTAAATTATGTCAATCAAACTGTGATTGGCATAGGTTTGGTCAACAAAAGGATTAACATGCACCCGTTGGTATTAGTCAACAGTGTGGCGCCAAAATTTGACATGCCTGGCATGGATGGTTGGTATTGAAGCGCAGGACGAAGACTAGTGCGTTATAAGTAGTTGACATCCATAAGGCCCAAGTAGTTGGCATACACATGACAAATTGGTTGGTATGAATACTTATCGGCATTAGAAATTGATACCAGCTGTGTCCAAACATGAGAAACTTGTCCAAAATGTGGGGGCACATCCAGAACATGGAAAGCACATCCACAAAGGCTCCATTTAGAATCAGCTTTGGAATGGGCTTTGATATAGCTAGTATAAGCACCTAGAGGGGGGTGAATAGGTATAAAAATAATTTTTCGAGATACGAAAGCAATACTAGGCGAACAATGAAAGGAAGATCTCCTTTAGCTACCAAAATGAATTAAGATCAAAGTAAAGCGGAGAGTAAGGAAGAGAAAATTAAACACAAGGTTTATAGTGGTTCGGCTTATTCTAAGCTTACGTCCACTCTTCTGCACTGACAGCCCACTGGCTGGATTTCACTATGAATAAAAGAGATGTTACAGTAGTGCTCTTCCTTGAATCCACAGTGTAGATACTCTACCACACTTCCTTAAGGTATCTCAAAATATGAACTCTCTTTTGTATACAAGATTTCGCTCGAGAAATGAATTGACTAAGAACAAGGAGCTTCGGACTTTGAAATTCTTCTACCGTTCACCTCTCTCGAACAACTGGAACGTCTTCCTTTTATACTCCTTTATGCCATCATACCCGTTGGCACTTACCAAAGGAATTCCTCCAATCTACCCGTTGGACGGAATCAATTAGGAAGATCATTCGAGCTATTAAAGGAACATGTCGATAGCCCATCAATCCTCCTCGCCCATACAATCAGGATCTTGGTTTCCATAAGTAGAACCTTCCAAGTATACTTCGCCAATCATCGGATCCTTAATCAGTCTTGATTTGAATAAAGGATTCCGTTATGTCATATCCAGCCAAGAGATCTTCTCCAGATAATAAGACTAAATCCTTAATGTAACATCCAGTTCTGGATAGCCTTTCTTCAATGGATTAGAAACTGTCAATGAGAATAGACTTTGAGTCTTGAGTCTGGCAATCCGGAGGTCTTCAGACTTTAAATAGTAGAGTCTGCAAATCTTTAGACTAGACTGATGGAAACGTTTTGTCAGCTTCAAAACACTTCAAGAAGATTTCTCCAACAATCTCCCCCTTTTTTATGGTGACAAAACTTTCCTGCAGATTTGAATATCTTTGATCTGCAAAACATTACTTAAACAAATATGGATATCTCATAAAGATAAATGGCTTACTAGAATCTGCAACCATAGAAAAATAGATTAGCCAATCATAAGATATCAATAGTACTTAATATTAGCAGTCAAATCCAAATCCCAAATTCAATCCACATCCAGACACAAGTCAAGTCAAAACATCAAACATCAAAACAACCTAAAAATCAACAAGTTCAAAATAAGTTCAATGATTTCAAATCTCGCATCTCTCCCCCTTTTTGTCATCATAAAAAAGATTGAGATGGAGTCAAGATTGCTTGGGAACACGAACAAGCTGGAAATCTCCCATTGACTGTACGATGCCTCCCAGCTTTTCCAAATCTTCCTTCAGATGAGCCACTTCTTCACTTTTAGCATTTGCTTGAATCTGAAGAGCAAGGGCTTGGATATGATTAGACAAGGAAACGGAAGAAGCCTGTCCTGCATTCTTCAAGTTCTGAACTTCGCATTCCAAAGCATATATCTGACTTTTCATTTCCAAGAGAACATCAAGGATTCTGCGGAAATCTGCTGAATTATCAGTCTGCGTACTTGCTTCGGCTCATTCTGATGGAGTAAAAGCAAACGATGGTATATCAGCATGGTCACGCAAATTTGGCGATGAAGCATCATGTCCCTCCTCAGGGAATTGAGAGTCATAAATGTCCTCTGGGTCTGCTGGAGAGCGGCTGACTCCTTCACTGGTAATAGGATACGAGGACATTCCTCTTTTCTCACTATCTCCCCCTGTTTCCATGGCTTCTTCATGCTCTCCTTCCTCTTGATTTTCTCTTTCTTCTTCTTCTTCTTCAAATCTTTCTTTCTCTGCTTCTTTTTCTTCAACTTCTTTCTCCTCTGCTTCTTGCTCCTTTGCTTCTATCTCTTCTTCTTCTTTCTCCTGTCCTTTTCTTTCCTCTGCTTCTTTCTACTGTTGTTCCATTGATTCTGGAGTAGAACGACTCAGCTTCTTTAATGCCATAGCAGAGATGGTGAGGTCATCCTCATTATCTTCATCTTCCATGATGAGAGCTCTTCTCTTTTTGGATGGAGCAACCATGGGCTCCTTCCCTTTTCTTTTCGCTGCAGAAGAGACTGGATGAGGCTTGGCAGGAGTTGTCTCCTTCAATTTCTCCAACGCCTTGTCGAGTTCTTTCAGACGCATTTTGGACACCATTTTCAATCCTACCACCAATCTGTCACACGGTCGAACACCGAAAATTTGTGGAGGCTGAATATTCAAATGTCTGAATAACTTTGACACAAGACCTGGATAAGGAAGTTGACCCATGTCTTTTACCACTGCTCTATACATGTGGAACAGAATAGTGTGAGGAAGAGAAAACTTTTTCCCTGCATTGATGGCGTACATCAGCTTTGCCTCTGAATTTGAAACATCAGTCTTGGAAGTTGATTTTGGCCTGAGACAATTAATCACAATCTTGTGAAGCAGAATGTTGAACGCACGCATCCTTGAGTATGTAATCCTTCCCTCTGTCCTTCTGTCTTTAACAAGCTCCAATGTGGCACGAGTTATAGAAACACTGATGGGTTGATATCTTCCTCTCTCAACACCAATCACATCCGCCAGCATATCCACATCAACCACAAAGTCTTTATCACGAACACTAAAAGAAATTCTATTCGCATCCAAGAAGAGGATCTGCGTCTTCAAAGATTTCTTCCTCTTGTTGATGATCACGGTCCTGTGGACTAGATGGTGGAGAATGACGCTACTGAGAATGTTGTGGGCTCTGCTGACTTGGTAACTCCTCTTCTTCAGCGAGATCAAAGTGAGTAGGCCCCTCACTCATTCGCCATGGTCCCCTGCTTGCGATCCTCGAAGACTTTCTTGAAGACGACATCTTTCACAGTCTTCGAAAGATTCCAAACTTGTTTTTCCCAAGAAAGTTGACAACTTTTTGAAAATTAAACAAGGGGAGTAAACAGGAATGGAAGATCGGTGCTTTCTAGGGTTTTTTGTGAGTGAATCGAAGAGGAATGGACAAAATATAAGGCACTGGAAGAGAGGCATACGAATCGTCGTAATAAAAGAAAGTTTAAAGATGCCTTTTCAAATATAACTGCCTTTTTCAAGAAAATAGTCATTTAAAAAATAACTTCTTTTTCGAAAAGAAAACGTCACAGTAGTCATGTCAATAGCAATAATCGAACATTGTTGATAAACGTACCTTTTCAAGATAAGATTCGAGAGAAAATAACTTACAGTCAAGATCTTGTTTGTCTGAGTCTGAGAGTCTTTAGACTTTAACTTCTTCAAGCCTCAAAATGTTGAGTCGGAAACGGATGATTTCGAATTGATTTTTCTCCAAAGGCTTTGTAAATATATCCGCCAGTTAGTTCTTTGAGTCAACAAACTGAATCGAAATCTCTCCATTTTGAACATGATCTCTAATGAAATGATGTCGAATCTCTTTGCTCTTGAGTGAAGAATTGGATTCTTGGTCGATTGATTGCGCCGGTGTTGTCACGCGTTAATCTCCGTGCATGAATCTTTAATTCCAAAGTCTTTTAGCTGTTGTTTTATCCACAGAATTTGCGAACAACAACTTCCAAGAGCTACATACTCTGCTTCTGCTGTAGAAAGAGCTACTGTATTTTGCTTCCTTGAAAATCAAGACACTAACCTGCTTCCAAGTAGTTGACAAGTACCCGAGGTGCTCTTTCTATCAACTCTGCAACCGGCTAGGTCTGCGTCTGAGTATCCAAGAAGAGTAAAGTCTCCCCTTTTTGGATACCAAAGACCGAGACTTGAGGTTGAAGCAATGTATTTGATAATACGCTTTGCAGCACTTAGATGAGATTCTTTTGGGTCTGCTTGAAATCTAGCACAAATGCAAACACTAAACAAAATGTCGTCCGGAGGCGAAGATAAAGAAGTGAACCGATGATACTCCCCGTATAGCTTCGGTCAACTTTCTTTCCTCCTTCATCTTTGTCTATCTTCAAGGAACTCGACATTGGTATGTCGAGTCTTTTGCAATTTTCCAATCCAAACTTTTTGATAAGATCATTAGCATATTTTTCTTGATGAATAAAAGTTCCTTCCTCCAATTGTTTCACTTGAAGATCAAGAAAGAAGGTTAACTCACCCGTCATGCTCATCTCAAATTCATCCTGCATAGTCTTGGAGAATTTCTTGCACAAACATTCATTAGAGGATCCAAAAATAATATCATCTACATATATTTGAACAAGTATAAAGCTTTTGTTTTCCTTTTTGATAAACGAGTAGTGTCTACTTTACCTTTGACAAAGCCGTTTTGTATTAAAAACTTACTCGGCTTTGTCGTACCAAGCTCGGGGTGCTTGTTTTAAACCATACAAGGCCTTTTCGGTCCCGAAAACCGAGCTTATTTGGGTCTTCAAACCCAGGTGGTTGTTCCACATAGACTTCCTCATGGATAAATCCATTCAGGAAAGCACTTTTGACGTCCATTTGGAATAACCTGAAATTCTTATAACAAGCAAAAGTAAGTAACAATCGGATTGCTTCTAACCTTGCTACTGGTGCGTAAGTCTCGTCATAGTCTATCCCTTCTTCTTGCGTATATCCCTTGGCCACGAGTCTTGCTTTGTTTCTTACAACCTTTCCTTTTTCGTCCATCTTGTTCCTGAAAACCCATTTGGCTCCAATAACAGACTTACCTTTCGGTTTAGGAGTCAATTCCCGGACATCATTAATACTTTTGAATTGTCTGAGCTCTTCTTGCATAGCTTCAATCCAGCTTTCATCAGACAAAGCTTCTTCTATGCTTTTTGATTCTATTTCAAAGACAAGAGCCACAACATTAGACTCTTCGCGCCTTTTGGATCTTGTGCGAATTCCTTCATTAATGTTGCCTATAATGAGATCTTTGGGATGACTGGACTTATGCTTCCAGTTACTGGTTGGCTTATCTAGATGATGATCACTTCCTTCATTTGAATCTTCAACAATTATTTGATGCTGGTCTTCAGAAGACTAAGCTGCTTCTTGAGATTTAGACTTTGTAGAATCTGGAGCAGGTTCAGATTCTTCAAGATGAGTCTGAATAGATTCATTTTGCATAGAGTCTTGAAATCTGACATTCATTGATTCCTCCACAGATTGAGTCTTCTTGTTATAGACTCTGTAAGCTTTGCTTGAGGTTGAATATCCAAGGAAGATGCCTTCGTCGATTTCTCTTCAAACTTACCAACTCAATCATTCGCATTTTCAAAATAAAGCATTTACATCCAAACACATGAAAGTATGAAACAATAGGTTTCTTTCCTTTGAATAACTCATAGGGGTTTTCTCCAAAATAGGTCTTAGAAAAACTCTATTGATAATATAACATGCAAAGGTTGAAACCGCTTCGGCCCAAAAACGTGAAGATATATTACTTTCAATTAAAAGAGTTCTAGCCATTTCTTGAAGCGATCTATTCTTTCTTTCCACAACTCCATTTTGCTCTGGAGTATATGGAGAGGAAAACACATGCTGAAAACCAGATTCATCATAGAATTTTGTAAAATTTTGATTTTCAAATTCACTTCCATGATCTGTTCTTATACTAGAGATAACATACCCTTTTTCATTTTGAACCTTTTTAGCAAAATTTTCAAAGTAAGAGAGAAGGTTTCAGACTTACTTGCCGGAAATATACCCAAGTAAATCGTGAGTAGTCATCCACAATTACTAGGCAATATTTCTTACCTCCAATGGTCGAGTTCTGGTTGGTCCAAAGAGATCCATATGCGAAGGCTGCGATACACGATTAGTGGAAACTTGATTTATTGGTTTAAAGGAATTTCTTACCTATTTTCCCAATATCCAAGGTGTGCATAGATCAGACTTTTGGTATGATAAATTGGGTAGACCACGAATAAGCTTTTTTGTTGAAATTTTGGCTATCTGCTTCATATTAACGTGCCCAAGCTTTCTGTGCCATAGGTTTGCTTCGTCTTGAATTGAGATCAGACATTGCGGTTCATCTGGTTTCACATCCAAGAGGTAGATATTTCCATGTCTTTGGCCCATGAATGACTGAGTAGAATCTTTACTGATTCCTGAACATATTCATTCTTGAAAGTTGATTTTGAAACTAGTATCACACAGCTAACTGATACTGAGCAGATTGTAGTTGAGTCCTTCCACTAATGAAACATTGCTAATTGTGAGGTTTTCAATCTTTACAGTTCCAAATCCCACAATTCTTCCTTTGTTGTTTCCTCCAAATGAGACTTTTCCGCCATTTACTTGAACATGTTTTATGAAGCAATTTGAATCTCTTGTCGTATGTCTTGAGCATCCACTATCCAAATACCATTTTACCTTTTTCTTGATAGTGACCTGCATTTAAAAAAGAAACTCAAGCTTTCTTTGGTACCCATATTTTCTTGGGTCCATTTGTGTTAGTATGATATGCGGTTTTAGCCCATACTTTCTTAACCGGTTTCCAAACCATAGGAAATTCCTTTTCAAAATGATCGGCACTATTGCACTTTGAACATCCGAGAGCATTTCGTCCTACTGGTTTTACAAAAACATTTTTGAAATGATTTTTGTAAGCTTCTCTTGAGGGTCTTTGCTTAATTCTTTCCTTCACTTTAGGAAAATCAATTAAAGGAATGGTTTCTGCTGTCATTCCCAAACCAGATTTATTGAAATAAGGTCTTTGTACTGAAAGAATTTTTTCAAGTTTCTCAAATCCTATTGAAAATCTTTTTGAAATATTTGAAATGTCATTTTTAGAAATGCATTTTCTTTCAAGAGATTATTTTCACTTTCTTTAAGAGGAGACATTTATGTCTAAACATTCACCTTTTCTTTCAAAACACTTTCCTGTTGTTTTAGAGCATAATTCTCCTTTTTGAGTTCGGAAATCCTTTTAAGAAAAGTCTTAAGACTAAAACATAACTCATCAATGTATCTGGAAACTTTAATAGGGATTTTGAAGTTACTTACCTCGAATTCACTGTCTGAATCTGAGTCTGATTCTGAGTTTGAATCCGAATCCGATTGTGCCATCGACATATATTGGCATAATCATCATCACTCTCTTCACACTCTGTATCACTCCAAGTCTCTGCTTTAAGAACCTTTCGATACTTTTCAGCTTTTCCTTTCTTTTTCCTCAGAAGCGGACAGTTGGGTCTGATGTGTCCCTTTTTCTTACATTCAAAGCAGACTACATCTTTGTTTGATTCATCATCCTCAACCGTACTTAGTCTTTGCTTTTGAAAACTCTGTTTCTTTGGATTGAATCTTCTTCCTTTTCTATTCAGCTTTCTGAATCTTCTTATCATGAGGGCAAGCTCCCCATCGTCCATATTATCTTCAGAATCTATAACATCAGAGTCATTATTCGATTTTAATGCAATGGATTTCTTACCTTTAGGATCTTCATCTTCATTGATTCGCTCCACTTCATAAGACTGAAGAGTCCCAACCAACTCATCGACAGATAGTGGCATGATTCTTTGTGTCTCTCTTATTGAGGTCTTAATGTGATTCCAATCCTTGGAGAGTCCTCGCAGTAGCTTGTTTACCTTCATGGGATCGAAATTGGTTGTCCTTGATTTTCAAGACCATTCACAATATCTCGTAAAATGACTAAACATGTCGGTTATAGATTCTCCCGATTTCATTTTGAAGGCTTCGTATTGACCGAGGAGAATGTTGATTCTCGGTCTCTTTCACTCGATCTGCTTCCTTCATAAGTAATATATAATCTATCCCCGGACTTCTTTCGCTGTAACACAAGAAGATATTCTGTTATATTCAGTAGGTGACAAAGCACAATATAAAGAATAAATTGCTTTTACATCAAGAGCTTGTCTCTTGATTATCTCTTCCCGAGTCATTTCACTAGACTCAACGGCTTCTTTTCCTCTCTCTCGAGACGGATGCAGCTTTAGGAGTGATTCCTCTTTCTACGACATCCCATTCCAGAGGATCCTTTGATCTTAGGAACGCTTTCATCTTGTTCTTCCAAATGTTGTAATCTTTTCCATCAAAGTAAGGCGGTCTGGTATTACTTTGCCCTTCCACCAGCCTTGGAGCTAGCATACTAGCCATGGATCTTTAACTCTGAAGTATAACACTTCAAACAAAGTGAGTACACAAGCTCTGATACCAATTGATTAGCTAGTATAAGCACCTAGAGGGGGGTGAATAGGTGTAAAAACAATTTTTCGAGATACGAAAACAATACTAGGTGAACAATGAAAAGAAGATCTCCTTTAGCTACCAAAATGAATTAAGATCAAAGTAAAGTGGAGAGTAAGGAAGAGAAAATTAAACACAAGGTTTATAGTGGTTCGGCTTATTCTAAGCCTACGTCCACTCTTCTGCACTGACAGCCCACTGGCTGGATTTCACTATGAATAAAAGAGATGTTACAAAGGTGCTCTTCTTTGAATCCACAAAGTGTAGATACTCTACCATACTTCCTCAAGGTATCTCAAAATATGAACTCTCTTTTGTATACAAGATTTCGCTCGAGAATGAATTGACTAAGAACAAGGAGCTTCGGACTTTGAAATTCTTCTATCGTTCACCTCTCTCGAACAACTGAACGTCTTCCTTTTATACTCCTTTATGCCATCATACCCGTTGGCACTTACCAAAGGAATTCCTCCAATCTACCCGTTGGACGGAATTAATTAGGAAGATCATTCGAGCTATTAAAGGAACATGTCGATAGCCCATCAATCCTGCTCGCCCATATAATCAGGATCTTGGTTTCCATAAGTAGAACCTTCCAAGTATACTTCGCCAATCATCGGATCCTTAATCAGTCTTGATTTGAATAAAGGATTCCGTTATGTCATATCCAGCCAAGAGATCTTCTCCGATGATAAGACTAAATCCTTAATGTAACATCCAGTTCCGGATAGCCTTTCTTCAACGGATTAGAAACCTGTCAATGAGAATAGACTTTGAGTCTTGAGTCCGGCAATCCGGAGATCTTCAGACTTTAAATAGTAGAGTCTGCAAATCTTCAGACTAGACTGATGGAAACATTTTGTCAGCTTCAAAACACTTTAAGAAGATTTCTCCAACAGGCTTTGGCCATCAAAAGCCCCTTGGGCCAAAATAAAGCATTTGGGAAAAAACTTTGCAAGCCTCTTAATGGCAAAGCTGGCATTTTGTACGCTGAAAGTCCAAGGCAAGTCCTAGGCTGCCTTGGGCTTTGAGCATTTTCGAAAGGCTCGATGTACTGTTCATCGTCTTCTTCGTCAAGTTCTCGAATGGTCGCCGGTGAGGTTGCGATGGGTCGGCGACGGATTGGAGAGAGGCTGGCGTGGTCGCGGCACCCTGGCGACCGTTGCCAACCAGTCGCGTGACCCAGATTTGGGTCGCGTCAGTCGCCTAGGTCACGGCGAGGTCGGTCGCCACGACCTCCAGCGACCCATGACCTTGCCGGGACCCAGATCTGGGCCGCGGAGGTTGCCGGAGGCTCGGAGGTCGCAGAGGTCGCCTGGGTCGCGACGAGGTCTATCGCCGCGACCTCCGGCGACCCACAACCTCGTCGCAACCCGCATTTGGGTCGCGGAGGTTGCCGGAGGTCGCGCCGACCCAGGCGACCCACGACCTTGCCGCGACCCAGATCTGGGTCGCGGAGGTTGCTTGGGTCACGGCGTGCAACCTCCGCGACCTCGCCGCGACCCGGATCCGGGGTCGGCCGAGGTTGCGGAGGTCACCCGGGTCGCGGCGCGCGACCTCCGCGACCTCGCCGCGACCTAGATCCGGGTCGCGGCGCGCGACCTCCGCGACCTCGCCGCGACCTAGATCTGGGTCGCTGAGGTCGCGGAGGTCGCCTGGGTCGCCGACGACCTCCGCGGCGCCGTGGGTCTTGCGACGGCGCAGCAAGAGTCGTGACCCTAGCCAAACGCTGCCCTTCGCCACGCCGCCTCCCCCTCGCTGAACCATCTACCTTCGCCGGACCATCTACCTTCGCCGACAACTATTAGCTCTTCGCCGGTGGTAACTGGCGAAGCTCTTGGCCGGCGGTAACTGGCGAAGCCTTTGGCCGGCCAACTCTCTTTTTTTTTCCTTTGAAGTCTTTTACAAATTTAATTTACCCAAACACTATTTTGCACAAAGATACTTCAAAATGGACTTTCACAAATAGATTTACCAAACACAATTTGCATTTTGGAAAACACCTTTCACTCAATGGTCTTTACATTTCCCCAAAGACTTTTCCCAAAAGTCTTCCCAAACGCACCCAAAATCAAGAACAAGTCTTAGAATGTGAAATTGAAATTCTAGAGGTTCATCACTATAAGGACATGTCCAAAACCAAAACCAATCTATGAGGCCGGTGTTTAAAACTTGGGAGTATCAAAACTTGGAGAAGAAGTGTGAATATAAAAGTACCCTAGAGAAATATATATATATGACACACTCTCAATCAAATCGCAAGATTTTACCTATTTTCTCTGAGTCCCCGTAAGGTTAATTTGTCTTCCTTTGATCGTTCGTACAAGAACAAATGCTTGTCATATTTGCCATATGGATTTTGGCCTTCAGGGGAGAGTTTTTCTTGATGGCTAGCATCTATATGGTAAATTTTAGGAGCAGTAGAATGATCCAAGTTTTTTATTATTTGAAAACAAATCAGATAAATGTTCCTCTTTCATTAAAGAGAGATCTCAAGTGTTGTGAAAACAAACAATCGAACAATAAAATAAATTGAATTAGAAAAAAAAATCGAAGATCAGATTTATGTGATTCAATCATAATTACCTATGTTCCATGGGGAGAGAAGCACCAAATTCTACTATAAATCAAATGATACAACAGAAATTATAACCACACTCAAGTCACTCAAACACTCTTAGTATTTTACAAATCTCAATTACATTTAAAGCTCACATAGTGTTTAGCTCCATAACTCATCGCTAAATAATCTTTTAATGTCACAAAGGAATTATGCACAAATTCTTACCACAAGAAATAGGTGTCAAAACATAAAGGCTTTTGGTATAATTACATGAACGAAACAATGGAGAGACCCATTGCCAAGCACTCGTGAACGGGGCTTTGTTAATTCTACGTGACCAACTAAGCAGCCCCACAACTATAAGTACATATTTAGTCATGTATGCACTCTGCCCTAAAACTCCGAACCAACTTCTGCACGGATAATTCCGCATCTTGCTCTGACCTATTGTTGAAGGTCTTCAGGTCCACGTTGGACTTTCCAATTTTGCTGATTTCTTGCCAACTTCAATACGGAAATCTATTTTCATATATATTTAAACAAAGTCCACAACAAACTTTCCTTTTCCCTTTTTTCTGCTTGGCCTACAATCTGGGGCACTAATTTTGATATCAAAGCAAAATAGAAAATATCCAATTTAAAATATTCAAACATCCATAAATAACAAACAATCTCGAGACGGGTTTCGTTTATTAGACTCAAACTTGAGATATATTTTAACATCAAGGTTGACTTTCCAAATCCTCCTATCATCAATTTGAAATGTAGATCTTGTTACCCCTCTGGTAGAATTTTTGTTCTTTGAGCAGTAGGTTAAGATTTCTGCAAAATTCTACTCTACTAACTAGCTATTGGTCCATTGAATGGTAAGAGAAAAAAACCAAACAAATTGCCTCATGCTAGGTTTTATCAAATGGAGAAATGGATATTACTAATCAATGAGGACACTAGAAGTGTCAAAATTTATGTATGGGTGTTCATTTTAGTGCCAATTTTTTTTTTTTTTCGGATCACTTGAGTGAAATTTTTATTAAAAAACGATCACTTAGGTGTCAATTCCAATCTAGGCTATTAATTTTTTAGTCCTATGTAGCACGTCAGCGTGCCCTATCAGCATATAATCCATGAACAATGCTGTACAAAAGTTGTAAATAGTAATTATTTGAGTGCCAAATTTTACTTAAAGTGATCATTTTGGTGCCAATTGTTGTTAAAAAGCTTTACTTCAGTACCAAGCATGCCACGTGGAAAGGCCATATGGACTAGATTATTTAAATAATATGCCAAGTCATATAAAAATTTTAATTACAAAAGCCACGGATTATTTTTTGGTGGAATTTTTTACCATTGGCACTTAAATGGTCCGGCCAAAATTTTGAGTATCAAAGTGCGTATTGTACACAACTTTTAGCACTTCTATTGCTATTTGCCCTAATATTCACTTCACCTTATAGAGAGTGATTGATCTGATGGAAGGGAAAGTCGTACATCGAAAATACATAGAAGTTTTTTTACCAAGTCTCAAGAACTTCCGACTTCCAACAGCCATGTAAGTCAACTTCAAACTCCAGAAAGATCGAGCATAACCCAATTATTATCATGGTTTTTCATACTCTCAACAAATATATAACTTTGCATATAATCAACGTTCACTCTTAGCAAAACTCATTTGACCTCTTATCGTAGATGGAGGCAAGAATTCTTTTCAAACATTTACTGTAGACGAAGGGTCGCTCCCACATAGCAAGATGGCCTGCTTTCTCAATGCACTCCAATGTTGCTTTAGTTCCCAATTTTCTGCCAAAAGAAAGTGATTAAACAAGTCAAAACTGGCAAAGGAATTAAGTGGAACGAACACGTATCAACAAAGAGTCCCAGCCGTAACTGTAACATCAAAGATATTACCGCATGGGAAGATTTAAAAAAAAAAAAAAAAAAGGACTATGATAGTGTTGGAGAAATGCTGTGAATTAAATTCAACCATATAATTTTTATATATAATATATTTAAGTAGACTTTTGGATATTAAATGCACCAAAATGCAATGAAACGAGTACTTTGTTTTTCAAATGAAAATTTGATAGTTTTGCCAAGGAAGCGAAAATTAAAGAAAAATAAACTTTTGGACATTAAATGTACTAGATTTAATATGTTATTTTTTAGTTAAAAATAAAAGGATAACGAAAATGGTTAATATCATGAAAAACTACAAACCGGTATACCAATGATAAATTACCTCCAATAACCATAAACCGGTATACCTATAACAAATTTATCATTCATTAGTTTCTATTAACTTTTACTATTAAATTACCGAATTGGATGACATATGGCAATTGATAGATATATCGATTTAAGGTTTTACCTTTCGTCACCACTTTCTACCTTTTCGTGGTATTAATCTAATACAATGGAAATTAGTAATTGGTAAATTCGTCATTAATATAACAATTTGGGGTTTTCTTGTGGTAAAAAGATTATTTTGGAGTAAATTTATCATAAGTATAATAATTTGGAGCTTTTGATGGTAAAGAAATTAATTTTGAGTAAATTTATCACAGATGTATTAGTTTAGGATTTTTTTGTGGTATTAACCCTGACGAAAATCAATGGAAAGTAGACTTTTTTAACAATAAATTCTCTGAATTTAAGAACGGATCACTTTTTTTTTTTTTTTTTTTACAAATAATGTTTCAAGAAGAAATTCAAGAAAGTCTTTTCAAATTCAATGTGCATAAAAACAATAACATAAGTATTTTATATATATATAGTAAAACTGACTACGTACAATAGCTATGACGCAAAGATAGATCTCGTTGTACATGTATATATAAATATCTTTAATTAAGCTTCCCGCAACACAATAAGAAAAAAAAAAGAAGATGGGAGCTACTCTTTGAATTCCTTCACTGTTTCCACACTGAATATCTTATCCTCCTCGCCGCAGACCAGATGTACCTTCTGCAAAGATTGGTTATCATTTGCATATTTCTAAAATGGCTATATATCACGATATATAGACTAATCAAGAATTGAAAAATTAAAGTAAGTTTAAATTTTCATATCAAATGTAAGACAGTTTGATCATTATAAAGGAAACTAGAGTGACGTGATTTCTCCACCATGTCACGTGATTACATGTCACTAGGCGACATGGAGTAGGAATAAGGTTTCCATCTTCTTGTGAGTATTTTCTTTTTCTGTAAATTTATTTTCTCCTCATATATAGCTATCATGAGATTAGGCTCACCACTCTCTCCTGACAAGAAGCAATATTAGCACGTGAGCCATATCACAATCTTATCGACTACATCGGTACAAGGAAAGATGTATGCAAATGAATGCCCTTTTTTTGCTTTAAGAAGAGAGAGAAAGCTTCTTCAGGATTGAATTAAACCTGGGAGTACTCTGGCAAAGTGAAGTCCTTGTCTGGAATGACGAAAGCCTCCAGCAGTTCAGCTTTCTCCTTTTTGTTGTCAAACATGACCTACAATCCACAAAGTAGAAAAAAGATCGATTAACAAAAATATTTTGAATTATTATAAAGGAAATGACGTCCTCAATCCATGCAAGAAAATGCTTAATCGAAATCTAAGGTAATTTTTAATTGATCGATTTGTTTTGCAATAATTAACTATAAAAAAAATGCACACTTAATGTCCAGTTTTTCGTTATTTGACTTTTTACTTAGGTCTTTTTCCTGTTTTCTTAATTGTGTTTGTTTTTTCTTAAATTTCTTATTAGTTCTATCAATATTTTCGTTAAATCTTAATAATTTTTAGTTTTCAGTATTACTGTTGTTATTAATTTCTTTATATATCAACACTTTAGTTAATTTTTTTCTAAATTTTCCTTTTTATTTTTATTTTTCTCCTATGGAAGTCAAGGTAAAAGAAAGATGTCTAGTTTCAGTATTACTATCGTTATTAATATCTTCTTATATTAACACTTTCTTAATTTTTATATTTTAAATTTGCTTTAATATTGGTTTACTCCCATGGAAATCAAGGCTAAAAGAAAGATGTCTATTAAAACAAATGAAATACACATTTGCCCTTTAAAGTCATGGCTAATGGAAAGTATAACATATGGTTAACAATTACAACAAAATAAAACTTCATGAGGTAATGTGTAACAATTGAAGGTTTAGGAGTAAATGTATATTACTGCACAGTTCGGGTAAGTTTTGTGTATTTTACCCCTCAAACTTTTATCAAGTATCTACCTCCTTCTCAATTTGAGCAATGCTTGAAATATAAAAAAGCTCGCAATGCAAGTTGGTCAGATCAAATTTTTACACAGGCTAAGGGAGACTGTGTATTAAAGGATCGGCTTCCAATAATATCTTGTTAAATCACTTAATCTACAAATTTTTAAATGATTAAAATATCTTTCGGATTTCTCTTTGAGTATAGTATGAAAGGGAGAATATTCAATTGAGTAAGGAACCAATGAGTTTCAAGGTGTTTCTGTGCCTTAGTTACTAGAAAAGTTTATTGAGCTCATACCTCTAAACTGTCCTTGAAAACACGATTAGGGATTCTAGGCAACCTGTGGCTCCCAACGACCTTCTTCACCCCACTTACGGAATTTGGCAACAAAAGCTCTGACCATGTCGGAAACCCCAGTTTTTCCAAGCACTCCTTGCTTATCGACTCGGTCATTGCCGGTATGGAGCACGTTGCCACCACCGACTCCACCAGCTCGGGCTGTGACTCGGCCAACTTGAATGCCACCATCCCACCATAGCTGAACCCCACCACCGTGCACCGCTGCAACCCAAGTGCCAGCAGCCCCTTCGCCACGCACTCCGCCTGGAAGTCCACCGTCCGGTGGCTGTCGCCTGTGGCAGAGCTGCCAAAGAAGAGGAGGTCCGGCACATACACGGCGTACTTCTTCGCGAGCGCGAGGACCTGCAACTGCCATGTCATCATGCCGTCACCGACGAAGCCATGAAGGAAGACGACAGCGTTTTTTTTGTTGTTTTGACTTTGGGTTGGAGCCCAGAAGTTCATGATGGTTCCGGGTTCGATCTCAATCTTTTGAGGTCTCACGCCGGCGAGCTTCATTGT
Organism: Eucalyptus virginea; assembly: GCA_014182375.1. NCBI lineage: Eukaryota > Viridiplantae > Streptophyta > Magnoliopsida > Myrtales > Myrtaceae > Eucalyptus > Eucalyptus virginea. The sequence continues at coordinate 28,359,397 of CM024520.1, forward strand.
CGCTCGCAACAAGGGCTGGTACAGCTTGATTGTGTTCACCATTCTCTCTCTCTCTCTCTCTCTCTCTCTCTCTCTCTCTCGCTCTCTCTCTCTCTCAACTTTTGTTTTTGTTTGTACTGCTTACAGAGATGGGAATCGGTTTGAATTTATCTCTGCATCGAAAAGAACTGTCGAAAATAAAGTTGCCAACATGCTAAAAACCACTCACATGGGAGTCCAGCTGTTCATTTCTTCTCCTCGTTTTTGTCACGTGGATGAGACCCACATTACTTTTTGACACGTCATCATCCATCAATTTATTTATGTACGTCTGTATCTAAATCTACGTGAATTTAAATTATTCCCATGCTTTATTCCCCCTGCGATTGACAATGCCACGAGGTACTAAGATACTCAAGCAGGCAAATTAGTTTGAAGCTAAGCGTTGACACCTCAATTTTGGTGATTTAATTATTAATTTATTGCATAAAATTAGGGATCATTGACCTCCAAACAAAAATATTTAATTAAAATTGCACAATTAATTGCATTTGATTGGACTGGCAGTGGATGGACTTAAATAAATAGTTCTAAACTCAATGAAATTGGACTAAGCCTGCTGTGAAGAGAATTCTTGCCCAAATCCGTCTGAGCCAAAATTGGCACAACAATAAAGCCAAGTTGGAAAATATTTAATAATTGGGTAGCTTCGTTTGATATTATCAGAATTAGATTCAATGAGAAAGGGGAACTTTTTTTCTTTTGTGGAGATATGGCGTATCGTTTAAAATTTTTTAATTGGAAAGTCATATAAAGTGGGCTTCACATATTGAATTAAGAAGGGTCACATATTGAATACACCAACATATAATATATGCACACGTGTGTTAAAAAAGAGAAATAAGATTGAGGGGAGGTCTGCGTTTGGGTGCTGAGGAAATTTTAAAATAATTGTGAAGGACAAGCCACAACTGTTGTTCTTTCCCACGTGGTCAAAGTTTGAGAAAAGAGGGAGACTCGGTCAAGCATCATCAAGAGCACAACGGCACCCATATCTGACCATGATTGAGACAACACCAAGCCATCCCAGGCGCACGACCGAAGGAGAGTCCAGGCGCACCGACATCATCGTTGATGACAGACTAAGCTACTTTATTTGGGTTTTTAATTGACCCACCGTAAATTGATTAGCTATGACTCTTATTGAAGATGGCATATAAAAAATTTGATCTTAAATTCCGAATTCGTATCAACTTGGGAGATAATGATTCAAGTTTAGACTTAATGAACAATTGGCCAAACTCTAAATGATATACTTCGAAATAAGGTCACAACACTAAGTAAAAGGTGGAGCTTCAAATAGAAACTCGACAATCGCATTTGCAAGCATAGGTACCAACAAATGGTTGGTATTTTAACTAGCATCACTAGAGTTGTAGGGATTGGTATCCAAGGAATAGGAGTGCCTTCCAAGAGCGTCTTTTGGAGGCTCTATTATCCAGTTCCAATTAAATAGTTTCTGGTAAGCCATAATGATGGAGGCATGAGGGTTTTTGTAGCTGAGGGAAAAGAATTGCATTGAAATAGGAGTGGAAGTGTTGCAAATGTAGAGTGCGTAGATTGGTATTAGTCACCCAAATTACTTATTTGCTGATATATCAGATGCAATGATATGACAACACTATAAGGTACTAAGATACTCAAATAGACAAATTATCTTGAAGCTGAGTACAAGGTGGCACTTTAGGTCGACGCTCAATGCTCACATTAGCAAGCATGAGTACCAACTAATTTATTCTCACCTGCACCACCAGAATTTTAGGGAGCGGTATCCGCGGAATAGAAAGGCCTTCCAAGAGTGTCCCTTTGTGGCTTTGTCATCCAATTCCAACTGGATGGCATCTGGTTAGCCACAATGATGCATGAGGGTATTTGAAGTCGAGGGAAAAGAAGTGTGTATTCCTTGGCTATTCAATAACAGTGAAAAAGTTAAAAATTGAAGTGTTTAGATTGTCAGTTAGTCACCCAGATCCCTAATTAGTAGAGAGTTCACATTTAACGAGTTAACATCACAACAAGGTACTAAGATACTCCAGTATACAAATTGTACTAAAGTCGAGTAAAAGTTTGGGCTTTAGATTGAGGCTTGGCAATTGCATTTGCATGACTCGACTTAGCAATAGGAGCCTCTAGAGATACCGGCGGTGAGTATAAAGTTAGTCAAAGAGCTTTAAAAGGGTGCACAATTTTCAACTTCCTTGGCAAAGAAAAAAGAGCAGGGCGGAGCACTTCCTGTCCTGATAGTGTTTAGAATTACCTTATTTGCCTCAAGCATGTTGTAGGGCAAAATCGATGGTGTTCAGGTTGACCGAATTTCAAAATAAGGTAATTTACGATTAGTCTTGGACTGGAATTTAGACTTCAGATTGGTGCAAACTCGAATTCAAGATTAATTTGAGATATGATCAATATTCAGCCAATTAAGTTTACGATAGGCGTTCGAATTCAGAGATCATGATCGATAGAAGAGAGGTTTGCGAAATTTTGGTGGAATATTTGGATCTCTTAAAAAAATAAAAAGAAAGAGAAAGAGGAAGCCTTTGGAAAGGAAAGTGTGTAGATTTTGATAACCAATATGTTGGCATAAGATTCATCAACGGACTCCACCAATTGTTTATTTCCTATGAATTCTCCATGATATGTGGGATTTCTTCGGCTATTAAAAAAGCGCCAATGAGAAAGCAAAATCACGGCCAGCAAAGAGCGAAAACGTAGGAGATCGTGGAGTCTGAATAGAAGGAACGAGAGGGAATGATGGCCAATCAAAAGGGTGTTGTTTTATAACTCAAGGTAGACGCCTATAAACGGGGGCCATGTACAAATACTCAAGATAGAGAGAGAACACACTGAGAAGAGTTCTCGAAGCGAAGCTTTGTCAAAACGCCGAACTCTCTTTCCTCTAGCACCCCTCCTCAAGTGGCCACTAGCCTACACAGCCAAGGGTGTGCATGACAAAATTTTTGGAATAGAAATTGATTTATGGCCAGAAATTGATTTCTCAATTTTTGAAATAGAAATTGAGAAGTTAAAAATTTTAGTTTCTGATTTCTTCTTCAAATCAATTTCTGAAATTGAAATCTGTTCTAGAAATAGAAAAATCAAATTGCGTTACCAAACAGATTTCTATTCCAAACCTGTTCCGGGAAACAGAAAAACAGAGAAATAGAGAAGTAGAAATTTTATCATGTGCAACTCAAGTGTCTCGAGGTCCGCTAGTGACACTCCAAACCAAACCCTCCTACCGTCTGTCCTCCTACGTCTCGGCCGCTCATCCTGGACGTGCTTTAGTTGCCCGATATCCCAGGTGAGTCAAGGTTTGCGCAATCTCATTTAACATTTCGGTTTTAACTTATACTTTTAATTATGTGTAGCAATTATCCTCTTGCATTTGTCAATACGTAATAGGGTGCTGGACCTTTAGGCCTAAAGGTCGGGTCCTTCGTATTGCCTCATTGCGTATTGCAGCGCTGGACTTTTGGGCCTAAAGTTGGGTCCGTAGCGTTGCCTCATTCATGATTTTAATATATGTACGTGATTGAATAAATAAGTTCTCATTGCATTATTATGATATGTCATTGAATAATACTTGTGAGTTTTAGGTGACACATATTTCGAAGCATCATAAACTTTAGTAATTGTCATGTAAATATTGCATGCATACTTAGAACTCAGGGCTTTCATATCTAAGGCATTGCATATTAATTTTAGAATGCATATAGACTTAGAATAATACATAGTTTTCATTAAGATAAAAAATGTCATTTTTTTTATTTCATATAGATTGCATGTAGATTTAAAGTTAATTAGTCTCATAGTTTGCATATCACATAATGCATATCACTAGACAAATCATACATTCTTGGATTAATTATTAGTAATTATATTATGTAGACAACTTTAGCCGGTAATTGCATTATATACATTACCCAAATTGCATATAGATAGTAATCATTATGTGTTTGTTAGTCACATAACAAATTAATGACTAGTTCACGGTGTCACATGTAGAGTACTAGGTTTTTAAAAATAGCACTTCATATGGTTTTCATTATAGAATGAGTTCATTACTTCCCATAGGTCATTCATATATGCTAATCGAAAAAATTGCATCGTATTTTCATTAATCATGTAGTAACTCAGGTTATCCATTCATGCATGATTAGGAATTAATACATAATAGTTTATTTTGTGTACTTTTGAGGTTTTTTTTTTTTTTTTTTTTTTTTTTTTTGTGTGTACTTTGCGGTTGTTCGTCTTTTGTTAATTCATAAAAGGAAAAAGAACAAAAAATCACATTAGAGAGTCTCATATAGATTAAGTTAATTAGAGTTGATTCTAGAAAATTCACATTGCATGTCACTTACTAGGTCCATGTCATTTAAAATTAATTTTAATTGATATTTCAGAGTATTACTTAGTATTAACTCCATAACATAGAATCTAAAACCCATCACGAATGTAATGTAACTATATCATTTTTTTCATTTTTTATTTACTTAATTAATGCATGTAGGTTAATTATTGTTACATAGAATTTTGGGTTTTATTTGTGCATTTTCTTGAGTCTTGCATGTTAATTAAATGAGAAAAAATATAAAAAATTAGTGTAGATTGCATACTAGTTGGTCTTTAGTTCATGCATGGTGCATTGTTGCGACCTCTTTTTTCCGCACCCACATCGGGGGCGCCTTGTGGAAGCTAATGGCTCGGCTGAATTTAGTAGGCCCAGACTCTCCCAAGTCCATGACTTTAATAGTCTAAGTTTTTAACCTGTAAATTAATTTTAGAATGGAGTTGCCACTAATCGGTTTGGGGAGGGTCGATTAAAAACCCAAGCGAAGTATCGGGAGAAATAGTCGCTCTTGCGCAACAAGAGAAATTAGGATCGGGGACTTGATTACACTAGTTAATCACTAATGCCATTTCGGTACCTAATCTTGCTTAAACCCTAAGGCTTTTTAGATTTTTGAGGGATTTTTCATGCATTTGATGAGGAGGAAAACATTTTTGGGTCTTTTTCTATTTTTTTTGGACATAAAAGGGATCTTTTTTATTTTTGGTATTTTTAGAAAATACAAGTCTTTTTTGGCATTTTATGAATTTTTGGCTTTTTCATGAATTTTTGGCCTTTTTTGGATTTTTGGCATTTTTTGGAAAATATGAAATATTTTTGATTTTTTTTGGAAAATAAAATATATTTTACTGCTCTTTAAATATTTTTTCGAAAATAAATCATTTTTTGATTTTTTTGATTTTTGATTTTTTTAAATAAATAATAATAAATAATTTATTTTTTATTTATTAAAATATTATTTTAAATAATAAAAACTGACCCGGCCGGATCCACGGGTTGTGTCCGACCCGGGCCAGCCCAAAACGCAGATGGGCCCGCTATGTGGGTCCGACTTTTTTTTTTTTTTTTTTGAAACGATGCCGCGGCCGAGCGTTTGGGGATGCCCGGCGACTCGATGACCCACCTGCAACCCAATTTCTCGGCAAAACCCTACCCAACTCGGCTCCGGCTCACGACCGTCTTCCGGCCGCCCCAAATCGCACAAAACCCTACCCGGGTTTCGAGACCCGGATCCGTTTCGTGACCGGAAATCGCAAACCTTAGGGTTTGCGAATCCGCGGCGCCGAAGGGGGGAACGGAGGCATTATGGCAAAGTGACGACGACAACGGTGGCTACAGTGGCTACAACGACAGCGATGACAGCGGCGACGGCAGCTAGGTCACCGGAAAACAGTGATTGAGATGAATAGCAAGGGCAACGACAGCGAGCTTCTCACCTTTCTTCAAACAGGAACGGCGACGGACAACCTCCCACTTGGCGGCGACGATCGAGGCGCGGCGAGGGTTTCTGGAGAAGCAACGGTGACGGCGATGACGGTGGCGACGGCATCGGACGGTGGCACGGTGTCGCGCCGTAGAGGGGCTCGATCACCCCAGATCTGAGGCGCAGATCTCGGCCAGACCTTCCTCAGCCTTGATTTTCTCTCACTCCGGCCAGATCCGAGCCTCCACCGGCCAGATATGACCCTCTCGAACTCGGTCGTTGCCGGCCTTCCCCGAAGTCTCTCGGTGGAGGGTGGGCTGAGCTCGCGACTCAAGTTCTCCCCTACGCTTGCCCTTTGATCTTTCCCAATGTCTCTCAGTGAAAGATCTCCGAGCTCGCCACGCCTCCAAACGGTGCTTGCGGCCGCCTATTTATAAGCAAAGGAAATCCAGTCGACGAAGGGCCTCGGCCACCGGCTCGGCTTGCCCACCGCTTTCCCTTGGCTGAACCAAAGTGTCCCATCAAGCTTTCCAAAAGCCCGCTCGCATTAATGGCGTCGAGATCTTATCCTCTCCGACTGACGTCGGCCTACTCTCCTCGGCCGTAGGCCGTCCTTCGCGCGTCGGTGTCCTCTGTGCGCGTGAGCTGCAGAGGCGTAGGGGAAGATGGAAGAAGGAAGAAGAAGAAGAGAAGGGGCCAGGCTGAATTTGGAAAAAAAAGGGATGGGCCCTAAGCCCGCGTGGAGGGAAAAAAGGGGGGCTGGCTGCTTTTGCTTTTTTTGCTGTTTTTGTTTGCTTTTTTTATTATTATTATTTATTATTTATTATCCGAAAAAGGCAAAAATAAAATATAAAAAAACCTAATTAATTAAAAAAACGAAATTTAGGCGTCAGCATGCATTTGTCTGCATATTTTCCTGAGTAATAGTTTGCACAAATTTTATGATGATGATAGTGGCATGTTGTGCCTAACGCGTCCAAGTTCTTTAAACTCTTTGCAATCTTTTTTTTGCTCTGATTATTGTGTGTTATTTTTGAGATTACATACGACATTATCACCCCTCACATGTCAGTAGCATAGGATAAAAATTGATGAAGACTGCATGCAAAACATTTTTCAAAGTAAAGAAAAAATGTACCAAAAGGGAGTTAGATTAATCTCGTGTAAGTAAATCCTCACATCCATGAATCTTTAGCTCATAGAAATAAAATATATTCTCACAGTTTACTTTGGTGTCTAATCAATCTATAACTGATTAGTGGCAGCTCTAAAAGGTAAGATGAATTACATGGTTAAATTGAGTACCAAGTTGTGGTAGGATGGGCTTGGGAGAGTTTGCACGAAACGCGAGCAGTTGCCTCGTGAGAGAAACCTTTGTTCTTGTTTAGTAAATCCGTTAGCTTTCCCTTAGTTGTTCACTTTCGGGATGGTCGCAACAATATCACATAAAATCACTATGTTGAAAGGGGTTCTGATGCTACATGTTGTGATCACTTATAGAGATGGAGCTCCGAGGCTGCGGCCTACGATCACTAACAGACTATGTCAAAACAAGTACACTAGTAGCATGAGAATACTAAGCAAGATCATTTTCATTTGAATAAACATCATAAGAGAGGGCATCAAGAGGGTATTATCATAGAGAAAGCATTGATTGTATGAACAAATTAAGCCAGATTTCTTTGTTTGAAAAACAATCAATTACATGAAATTGTCATTTGATTGGGAAGATATCATCAATCAACAAATTTCCCTAAGATGTCATTGTGAAAATGATCTTGACTCAATGAGAAGGATTGTTAAGTATGCCAAATGAGAGTCCCTTAATCAGAAAGGACTTCTCACGTATGCTCAATAAAAGGCTTTTGATCCCATCCATTAATGTGGGAATCAGATTGAAACACTCATTATACCTGCACTTCCAGTGTTAAAGGTATTGAGAATCATTCTCAATAGGTACACATTGACTAATCTGAGATTCGAAGGATTGTAATGTGGGCTCAATAACCTAAAGACGAGACAAAGGATAAGCATAATTTGCTAAGAAATGAATTAATTAGTCAATCATCATCTTCCTCAAGATTTCAAGTCAAAAGGTCTAAAGATGAGACAAGATAACCTTGCTCCCATTTCCTTGACTAGGAGCTTTCAATGTGAACTTCATACGTTGGTCTAAACTACTCCAATCTGAAGAGACTTGATTAGGGACTGACTATATTGGGGTTAAGAAATGAAAGGCCTATTAGGCTTAAAAAATTTCAAGGGATTTTGGAGCCGGTGATAATCTAAGCATCATTACCAACTTCCTTCTAAAATTCTCTAATTCTTTGACAATCAATCTATACATGAAAGTTTTGCTAATGCATACGTAGAATCTTGATTCAACTTTTGATTCTAATGCATATGTAGATTTTTCTTTTTAACACTTTCGGCATTGATGGGTATTTGCCTTGCTCTTACGTGGCGCTATTTTTCATGCCCCAAGCTTTTCATCGTCTTTTTCATTTCATACTTTATGGCTTTACCATTCAAAGCATTCTACATATCACAATTCAATGATTTTTTTTCTACATTTGAGAGCTATGGACTCTCGAGACTCCTTGTCTTTACTCACGGCTCTTGAAAAATCACATGCCTTGCTCTAATGTAGGGGATGATCACCAGCTAAATATTCAAGAAATGAATTATTAGGCTCAAATTGACTTTGCAAAGGATGTAAGTGTGTAGGATAAAGAATTGAATGTTACTCATCACTTTGGGGTGTTTCAAACTTCCATTTTTTTACCTAAAAGACAGCATAAAAAGATTTATGCAAGTGAAGACAAAAAATATCTCTCGTCTTTTTTCACCATATAATGTCAACCAAAACCTCCATATTTGCGCCATTGTGGGTGGTTCTTCATAGGGGTCTTTTTATAAGTATTTTTCACGTTTAAAGGCTTAAATGGGCTCACTATGGCCAGTTGTGTTGTGTAAGATAGAGAAAAGAAATGCCTCACAAATGAATCCTTCATCCTTAAATGATATGGGTTTTTTTCACTCAACTTTCAAAGTGTTTAATGGATCGGTTTGGAAGATGGCTTGCCTTTCCTCATCCTAAGTGCTACTCACTTAGCATGATTAAACATCATTTTTTTCTATTGTTTAGATCATTTAAGTAGATTAAACTCTATGGGGAATTTTGATTCAGAATGAATGATCCACCAAGCGAAAAAAAAAAAAAAAATCAAATCAAGAAGGTATTCATTGTCTTTGTGGGAAATTGATTTCTTCCCTCAATTTTTATTTTTTTCCATCATTTTAAGAGGAACATAAAGTTTTCTTTTTTGTGATGAAAATTCTTCATATTATTTTCATTTTATTCTTAGGGAAAAAGGTATTTACCTATGATATGGTGACTTGGTATTCCTGTAAAGACTGACAAGGAATGTGTTAGAATATGAATCTCTAGGGATTTAAAGATTGGAAAGATACAACATTACCCTTCATTTTGGGTAAAGTGAAATTGATATAATTTTACCATTGATTTGATTGGTTCTTCTAACACTAATGTATACCTTTGGCCCTAAGGCTTTCAAAGTGCCTATGGTTTTGCACTCAAGACTTAAAGATACTAATGGATTTTCTCTTAAGGGTTGAAATGCCTAAGGTTTTTCACTGAGATTTCTTGCAACTTTTTTTCTAGTTTCCTCATTGGGTAAACAGGATAAGAAATAGTTTATGGGGTATTGCCCAAGTCAAGCCAACGGCCCTCAATTAAACGCAGGCTATCCCAAGCCCTTACCTCGCATAACATTAGGTTCATTTTAAGTTTCGAATTAATACTAAAGGATTCTATGCAAGACAAGAGTCACCACAAATCTATCGGGGTCAATTAAAAACCAAGCGAGACACGGGAGTTTATCTCGCTTTCTATATAACTAGAGATGAAGTAGTTTTGAGGATTTGATTACTCTGATCAATCTAATTAACACCCTTTCGGTATCTCTAACTTAGTATGATTATTCATCTAAGTGATATAAACAGTTTTTTACCAATTATGATCCTAAAGGCCTTTAATGACACTAAGTGTTCATGCCATGGTTTTTGAGAGTTTATTATAATCCTAATACTTTCCCTAAGCATACTAAAAAGGAAAAGAACAACCAACTTATTGAAAGTGCAAGAAATAAATACCAAAGTATTGAAAACACCTAAAGTAAAGCACAAGAAATAAATCCTAATACTCGTCAGGCAAAAAATATACATAGCTTTACTCTAAGCCTTGGAACTACAACACATATAAGCTAAAACCAAATTGAGGCCAATTTCTTATCCAAAAGATCAATCTACCTAAACCTAAGTTGTATCAAAAGCAACCAATAAAACCCCCTAAACTAAAGGTTATGTTATCCAATTGAAACTAAACTAAATCTATTACTAAGATTTAACAACCTAATCAAGACTTCTAGTTTGAATCACTTTCTGATTTTAAAATAAAATAAAAAAAAAAAGAAAATTGAATTTTTTTATTTTGTTTAAATTTTTTTAAAAATTATTATATTATTACTTTCAATTCCGAAAATGGGAACTCGGGCCAGGTCAGAACAAGGTCTGCAATCCGGTCTCGCGGATCTGGCCCATGAAGACTACAAGCCTGATAGAAGAAGTGGGCTCATTGATTCAAGCCCAGTCTGACCACAACCAGAATCAAGTCCAAACTCATTCTACCAAATTAAACCCAAACTCAGCATCCCCAATTAAGCCGAAAAATTATCAATACTGAATCGGACCCAAACTCCCCAAATTAAGCAAGTCCAAATTTGCCAAAAATTTAAGCTTAAACCCACTTTACTGTCGTCTTCGTCTTCATTTTCACCTTGCACGAACCCGAATCATTCAATCTTCTGGTTCTTTACAAAGTGAGCGCAACTACTTGAATGATCGTGCATACACCCTTGGTATTTACCGGAACAAACAAATGGAAAGGAGTGCAATGAACGAACCGATACAAACATGGGTAGCGATTCATGTTAGGGCAACAGATGCAGTGTTACCACCTCGCCATCGAGCCTCATTGATTGCCACCAACACAAGTGACGTTAACACAGCCGGACCCTATATTTCATCAAAACAGGGCAATAGAGAGGAGAGGTTAACTTATCAAGGAGGAGCTATTGGTCGTGGTTACTGGTCAAGCTTGCACGGGAAGTCTTGGTTACTTAACGGAAGCGAAGCTGCGATTCCCACTTCTCTGTCGCAAAGCAAGGAACAGAATACCTCCGACATTCCTTCAAGACCAACGGCGTGGAAAACACACTTCCGAAATCTTCTAGCGACAACCAGCAAAAGAGGCTAACGTCACCGGAGACAGAAGACAGAGGGCCTCGGTGAGAGGAAAAAGAACGATAATGACTGAGGAAATTGGGACTTGTGACAGGCCGCCGAGTTATCTCTTGCAATGGTCGGCTATGGAAGCTTGTTCAGGGTTGCTTGAGATTTTCACAGAGAGAGAGAGAGAGAGAGAGAGAGAGAGCCGATTGAGAGAAAAAAAAATCTCCACGCCCTCCGTCTAATTTTTTTCATTTTTGTGAACGTCAAAACCTTGAGAGATCCCCCTCTTTGAACGTTTGGAGGGTTGGCCGACTTGAATGAGCGGGGTCGTCCAAAATGGCATTAGAGCAAAACCAGTTCTAGTAGAGATGTGCAGTTCTTGGGCAGACTAGACCTATAACTAAGTTCATGGTTTGCTTCTAGCATGGCGGGAATGGACTGCTCCAAACATAGAATATGGGGAGTATCACTAGGTGACACAGACCAACATTGGATGGGAGAGGCATATTGAATAATTCATAAGTTTACACTTCCCAAATGACCACCGCCTTATATAGTTATTTTGAGTACTTCTCTTGGAGAGCTTTATTGGAAAAAATGTCAAAAAAGTCCTAAATCTTTTGTATTCGTGCTAATTTAGTCCTAAATATTTTATTGATGCCAATTTAATTCTAAATCTTTTAATTTGGCGCCAATTTTGGTTGGATTTTGTTGACTGGGTGTTGATTGGTTGATGTGACACAGCCGGTGTTGATGTGAATAACTTTTAATAATATTTTAATATTTTTTCGAATTTATTTTATTTTATTTTTTATTTTTTCCTTCACCTCCTCCTTTCTCTAGCCAATCGTCGGACCTTGGTGACCTCGACCTTGCTGGCCTCTAGCAAGCTTCACCAGCCATTGGTGAGGCTCAAGCCCTCGCTAGTAGCCTTGCCAGATCTAGTGAAGTTGCCCTCATGGCTTGGGCAGCCTCAAGCTAGCCTCACCAAAGGCTGGGTGAGGCTTGACCCCTGCTAGATTTGGCAAGGGCATGCCTCACCACTTAGTGCAAGCAGCCCTCGCGTCCTCTAGCAATGGCTCGAGCTTGGTTGGTGGTCGGTGAGGTCTTGACCTCAGTGGGCGCCGCCTTTGACCAGTCGCCGAGATCCAGCGATCGACTGGAGGAAAGGGGAGAAAGAAAAAGAAAAAGAAAAGAAAATAAAATAAAATAAATCGAAAAAAATTAAAATATTATTAAAAGTTATCCACGTCGCTACCAATCGTGCTACGTTAGCTAATCAACAGCCAGTCAGCAAAATTTGGCCAAAATTAGCCAGAAAAAGACTAAATTGATGCCAAGTGAAAATGTTTAGAATTAAAGTGGCACCAATAAAAGGTTTATGACCAAATTGACAAAAATACAAAAGGTTTATGACTTTTTTTTGGCACTTTTTCCCAGCCTTTACTCATGGGAATTGGTTGGTTCATCACACCATATGCATAACCATTTTCATATTCTAAAATATAGATAGGTCATATCATGTGACATGATCAAGCTTTCCTATAGGCCACCAACCTTTTACCTCATGTACAATCTTATATTGCTATTTGTGAATAAATTGGCACCTAAAAATGACAAAAATACTATTGACCATTTTGAAAGAGACCATTGGATTTTTGAGGCATTGATATATTAAGGAAAAATATCAGCTTTATGAGATGTCAGGCAAAATTTTTTAGTCAGATTGCAATTGGTGTAGGTTTGGCCAACACGAGGATTGACATGCGCGACATTGGTATTAGTCAATGTTGGCCCCAAAATCTGACATGCCTAGCATGGATGCTTGGTATCGAAGCACAGCATGAAGACTGGAACGTTATAAGCAGTGGACATCCACACGGCACAAGTAGTTGGCATACGCATGGCGAACTGGTTGGCATGAATGCTAAAGTTGGTACTAGAAATTGGTACTAGCCACATCCAAAACATGAGGAACATGTCGAATATGTGAGGGACACGTCCAGAACACGGAAAGCATATCCACAACATTGAGAACAAGTCTTAGAAGATGGAATTGAAATCATAGAGGCTCATTGCAATAAGGGCACGTTCAAAACCAAAACCAACTTATGGGGCCAGCTTCCCAAAGCTGGGAAACATGTCCAGAACTTGGAGAATGAGTTGTAAAACGTGAAAGTGTGACCTTAGCGGCTCATGATTATGAAAAAGTGTCTCAAGTATGAAGAATGACACACTCAACAAAATCACAGGATTTTACATATATCTAAGTCACCCATTAGGTTAATTTGTGTTCCTTTCCAATCTGCAAATCTGTTGATGAATCATACAAAAACAAATGTTTTCCATTGATAACTCTATAAAAAGTAAAGTTATTCTACCTATTATAGGCAACATATAATGTAAAATTTTTAGAAAATATTTGGATTTCCTTCTATTTACTCAAATTTTCCTTATTTATGCAGCATAATGAGACATCGAGAAAATAAGGAAAAAATTGAGAGAAGAAGAAGAAGAAGAAGAAGAAGAAGAAGAAGAAGAAGAAAGGAAGACGTTCCACACAGAAGCGTTAGAAAGTGGATGCCAAATAAGGAATTATGTGATTTATTCCGCAATTTTATACAAAAAATAAGTAATTGCCTTGTGTTAGGAGTCTTGTATGTATCCTATAAATAGGATACAATTGAGAGCTTGGGGGAGACAGCTAGGTTTTTATTTTTGTTCATTTTTTCATTGTTTTGGGAGTTTTTAAATTATTTTGAAGAGAAAACAAAAAATGGTAACATAATTCTTGTTCTTTGATTCAAAACGTTAGGTTTAATTTATCTTTTCGTTTCTTCTTCTATTATGTTATAATTTTCTTTTGCTACGATTACGATGTAGCTTAACCATGATAATATGAATTTTATGCTTTTTTAATGTTTTGCAAGTAATTTCATTGATGTGAGTTTTTGTTATTGTACTTAATACTTTTAAGTGACTAGCCATCATTTTAATGATCTGATGTGCATATTTAAGACTAAGAAGTAATAATAAACAACTACTCCTTATAACATATAGCCGTGATTTAAATGGGTAGATATATACTATATTATTTGTGTAGCTTTTGATAATTAGGTGATAAAAAAAAAGTCATTTTCAATTGAGAATAATCATAAATTTTAATGCACTTATGTTTATTTAAATTCATAGAAATATGGTGAATTGATAAATTGAGTAAGTTTGTTATACCTAGAGATATGATAGTGAATATATTAGGAAATTTCACTATCACATGTTTAATATTATTTTTGTATGCGTAATGATAGGAAATTCATATGTAATGGTTATGGTGAAATCGGATGCTTTAACATGTTTATTTGATTGATTAATCTCAAATTCTGAAATTTTGATTCTAAGATTGTCAATTTTAAATTATTTTCAAATTTATTTTGATTTGTTAGATAAATTCTAGAATTAGTCTATTTTTAATATTTAATTAGTTTATTGATCATCAATTTCTATGGGACGATATCATTTATCATCACTATATTACATGTTCGACAAGTTCATTGACACGTTTATTTGCATTTATAATTTTACAAACATCCATATTTGCCAATATGGAGTTTGGCCTTCATGGGAGAGTATTCCTTGGCCGCTAGCATTTATTTTGCGAATTTTGGGGGCAAAGAATGATCCGAGTATTTTATTTTTGTTTTTTGGACGCTCAACAAATAATTAATTTTGCATTTGGATATGGTTCACTCGTGGCTGACGTCTTATCAGAGAGAGAGAGAGAGAGAGGTTTTGGATGCCCTGAAGTTCAAATAGTAGAGACAGGTGTCAAAATACAGTAAATGGCATAGGTAAATTGGGACACTAATAAATGATCCTCATCCATCAAAGAGAGATCTCAAGTTTAATTTTCACACTCTCCTATCATTGATTTATAGACATCCCCACTTTTGTTTTCTATAAAAGCATCAATTTGAAACGTAGATCTAGTCACCCCTCTAGTACAATTAATGTTTATAGAGTAGTTCGCTAAGGTTTTGCAAAATTCTACACTACTAGCTATTAGTCCACTAAATCGTGAGAGAAAATCAAGTATTCTTGAAAAAGGGGTTTTTGTCTATCCAAACAAATTGCCTCATGCTAGGGTTTATCTATGGAAAAATACTAATATTCACACCACATAATATAGAGTGATTGATTTGATGGACGGGACGCTGTGCTTTAGAATTACTTAAAAAAATGTAGCCATGTTTCACAAAGTATTTCCAATTGTCATGTATTTTAATTTCAAACTCCAAAAACATGGAGGATAATTAAGTACTTCATTATAGTTCTTTGTACTCTCAACAAATAAATATGCATATAAACGGTGTTCACTCGTAGCTAAACTCGTTTGACCTCTTATCATAGATGGAGGCAAGAATTCTTTTCAAACATTTATTGTGGACGAAGGGTCGCTCCAACATAGCAAGATGGCCTGCTTTCTCAATGCACTCCAATGATGCTTTATTACCCAATTTTCTGCCAAAAGAAAGCAATTGAACAGGTCAAGTCAAAATCGTCTGTGGACTGCCAAGCCAATTGAAGTATGGGAAGAAGAGCCCCCTACAGATAAGATCGAGGAATGTAAGTTGAGTCTTATTGGGAAAATTGTTACCAATTCTTCTGTTAATCTTACTGCTTTTCAGAACACAATGAATCGCATTTGGCGCACAGAGAATGTTGATATTTCACAGAGGGAGGAAGGTCTCTATGTTTTTAAATTTAACTCAGAAGCGAAAAAAACAACGTGTGTTGGATAATGGTCCCTGGTTATTTTCTAGCAATCTGGTCATTCTTAAATCCTGGACCCCAAATACTCCATTTCATTGTTATGATTTCACATGTTGTGCGTTTTGGGTGCAAGTCTTTCGCCTTCCCCTAGAGCGATGTATGGAACAACTAGTTAGCAAGGCCGTTAGTGAAGTGGGAACGGTACTGGAGGTCAGAATTGAGACTAAGGAGAAATCACCAATTAGGGTGGTGAGAGCTAAAGTGGAAATCAGCCTCAAGGAGCCTCTCAAACCCGACAAACTTATTCGAATAGCTAGGAAAAATATATGGCTAGACTTCCGTTATGAACGTCTACCCCACTATTACTACTCCTGTGGAATTATTGGCCACTATGCATCATATTACAAGGAAATTCCATATGACGATGCTAAATTTGACAATAGGGATCAACTCTACTATGGACAGTGGCTTCGGGCTGATGTTCAGGAACACAGCCCATTCTGGCAGGCTTTTTATGAATCACAAACTACTCAAGAAAATCTCGAAGAAATAGTACCTGAAACTCCTCCATCTGGACCATTCCTACTCCCTCCTGCCCCTTGTGAGGTCAACCAGCAATCCCTCCCAATGGAGGCTCAACCAACTCAGCAGATGCACACTACATTAGAGAATAGAGTTTTGAGTTCCGCTCTCCTTGCTACTTCCCAGGGAGCTCAACCACAGGCTCTACCGATCCCTGCACCAGACCAGCAACATGATCTTCCAATTTCTATAGCTGGGGCTTCTTCATCAAAAAAAAGCAAAACATAGTCGCTTGCACACAAAGACAAATCCCCAGAAAAAGGTTAAGCGGTTTTCTCCGTATAGCTTATGCTCTATCTTAAATGAGACATTAGATGAAAGTCTTCTTTTGGATACCCCAATACTGGAGGCCTCGAGGGCCAGTGATTGGGCTGTGGTGGCTTGCCCGAAGAAGCCACCGATGGACAAATGAGGATACTAAGTTGGAACTGTCAGGGATTGGGCAATTCCCTGACAGTTCAAGCTCTAAGGGCCTTAGTAGCTCAAGAAAGGCCCGATATTGTATTTTTTATGGAAACTCGAAACTAGGAACATGTTATTTTGAAAATTCAGAGGAGGCTGAATTATCCTAGTAGTTTTGTTGTTAACCCTATAGGTTTGGCTGGGGGGTATGGTGCTTTTTTGGCGGGACAATGTTTCTCTCTCTGTTAATGCTCATAGTTCTTTTTTCATTGATGCCATATGTTCTGATGATAGCTGCGTTTCCCTTATGTGTATTACCTTTCTACATGCACCTGCTGTTTATAATCAGAGACAGACTTTATGGGCTGATTTGAGGCGACTCAGCCTCTTACATACACTGCCTTGGCTGTGCATAGGTGATTTTAATGAAGTTTCACATCATTGGGAAAAACTAAGGCAGAAACCAGCAGAACGGTATAGATTACATTCCTTCAGAGAAATGCTACATGATTGTGCCTTGTTGGATATGGAGACTAAGGACTATGCCTATACATGAGTAAATCAGCGAAGTGGTGATGCAGTGATTAAAGAGAGGCTTGATCGTGCATTATGTACTATTGACTAGCGAGTGGCCTATGCGGATGCTGAAGTTCTAGCTTTACCTGCCCTAGGATCGGATCATAGCCCACTCATACTTACTACTGTTCTTAACTCAGTAAGAAGGAGCAGAACATTTACCTTTGAATCTTACTGGCTGCAAGACGCCGACTGTCATAGGGTAGTTTCCGATACCTGGTCCTCTTTATCTCTTGCTAACTCTACAATCTCCAAGAAGCTCCGAGCTACCTCTGCAGCGTTAGCACGGTGGAGTAGACAGAAATTTAAAGCAGGACATCGTCAAATAGATCTCCTTCAGCAGCAACTCCAGCAATGTACTAACCAACCTGTTGGCAATCATAATAAAGACTAGATCAACTCTTTGAAGGCTCAAATTCAGAACATATGGTTACAAGAAGAGCACTACTGAGCGATGCGTTCCCGCATAAAATGGATGAGATGCGGGGATAAAAACACGAGATTTTTTCACGCCACGACTATCCAACGACAAAAAAGAAATACCATCAGCATCCTTAAGGATAGTAATGATGACTGGATCCGAGATCCTACACATATTAAGAATACTACTTTCAACTTTTTTCGGGATCTTTACACTTCAGTGGGCTATAGGGATTTTGGTCCTATTCTAGCACAATGTCCTCGACTAGTTACAGATGAAATGAATACTTTTCTGATTGCTGAACTTACAAGGGAGGAGGTAAAATAGGCTACCTTTCAGCTGGGTGCTACTAATGCTTCAGGTCTTGACGGCTTGAACGACCTTTTCTATCATCACCACTGAGATATTATTCAGGAGGACGTTTTTCAGACGGTTAACACCTTCTTGATTTCAGGAGTGCTGCTAGCGGAAATAAACAGGACTTCCATCTCGTTAATCCCCAAGATTCCGAACCCTGAAAGGTTAGATCAGTTTCGCCCGATTAGCTTATGTAACTTTCTTTACAAAATCATATCCAAAATATTAGCAAATTGCCTGAAAACTTGCCTACCTAAGTTAATTTCCCAAGAACAAAGTGCCTTTGTATCAGGCAGACAAATACAAGACAATATACTCATTGTTCAGGAGGTTCTCCATCAATTAAAAACTCGAAACAGCAAGAAAAGGTTTCAGGGTATATTGAAATTGGATATGAAGAAGGCCTATGACAGGGTGGAGTGGGATTTCTTGGATGCTTATCTTCGTCAAATGGGTTTTCAAGATAAATGGGTTTCGTGGATAATGCACTGTGTATCTTCTACTTCTCTCAGTGTCAAGCTTAATGGCAAACTGCTTCCTTATTTTTAGCCATCTCGGGGACTTCGCCAGGGCGACCCTCTCTCACTCTATTTATTTATCCCGGTGGCCAATCTGCTCTCCTCTCTTATACTACAAGCTGTTGACATGGGCTCTCTTAGGGGTATTAAACTTAATAGATGGTGCCCTATTTTATCCCATCTCCTTTTTGCTGATGATGCTATCTTTTTCTTGGAGGGCAGAACTAGCAAATGGCAAAATCTCGGTAATATCCTAAATCAGTATTGCCTAGCCACTGGTCAAGCCATTAACAGAAATAAATCTGGTCTATTTATGGGGAAATCATGCCCTCAGCTACTTAAGATTAACTTGGCTAGCGAACTACGGGTTCCTATTTTGGAAAAATCAGGTAAATACCTAGGGTTACCTTCAGATTGGGGTTCATAAAAAAAGGACATGTTTGCTTGGATCCTTGCTTGGGTAAATGCAAAATTGGAGGGGTGGAAAGAGTCTTTCATTTCAAAAGGGGGGAAGGAGGTTCTTTTAAAATCAGTCATTCAAGCTCTACCTCAGTATGCTATGTCTATATTTAAGGTCCCGGTTTCTATATGCAAATCTATTGAACAAAAAATATCCAGGTTTTGGTGGCAAAACAACAACAACAAATCTAGCATTCATTAGAAAAACTGGGATCTTTTGAAAGCAAAAAAAGATAGTGGAGGTATGGGGTTCCAAGACCTTCTGACCTTTAATAAGGCCCTCCTAGGCAAGCAGGCTTGGCGACTGTTCCAAGATCCTTCGTCGTTGTGGAGCCGTGTGTTCAAAGGCTTGTATTTTCCTTCCAAGACCTTTTGGCATGCGGATAGAGGTCACAGACCTTCCTGGGGTTGGCTGAGTATCCTGTTAGGTAGAGATTCAATTGGTCCAAAGCTTCAATGGTCAGTGGGAAATGGCCAATCGATAAAGGTTAGAGAGGATAAATGGTTACTTGTCGGAATTCTGGGCGGTCCAGCTCTCAGAGACGAACCTCAAACAGTAGCTGGTTTTATTTGTCCCACGTTGAATAACTGGAATGTTGACCTTCTTAATCGTTCCTTTGATGAACTCACTGTACAGCATATCATTCAGTTAAAAATTTGGCCAGTTTCAACTGCAGATAAACTAATATGGACAGGGACTCAGGATGGTATTTATATTGTAAAGAGTGGATATAATGTTATTCAACAGTCAGCACACCAGCAGGTACATACTCACGCTTCTTCTTCGCATCAAACACCCAAGCATGTCTGGAAGCAGATTTGGAAAGTTAAAACAACACCTGAAATACGCAATTTTCTTTGGTCTGTATGCCAAAATGCGTTACCAATGAAGGACAATCTCTTCCGTCGAAGGATCATCCCAAACCTGGTCTGTGTACTCTGCTCCTCTACCTCCCCAGAAACTACAGAACACCTATTTTTGCATTGCCCATGGACACAAGGCATATGGAATCATTCCCAAGTTCAGATTAATATTGTTGCTTACAACCCTAACCGAATGGACTCCTGGATAGTAAACATCCTCAATCAGAAAAGGGGCTTACCAGATTTTGAGCAAATAGCAGGCCTTCTATGGGAAATTTGGAAGGCTCGGAACCATTTTGTGTTTCGCCGCCATCACATCTCCCGGATTAGATTGTTGAATCAGCTTTTACCCTGGCCAATCTCCAGAAGAGTACCCAGCAGCAGGACTTCACGGGTCGTTCCTCTTGGCTGAACCCTAATCGGTCTTGGCATCCTCCACAGCAGGGCATGGTGAAGATCAATATAGACGGTGCTTTCCCCATAGCAACTCAAATGGGCGCAATTGCTAGTATCGCTCGCGATCACTCGGGTAGCTTGATCGGAGGCTTCACGCACTCTGTCTCCGCGTCCTCTGCTCTCGAGACAGAGATCCAAGCTTAGTTCTCACTCTCAAGGATCTGCTACAACAAAATTTAACCGAATCTCACCTAGTTGTGGAGTCCGACAGCATCATCCTGGTCGAAACCCTCAATCGGTGCCGTCCGCCGCCGTGGGAGTGCCGCGCCCTCTTTGCCAAATGCATTGATCTCCTTCAGAGCTTCTGCAACCTCAGCGTGCAGCACTGCCGTCGGGAAGCCAATGCCCTAGCAGACTGGGCCGCCAAGGCCCATGGACGAGGGTTTCTTTCTCCAACTTGGATTGTCTCCCCTCCTCAAGTTATGCTGGACATACTTTGTAATGACGCCCTAGCCCAAGGTTGTTCCTATTTTCCTACGTGACGTTTTATTATCAATATATTACCTTTTCCGATAAAAAAAAAAAAGAAAAAAGAACAGGTCAAGTCAAAAACTGGCAACGGAATTAAGTGGAACGATCATGTATCAACTAAGAGTCCCATCCATAACTGTAACATCAGAAATATTAGCGGATGGGAAAAATTTAAAAAAAAATAATAATTCTCTCAGGACTATGACAATGTTGGATAAATGTTGTGAATTAAATTCAACCATGTAATCTTTATATATATTATTTTAAAGTAGTCTTTTGGATATTAAATGCACCAAACGCAATGAAATCAGTATTTTCTTCTTCAAATGAAAATTTGAGAGTTTTGCCAAGTAAGCGAAAATTAAAGAAAGCGCAGACTCTTGGACATTAAAAATATAACCATTTTTTTCAGGAGAAGGAAAGTTAAAGCAATGTAGACTATTTTTCGAACACCAAATGCTCTAAATTTAGTGAACGAGTCATTTCTTTTTCAAATAAAAATTTGAAGTTCACCAAGAAAGTGAAATTAAAGAAAGTCTTTTCAAATTCAATGTGCATGAAAACGTTAACATAAGTATTTTATATATGCAACAAAATTGACTACGTACAGTACAATAGCTACGACGTAGATATAGATCTTTCAGTATGTTTACATATAAATAACAATAATTAAGCTACGTGCTACACAAGAGAAACATGATTTATAATCTAATTGGTGAGAAAAAAAAAAGAAGAAAAAAAGATAGACTTTACTCTTTGATATCTTTCACTAAGCCTACATTGAAGATCTTATCGTCCACGCCGCAGACTAGATGGACCTTCTGCAAAGATCATTATAATCATCATAGTTCTTAAATATGAACTGTATCAAAGAATACCACAATGTACAGATCAATCCAGAATTGAAAATAAACATAAATTGAATTTTACTTATCAAATGTAGACGGTTTTGATCATTATAAAGGAAGCTGGAGAGACATAAATTTCTCCACGATGTCACGTGATTGCATGCACCCATGTGTATTGTTTGTCGAAGAGTTGGTTTAAACTATTATAGTCACTAAGCGACATTGAATAGGAATAAGGTTTCAATCTTCTTGTGAGTATTTTATTTTTTTATTTTTTTCTTTTTATAAGCATTTATTTGGCAAAATATGAATGGTGTAGATAATATTTTTCTCAAAATGATCGTTTCTCTAACTTACAAAAAATAAATAAAAGAAAAATATTTTCATTATCCACAAAAATTTAGATATAGATTGTGATCGATAATAAAAATAAAAAAATCAATGACTAATTATTTCAAACAATATAAGCAATAATTTTTAAAAATATATTTTTAAAACATTCATTTTTGGTTAAATAAACGAAGCATAAATTCCTTTTCTCTTCAAATATAGCTGCCATCAGAGTAGGTCTGCCATCAGAGTAGGTCACACATGTTCCCCCCCCTATCTCCTGACAAGAAGCAATACTAGCATCTGACCTAAATACACGGGAACCATCTCACAACCTTGCTGACTTTCGTCTATACAGGGTAAGATGTATGCATATGAATACCCTTTTTTGCTTTAAGAAAAGGAGGAGGAAGCTCCTTCAAGATTTTATTAAACCTGGGAGTAGTCTGGCAAAATGAAGTCCTTGTCTGGAATGACCAAAGCCTCCAGCAGTTCAGCTCTCTCCTTTCTGTAGTCAAACATGACCTACAATCCAATTAAAAAACTCATACCTATCCAAATTCTAAAAATAAAATAAAATAATATCTCGCTTTCATCATGATGTATTAAAGGTACGAAGCTTATCCCACTTCAACGATTTTCTACCAGTGAAATTTTAAGTTATAATAACCTAAACAGTTCTGGTTCAGAGTGTAGGCCTAAGGCTATTTATTTTGGCTATTTAAGTAAACAGATACTTCTTTTGACTTTTTCGAAAGGCATTACCTGAACTTTAAGAAATCATATAAGAAAAATTGTAATATGTGACAGCTATACTTCCGAAGACTTTCTAAAGTGTTCGGACAAGGAAAATTTTAGTCGGTGCAAAACAAGAATATACGCAAAGCACCTCAAAACGACCTTATTATTTTCTCTGTTAGTTATAGAGTAGTAATTTATGTTACTTCAATGTGCAGCCATCCTCAGAATTTTGTTATTTTCGTGTTGTTCCTTTATGTTACTTCAAAAATCATAAATCTTAAGATTAGGATTGAGACTGTATTTATTTATTTATTTAACTAGAATACTCCGTTTCTGTGGCTTTTTAAAGCATAAAAAATAGAGAATTTCTCGTTATGCACTTTGTATATATGCGATTCACTCACATCTATATGTTTTCTCTTTGTCAAATTCTAAATATCAATATTTTGACCCAAAACAATTCTATAAATATCGATATTTCAAGTGTTATGATAAAATCATAGAGAAAATTCCAAATGAAGGCCCGAAGTGATCTCATTTTCTCAAAGAATGACCTAAAGTTGCAATTGTTTTAAATAAAGGTGTGAAATACCCTTATTTTCTCACATAAGAGCCTACAGTGAATATATTTCAAATAAGAGTCTAAAGTGGTTATATTAGTCTCAAAAAAGGCCTAAACTCACTATTTAGTGAAGGGCAATTTTATCTTTTAAATTTTTAAATTTTTTTCTTTTTATTCTTTCTTTTTTCTGTTTTTTTGTTCCAAAAAATCTATTTAAAAAAAAAAAGGTGACCATGCACAGGAGGGAGGCTTTCTCCTACCTATGGCCATCACCTCATCGTCGGTGGGGCAGCAACAATGGCTAGCAAGGTCACCGGTGCAGGGCGAGGGCCAGCGACCCTTACCAAGTAGAGGCAAAGGCTTGCTAGCCCTCGCCAGAAACAAGAGAGGGTGGCAACCCTCTCCTAGATCTTGCCCAAGCCTAGCAGTCCTCGCCCAATGCCCCCCAACCTTGGTGGTGAGGTCCAAGGGTGCTGGGCGAGCACCAATGATCCTCGCTCAAATCTAGGAGAGGGTTGCCGCCCTCTCCCATCTCTAGCAAGGGCTTACAGACCCTCACCTTTGGTCAATGAGGGTCTATTGGCCCTTGCCCGCAAATTGCCACCGCCCTACCAGCAATGGGGTGGCAACCATCTATTTTTGTTTTTTAATTTTTTTTATAATTTTTAAATTTTTAATCTAATTTAATTTAAATTTAAATTGTATTCGGACAAAATATCATTATTCGGCCCGAATTTTTTACCAATCAAAGAAGGCTAGTTCCTTATTTAAACAATCACAATCACTTTAGACCCTTCTTTAAGACTAATATAACTACTTCAAACTCTTATTTGAAACAAAATTCACTTTAGATCTTTATTTAAGAAAACGAGAATACTCTAGACCCTTATTTAGAATTTTCCCTAAAGTCATATGGGAGTTTGCGACATTGAAAAAAATTAAAATTGTAAAAAATTATATTATAAAAACCAGGAAAGAGTTTAAAGAAAGGAAAGTGGTCGTGATGGCGCCAATCTGCCCTAAGATGCTGTCAAGGTGACAGCTCGGTAACGTTGAGCGCGACAAATGTGGATTGACTAGGATTAGGTAGAAGAGAGATGGGTAATTTATAGTTAGGGGAGTTTGGGGTGTAAGCGAAGATGGATGTGCATGTCATTTTCTTATTCGATGGTCAGAGGGACCATCATTTGTCGTTTATGTTCCCAAGCCTAGCTAATGGTCAGAGGGACCATCATCTAATGGCTCATGTTCCATCCATGCTCTAAAGAGTACAACGTGACGACTTGCTTGATAACTTCCCCTTTATATTAATTGTACATGTCGAAATCCTTCATTCGGTTTTCTTACTAAGACTATGCCGGAGTAGTCATTGGTGAATATGGACATCCAAGGAATTAACACTTCACGTAGTAATCAGAGTTTAGGAGCACAGCAAAGCCAAAGATAAATTAGGATTTGAACGATCCATGAATTAGCACTCAGGTGCACACGCTCACAGGCATAACTATAGAGAGAGATCTCTTTTTTGTTTTGTAATATGACAAAAGCCATCTGAAATACCTCAAAAAATTAAATAAATGCTCTGCTAATCCTAAGTGACACTAGAAAATAAAAAATAATCTAACATGGTAAACAAATATGAAAAATGAGAAAATGCATAAATTAACGCACGAAATAAACATAAATGTGCCCCCAAAACATGCTTAAATGACAGAATGCATAAATGGCAGATTTTGAGGCCCAACCGACTATGAACAAGCTTTCCGAATTGACTTGGTAAGTTTTCTTGGATCAAAAGTTATGGCCGTTATCTCATGCGCCAAGAAAACTTTTGATTCAAGCCGGCCTATTAGAATATGTTTGTCGGAACACTCCAAAAAATCTCTAGTAACTACATCCGTGTCATTTAGTAGCATTTCTTGTTTCATTGATTGCAATCACTCACTCAGAACATATCAAGGAAACGAGCTTATAACACTTTTGATTTTTCATTTTTGTCACAATTTTTAACCCGAAGTCATATTTTCCCATTATCATGTCCACTGCACATCACAGAGGTAAGAGTACAATTTATCTCATCTTTTTGTACAAATTTCTCTTTTACCCTTAATTAGTGTAAAAATGAATAATATAGAAAATGGAAGAAAACTTAATTTACCAAAGTACACATAATAGAAAAAAACAAGACATCAATAATAACATTAAACATTAAAAACTCGTTAACATACGGTAAATATAACCACTTTAATAAACTAAAGGATACATTTTTAAGAAAAAGAATAAACACAAATGACAAAAATCAGCAATTCGTTATGTACATTTATAGGATTAACTAAAGTAGAAAAAAGATTGATTAACAAAAATATTTTAAAAAATTATAAAGGAAATGATGTCCTCAATCCATTAAAGGAAATTATAAATCAAAACTTAAGGTAATTTTTCATTGATCGATCTTTCTTTTCGGCAATAATCAACCATTAAAAAATACATAGTTAATATCAAATCTTTTATTATTTGACTTTTTTGTTATTTAGGGTTTTTTTCCGGTTTACTTAATTGTGTTTATTTTTCTTAAATTCCTCATTAGTTCTGTCAATACTTTCATCAAATTTTAGTAATTTTTAGTTTCAGTATTACTACTATAGTAATTTCTTTTTATATTGACACTTAATTTTTTCCCAAAATTTTCTTTATTACATTTTTCTCCAATGGAAATCAAGGGTAAAAGGAAGATGTCTTATGAAAAAAGAGATGAAAATACATATTTTCCCTTAGAAAGTCATGGCCACTGTACATGCTAATGGAAAATATAATAAAGGGTTTACAACTCCAACAAAATTAAAGTTCATGAGGTAATGCTTAATAATTGAAATCTTTTATCGAGTGATTACCTCCGTTTTAATTTGAGCAATGCTAGAAACGTGAAAAAAAAATTCTCGATGAAACTTGGTCAGATCAGAAGTTTACACCAGCTAAGGGAGACTATATATAAAAGGACTTGCTTCCAATAATATCTTGTTAAATCACTTAATCTATAAATTTTACTAATGCATAGAATATTTTTCGGGTTTCAAGTTGTTTTTTTTTTGGTAACTTAGGATCCGCCAGGCCCGCCTTTCGCTTACGGTAATCAGCAACTCACGGCCCGTATAGTGCGCGGTGCACCTCGGACCAAGTGTCAATACTTGAGGGGAAGCTAGCACAGGACCCCACCACCATGGCCCCCCACTTAAGAAGTGTTAGCAACTATGAAGTTTCGACCTTGGGACCTTTACAATAAAGTACCCAAAATCGAACCAACTTAGCTGCCCACTGATGGGTTCAGGTTTCAAGGTGTTTGTGTGCCAAAGTAACGTAGAAAAGTCTATGGAGCTCGTACCTCTAGACCGTCCTTGAAAACACGATTAGGGATTCTAGGCAACTTGTGGCTCCCAACTTCAAACATCTTCTTCACCTCACCTACAGAATTAGGCAACAAAAGATCTAACCATGCCGGAAACCCCAATCTCTCTAGGCACTCCTTGCTTATCGACTCGGTCAACACCGGTACGGTGCACGTTGCCACCACCGACTTCACCAGCTCGGGCCACAACTTGGCCAATTTGAACGCCACCATCCCGCCATAGCTCAATTGTAAGAGTTTTTGTAATGTGAACTACATTAATTGATATTGTAATTTACCGTTTTACGGGGTTGGTTTAAGGTGAGATAGAAGGTTTCTTAATTAGTCTAATATAGGGCTGGCTAGTGTGAGCCGAGTTGAGCCTGGCACATAATAAGAGGGCATGGTTGGAAACTTTATAACTAGTGCTCAAGTCCCTCCTCTAACCATAATTCTCATATGTATCCTCACAAAAAGAGCGTTAACCTAACGTTTAAGGGTGAGGAGGCTGTCCCATTGAGCTAGTTATACGAAGGGCAATAGAGGAGAAAGACTTGTGCGTGGATCATTGCTTTTCCACTTCCACATCAAGAACGATGGATTCTAAAACAAATGTGTTAATCATTCTACTCGATTATCAGTTCTCTTGTTCTGGTTATGGAGATCATGGGATTGCACGTTTTGTATCCATCAAGTGGTATCAGAACAACCATAACCTAGAACTCGAACATATAGAATTTTGCCATATTTTTGTGATTTTCGTGAATTTTTGTTCAATAAAAATCAAATTAAATTACAAATTCGGACTCGGCTCGTCGAGACAAGCAAGACCGTGGGCGGCACATCACCGGGGGAGGCCCCACGCACCCCCATGCGCCACCAGGGTGTCGAGCACGTGCAACCACGTGTGGCCACGCACCCTCACACACTCCCACGTGTGGGGCGTCACTCGTGCGTGCGATGTACACGCAGAGGCTAACGTCACGATGACGTCAGCGACCGGGGCCCAACCCAACCCGTGATTCGTTGACCCGACCCGTTGACCCAACCCGATCAATCGGGAACCAGTCCGGTCCGCTACCAGTCAGACTAGGTTTGAGGGGTATTACGTCCGCACGTGAGCTCCATGCATTGCGCACTCAGGTAGCGCATGTAGGCACGTGGAGGCTCCGATCGGCGCATGGCTCGCGGCTTCTAGTTTGTATGACCATTTTCTATCTTGTAGTGTATTTATTTTACATGTTTAATGATTTTATGGATGTGAAAATACATATGAAACCCTAAATACATGTATTTTTAGTATATTTTCGCGTATTTTTCTTGTATTTTTATGTGATTTTGGAAATACAAGTATTGGTTTACAGGTATGGTATCACATAAATATTATAAAAGTTTGATTCATTGATGATATATATATATATATATATATATATATATATATATATTTTTAATAATGAATAAAGTAATATAATTGGCATGATATGTGATTTCAGTGATATATTACTCATATCGCTAAAGTTAAAATCACATGTATATGGTATTTCTGAGAAGTAAAATTTATATTCCTGGTATGAGAAAGTTTCAAGGATTCAATTGAGTAGTGACCGCCAAAGTGGCACACTTGATTGGATTTGAAAATATCAGTCTCATATAATTATTGGGATGTCTCCTGGTCTAATGCGTTGTCATACTCCCAATAGAAGTGATTGTGTATTAGTTCATGGAGGAATACATGATGCTATGGTAGAGGAGTAATTCATCATAATGGTTCATATGCCCAAATATGATGAATTCACGAAGATTAGAATATATTCTCATGACCGCTATTATGTGGGGAGTGTACAGCTGCACGTTATGTATTCTGCTCAAAGGTGATTATATGATTTTGCATATAACTCTCTAGATGTATACTTGTATGTCAAGTTACACAGTGTTCACGTGATGCTAATTACATACATTATTTGTTATTTTAGTCACATTATCTGTAATTAATAACTCCATTAATATTGAGATTTTAACTGGTCCAAATTTTAAATAGTGGAAATAGGATTTGCTGCTTAGGAAAAGAACAATAGAATTTGCTTAATGTCCATAAAGTGCTCCATTCAGAAACACTTGAAAAGTGGTTTACTTGCGGATTGCATAGCTAGGCAAAGGATGGAAGCCTTAGTGGCTTGAAATTATGTTTTGTCTAATAATGAAATTAGGACACATCTACAAGGACTCTTTAACATAAGATATGATTATTTTGATAAGGTTATGGATTACGTTCTAAGGATGATAGATTTGAAGTTTAAAAATCATACTTATAAAAGAACTCATGAAACCACCAAATTTTTTTTAGTAGTCTAGGTCCTACAAGAGAATCGTTCAAAAGGATTAGTGATTGTTCCACGGTGAGTTATAATTTATCTTGATTCGACTTTTTTTTTTATATTTATGAATAATAAATAAATAAATAAATAAAATTTGTGTTCTTTAATTCAAAGAAGGTTGAGTTCTATATTATATCAAATGAATTGTACAAATTGTGTTTAACTCCTAATGATATATACGTCTTGTGTATAGTTGAAAATGTTGTTTCCAAAAGTTTTTTACCTAAGGAATAATCTCACATATATCTAAAGAAATAGTAGAAAATGTGATAAGGTCGATATTCTGTATACTCTTAATGGTTATCTAAAGACTTCTATAGATTATTATGGAAGTAAAATGACTGAGATAAAGAATAAAAAAAAAATAGAATTAGTCTTAAAGGTTGTTAGGCCTAATAATGGCGGTCAATATTTTGACAAGTATAGCAATGCTGAATAGCTTAAAAGGATCATTTGTCAAATACTTGGTAAATTCTGAGGTAGTAACTTAATTTACTATACATGAAAATCTTGACAAAATGATTTGGCCGAAAGGCATAATTGCACCATAATGAATATGGTGATGTGTATGGTTAATAAGACTAATTTATCCGATCTTCTGTTAGTTGATATTTTGAAAGCAACATTTTCACATTAAAAAAAAAATGTGTTTCTTATCAAAGTTGTCTTCTAAACTTCTTTTGAGTTATGGACAAGATGTAAATTTAACTTGAATCATATTAAAATTTAGAGGTGTCCAACATCAACTTGATCCTTGCTTCCAAATGAAGTAGCTTTGAGGGGTGTGGCTAAGAAGTGCAACAACTTCATCAGTTTGAAAACGACTAAGCATAAGTGAGATTATATTATCTAATATTAAGTCCGTTGAAATTCAAATCCACTTGGAATTATTTTGTATCTTACCCAGATTGTTAAAGGGGTATCGATTTTATAAACCTAATGAAGGTACAAGAATTATGGAATTACGGACAGTAAAGTTTCTAGAGTCCAACGTAGTTGCAAAAGACAGCTACTCTCGAACTATTAAAGATAATAATATAATAGAGATCACTATGTCTTTGTCTTTGCCTATACATACAATTGTGGAATCTCCTATACCATAGACTAAACTTGTTGAGGTTCAAGGTATTATTCTTGATATAGTTTATGATGAAATTTCTCAAACTTCTCAAGTGCAGAATGAAGTGGTTGTAGCTTTACTCAGAAGATTTGTTAGGGAAAGACGATCAGTTATACCATTAGACTATATAGTCTATATAATCTATCTGTGAGAGCATGACTGCAATATCTACTGCATGGTTGATTCAGCAACTTATATAATTGTTGTTTCTTATCATCAATCAAGTATGTGATTAGATGCCATAAAATATGATATGCAATCTATGAAATATTATAGTGTTTGGAAAGTTTCTGATTTGCCTAAATATCATAAAATCATTAGTTACAAATAGATGAACAAAGCTAAAAGGATTTCGAAGAAAGATTGTGAAATTTAAAGTTAAATTGATAGCCAAAGTTTTCATTCTGAAAGAGTGGTGGACTGTGAAGAAATATATATTTAGTATATTTTAAAAATTCTTTCAGAGTGAACATGGCATTAATAACTCATTTTTTATATGGAGTTATATCAAATAGGATACTATCTTTTCACTTTTTAAATGGACATGTTGATAACAAAATGAATATAGTGCAACTGGAGGATTTTGCAGCAAATGATTCAAGTTAACTTGTGTGTAGACTGAAAAGTCTTATTCATAGTCTTAAACAAGTTTCTAGATAATATTATTGAAGTTTTATAATGTTTTCATTTCGTTCAGTTGGGAACAAAGTAATTCAGTATATATTTACTGTAATGTCAATGGGAGGAAATTTATATTTTCTTATACTCTATATACATAATATTTTGCTTACAAGTAGTGACCTTGATGCATTTTCTGTCCTTTGCACTGAGGTCCGTAAGGATTATTATATAAGATTTATCTCATATGACATTTGTTGGAAATATTCAATATACATCATTGCAAGTCAAGAATTGCTCCTATCATTAAGGGTGATGGACCGAATTTATTACATTATTCTTATTTAGATATTGAGAAAATCTAGTTAAATGGTGTATCTTGTGTCAGTACATTTAAAAGTATAATGTATGTACTTAAAAGAGGACAAAATACTATATATTGATTTACATACATGTTCAATTCTTGCAACTAATAGGGTATTTAGATGTAAACTTTGCTAACTGTTAAGATGACATAAGATCAATAACGGAATACATATTTATGTTAATAGAAAGTGCAGTAAATAAAGTTCTATGTCATCTTCTACTATGTAAGCAGAGTTTGTAATATTCTTTTAGGCTGTTACTTGGGCTATTAGGCTCCGGAACCTCATTAAGGAGTTAACCGTTTTTAACTTTACGAATTGACCAATATGGTTGCATTGAGACAATAAATTTGTAGTATTATTTATTAACAATAGAAGTCTCAAGGGGTCTAAATATTTGGCAGTCAAATTTTTGTCCATAAAGAAGCGGTACAAAAGGTGACATTATAATATAACTTATTTCCACAGATGATATGGTTGCAGATTCACTAACTAAAGGACTTTGATGACATGTTATTAATATAGGCTTAAGAGCATCATGAGATGTTGTTAATTAGTTGGAGCTATTTCGGTTTTACTGTAATAAAGTTTACATCTATGTTTGTTACACTTAGTAAATGTTTTAATATGTATCAACTTTTACATTCACTAAATATTTTTGAATGTGTTGTCATTAACATTAATTGAAAAATTGCATGTGCAAAGGTTAGAGGAAGGAGACAACAATGAAGATGCAAAAGCTGTCTGTGACCCAAATATTCTAACCCACACGTTTAAGTTGAAGGTTCAGAACATTCTATTTTCTATATTCGTATTTGAGGCTATTCTTGTATTCTATTTTCAATTCGAGATGTGGTCAATCTCTCTCTCTCTCTCTCTCTCTCTCTAATAACTAGTGTAATTTTCAATGCTACTTGATTGAAATAATACTTTGTGTCTACTCTCATGTTTTTCTCTTAAGTGGGAAAAAATAACTTGAAGCATTGATTTCCTTTGTGGCCTAATGTGAGCTCACACTGTAGATTAAGCTTCTTACCTTTCATCCGGTTCTATTTTTGGAGCATTGCTTAAATCAGTTATTTGTTTTGACCATACATTGTTATTTTCTTTTACTTTATTTTTTTTTTTATCTATCAATTTTTTTGTAATTAGTTGTTTCTCTATCTTTTATAACCTTTGGTGGTTCATGTATGATTTATCCCCCTATTTGGCTAATACTTGAGAAAAGAAAAATATGTTAGCTTACTCACATAGCCCCCTCTCAAAATTCGTTGCCCTTGTTATGCTTCATATCAAATGTTTTACATCCCATCCCAATTTTTTTGTTGATGAACAATCTCTCATATGCTGATTTGATTGGCTGCAGGACAAGCTTAGATTACATCTTGCACCATTCATAGATGGTATGCGCTACACTTCCTGTGGTCAACATTTTACAATAGTGGATGAACTTCAAGAGGTGCTTGTTCTTTGAATCTGAAGCCTTTTTTAATCTTTTAGTTGGCAATTTCAGTTGGTTTTATGTGCAGATGTGGTCCTTCGTTTCCTTGCTTTTTTTGGCAAATTGTTACGCACCAGAATGAAATGTATAAGTAATGGAGTTTGGGACACTGAGTGTCATAACTTGGCAGCGTGAGGGACACTTAAGTGCCATAACTTCAGAAGGTACACTTAAGTGCCAATTTCGGAGTAAAGTAGAACACTTAAGTGCCACTTCGCCAAAATCCGGCCAAATGGCTAACGTTGCAATTTTCCGGTGAGGTAGGTACAAAACGGTGTCGTTTTGTACGACGACGTGGCAAGAAATGCAAAAACAACGTTGTTTTGTGTCGATGTGTAAATAATTAATATAAAAATTAATTAAGTTAAATTTAAACTTAATTTTATATAAAATATTCTAAACAATAAAAAAATTAAAATTAAAAAAACTTAAAAAATAAAGAACTTAAAATTAAAAAACTTAAAATTAAGAAAAATTTAAATTTAAAAAACTTACAATTAAAAAACTTAAAATTAAAAAAAATTTAAAAACTTACAATTAAAAAAAACTTAAAATTTAAAAAACTTAGTTTTAAAATTTAAACTTCCATATTTAAATTTTAAGTTTTTTTTAAAATTTTAAGTTTTTTAAATTTTAATTTTTTATTAAATTTTAAGTTTTTTTTAATTTTAGGTTTTTAAAATTTTTAAGTTTTTTAAATTTTAAGTTTTTTTAAATTTTAAGTTTTTTAAATTTAAATTTTTTATATTTTATTTTTTAAAAATTTTAAGTTTTTTAAATTTTAAGTTTTTTAATTTTAAGTTTTTTTAAATTTTTAGAATATTTTAAATAAAATTAAGTTTAAATTTAATTTAATTAATTTTTATATTAATTATTTACACATCGACAAAAAACATCGTTTTTGCATTTTCTCGCCATGTTAGCGTGCAAAATGACGCCGTTTTGCACCCAACTCGCCGGAAAATTGCCATGTCAGCTATTTGGCCGGATTTTGGCCGGAGTGGCACTTAAATGTTCCACTTTACTCCAAAACTGGCACTTAAGTGTACCTTTCCGAAGTTATGGCACTTAAGTGTCCCTCCATGCTAAGTTATGGCACTTGAGCTGTTCTTCTGCCGCTTGGGAGAGTCCAAGCTAAGTTTAGGCTTAGTAATCCATTAGCCTAATTTTAGGTCGTGCACCGGAAAATTTGGTTGCGACAGTTTGGCGACTCCACTAGGGACTTGTGTTAAAAACACTTAGTGGACTTAAACCAATTTTTCTTTTTCTTTCAAAAACAATATTTTTTATTTGGCAGCAAGGATACCATGTACGGCCCTAATATTTCTAAAGTGTTAACTGTTCTTACATATGAGAGGTATAAGAGGAGTAGTCTTTGCTAACCCTTGTCTTGCAGGAAGAAGTGGGGATGAATGATTTATTTGTCCTTGATTTAGAAGTGTTGTTTGTATTTAAGTTGTTGTGCATGTTTTATTGCTTTTAGTACTATACTATTGCACACACAATCTGTAGCCGGACCTAGGCTGCGATAGGATTTCTAGAATGGTGTTGAGAATGATACTTCCTCCAAAGCGAGACTACTATGTAGAGGTTGACATTCTTTTCCCTGAAATTTCTTTCATGGTGTTGAATGTGTTTGTCTATATCCGCGAGACTGCATGATCATTGGGCATTCCATTCGACTGAGCTGGAGTTAGGGGGATCTGACACGTTAATGCGAGACTGCAATGGTCAGATCATCCTCTTAGCTCCACTTTGTTTAGCCATTTAGAGTAGAAATCGAGCCTCACGTCTCATGTGCATGTCTATGTGATTGCCATTGATTTTATTTGGTGAAGTAAGTTTTCTATCCCTATACCATGCAATTTATTTTGTCGTACTTTTGGGTTGGTCCATGACAATCTAGGTCAATCATTGATTTGATTCCTTTGTCAATTAGAAATGAAATTGCCAGGGAATGAGGCATCTGAAAAAAAAAAAAAAGTTGGAGAATTTGTTTTCGCATCATGTCTAGGAAATTTGGTTTTACTAGGATGTCTATTTTTTAGGAAATTCCCTTTTTATACGAACTTCTCATGAATAAATAAATAAATAAAATGAAAAAATCGATTAGATCATTGTCATGGATTGGCTATCTATTTACACTTCGTGTTTATTTTGTTCATTTCTTCCCTTTATGTGACAACGAATCTACCACGCTCGCCCATTGTTACACGATCAAGAGCTAAAATGGCCGACCAAATTGAAATGTGTGATCGTATGTCTACCATGGAAGACCAACTCCAACAATTGCTCGCCTATATGCAACTTATGATGGCTCAAATCCAATCCCTCAGAGCGAATCCAACTCCTGCACCCGCTCTTCTCGAGGTAGTTATCCCGAAGCAAGCAAGCAAGGCTCAAATGGGTGATGACGACATGCCTGATCTCGAAGATGACCTATTGTTGGTCACTGCTGAAAATACAAAGCCTGACAATGCCCCTAAGACAGGGCAAGATCAACGTTTTGCCAAACTTGAAGAGAGAGTCAAGCAATTGCAAGAGTTGTAGAGTTCACTCCCGTTCAACTTGTCCGTGTATGAGAAGGTCAAGGTGCCGAAGAAGTTTAAGATGCCAGAGTTCGAGAAATACGATGGTACTTCCTGCCCAAAAGCTCATTTGCAGATGTACAACGTGTGCATGGTCCAATATGTCAAAAATGAGCCCCTCATGATCTAATCATTGCATGCAAGCTTGACTGGGCCCGCATTGAACTGGGACGTAATGAAGAATGTAAACCTTCTCAACACCTGGAATGAGGTGGCTGACACTTTTCTCAAGCAATATAAGTTTAACATGGACATTGCACCTTCCCGAGAGGATCTTGAGCGAATGGAGAAGAAGAAAAGTGAGTTGCGTTGTTAGGTGGCGAAATCTGGCGGCTCAAATCACTCTTGAGCCTACTACCAAGGAGCTGATGAAATTGTTCATCAAGACTCTCTCATTTGAGTTCTGTAACCGGATGGCCAGCACCTACATGGAGAACTTTAACCAACTTATCCTGGTGGGTGAGTAGATCGAGATTGGGCTAAGAGATGATGGTTCAATGAACCAACCCATCAAGGCAAAAGGTTCACTATGAAGAAAGACAAAGAACCTAACACTGAAGTCAATGTTGCATATGCACAATCTAGCAAGCCTCCGATTGTTCATGTCCCTAAGAATCAACAAGGCGGAAGCCAACCAATCGCACCTCGACAGTTTGTTAAGAGGCAATTCACTCCTCTTCCTGGCCCTCTATCTCAAGTCTTAAAGGTCCTTCAAAAGAAGGGATTGCTGTCCTACGAGCCAAAGCAACCCAATGCTGAAAATTTTTCTAACTACGACTCCTCCAAAAAATGTGAGTATTATATGAGGGAAGTAGGACATTCGACTAATGAGTGCATGACCTTGAAGCACAAGGTCCCAAACTTATTAGACACCAAGGCGTTTGCCTTCAATACCACTCAATCGAGTCCTCTACCTAAGCATGAGAACTCGAAGGTGCACGTGATGGATACCCTGGGGCAGCCAAGTGATGGATGGGATGGCACGGACAATCTAACGCCTCCAAAGATAGAGAACTCTGATGAGGCCCTAGAAGGAATCGCAAGCCTGTTCGACGACCTCATCATAGGAGCCATTGATAGAGAACCTCTGGAAGAAACAAGCACTGGCCCACAAGAGTAACTCGCTTATCACTTTCGCACATTCCCCTGCGCGGGAATTTTTATTGCTTTCTAGGAATTGTTTTCGATTTCTTCTTTTTCGCTTTCTTCTTAGGGCTTGAATCGTATTTTCCATTCAATAAATTGTAATTGATTGATGAATTTCGATGAAATTACAAGTTTTATTTTGAGGACATGTGAGGTACACCAAACCAGCCCGGTGATGATATCCAGCTAATAAACAAAAAGAAAAATCCAAGGAGAATTATGAGGCCTAGGCTTCATCATGCCTCGTGTCAAAATGTTTAAAAAGAAAATGCTTTTCCAATTGCTTTTCAAAAAAAAAAATTTAAAAAAATGTTTTACCTTATTTGTCCTTTTTATCCCTTTACTTTCTATTTCAAGGACGATCATATAGCATGCAAAGGTCCAATCCAATGCAACATAGGCTGATAGTGATTATCCTAAAGACTCAATCGAAGATTTCATTAAGGTGCAGCGTAGCTGGGAACAACATGAAAAAGCTAAGGCTCCTACATCCGAGCAAACCATCGCTATTAATTTCGATAACACTGAAGAAGCTAAGGAGGTGAAAGTTGGGGCAAATCTCCCCAAAGACGAGGCCAAGCGCTTAATCCAATGACTGAAGGCTCTCTGCTGTGGTCAAACATATCAACAGAAAGTGGTCGGATTCTTCAACCGGAAGGTACGACCGAGACATTTCGAGATAAATGATCTTGTTCTACAGAAACCGTTGCCGATTTTTCCAGATCCTGGGGGCAAGTTTGCTCCAAATTATGGCGGCCCATATATGGTGAAGAAGGTACTCTCTGGAGGTGCCCTGATCTTGGCAGAAATGGATGGTTGTGAGTTTTCCACTCTAGTTAATTCTAACATTGTCCAAAAGTATTATCCATGATAGAATTTGCTATGTCATGTTTTAAACTGCAAGTATTTCTATGATGAATAAGATGCCTCAATGAGTTGAGTTGTTCAAATCTTGTATTATTCTTCCTTGATGAATTTCGTGAGATAAATTGAATGTGTCAAATGGAATACCTTGGAATGATGAAAGGCAAGCCTTATTCCATACACTATCCCATACACTAATCCTCAGTAAGTTGTGTGGAGAAATTCCATGCCCGCAAGGAAAATGGTGATCTCGTAAAGGGTACGTTAACTAAGGTGATGAGAGGCAGTTTCTTCTTCTACCCGAAACACTACAGGCATACCCATTGTTTAGCCCTTTGAGCCCACACACTCGAAGAGTTTTTAAATCATCCCTGTCAAGGATCATCCCACATTGGGACGGAATTTGAAATGAATGATAGAAATTTTCTTACTCGCACTTGCATCAATCTTCGAGTATTGCTTTCGCATTGTAACTCGTACGATAGTTTAAAGTGCCCTAGGATGATGAAGAGCAGTTATTTCTCTATCCTATACACTTTTATCCATTGCATAGCCCACTTGAGCTTATGAATTCATTTCATATAAAACCTAGTTGGTGATCATCCCACATACTGGGATAGGACAAAAACATTCAAGTGGCATGAACTAGAATGCTGACAAAAATGGAGATTCTGTCCAAAGAAAATAAGTGCAAAAAAATGGGGCATGAAAAAGCAATGTGCTTGGTAAAAGTAAGGCTAATGCCCATAAAAAAAATAAATCAAACACTTGAGTCGTATCCCCAACAAGGTGGTACCAAAAAAAAAA
Source organism: Eucalyptus virginea (assembly GCA_014182375.1). Lineage (NCBI taxonomy): Eukaryota > Viridiplantae > Streptophyta > Magnoliopsida > Myrtales > Myrtaceae > Eucalyptus > Eucalyptus virginea. The sequence continues at coordinate 28,397,649 of CM024520.1, forward strand.
AAAAAAAAAAAAAACCTCAAATGCTGTTGCAATTAATGGAGTTGTGATATGAAGAAAATTATTGACGGTGGAGGAGAAAATTGGTGAAAATTTCAAGATGATCACCAACTTTGATCCCCCCCCCCCCCAAACACTTTTTGAGCCTGAGAATCCTTTCATGAACCAAGCCTACATTACATCCCTTACAAAATCTCTTTAGATTATGGCACTTGAATTAATGTAAGAGTTCATATGTTCAAAAACATCGTTGAAGAAGTGTGAGTAAGACAATTTCTACCTCATTTCGTAGGCCTCTTGACTTGTAAACCCAAAGATGATTGCAGAATATCATTTGTCCAAGCCTCGACTCAAAGAGTCCCCTTCGTTAAGCCGTTGACCAAGCCCACATTATAGTCTTTGTTAAAGATCTCTCAGATTGGTAAGGTTGTACCACTTGCGAGATTGCCCAGACCCTTATTTGGCAAAATGACAGTGAGACAGAGTGATTGTCAAATCCTGCATCAAAGGTCAAGATAAAATAGCCTTTTAATGAGGATGAGAGAAAAGTTCTTTCAGACCGAAAGATTTCTCGTTTAACACATCCATGACACTCATGTGTTCAATATTGGAATATTCTTTTGAAATATTTCCCAATAGAAATTGGGTGATGCAAGATTGATAGAAATCATCACGCATGAACCTCACTTGAATTAATGCCTGTCTGTGAATGCATATTGCCTCTCCTACAACTGTGTTTTATAGGAGACATATCCCCGAGGATAAGAGATGTTACCAGGTAAGTATATCTCTATCCATACCTTAAATACTTGTCATTGCACAAGTATTCCCTCTCAAGTGCATTGACACTCGACTCGATTAAGTTGTCCCCCAAAGATTTTCCTCCAGATTCAGATTGATTAAGGCGACTGAAGAAAGGTTCGGGACCTAGCCAAGCAAAACCTCAGTTTAGACGACCGTAGAATGATATGAGTCCTAGACAACATTTATTTCCCTATTCAGGTGACCGTAGAATGGTACGGGTCCTAGAAAGTAAATCTCTGTTTAGACGACCATAGAATGGTACAGGTCCTAGACAACATTTATTTTCCTATTCAGGCGACCGTAGAATGGTACGGGTCTTGGAAAGTAAATCCCTATTTAGGCGACCGTAGAATGGTTTAGGTTCTAGATACAACCAAACACTGCCATACTAGGCGACCATAGAAAGGTACGAGTCCTGGGAAGGCAGTCTCTTTGCAAAGCCATGTTACTATTTTGGGCGACCGTAGAATGGGACGGGTCCTGAACATGTAACACCAACTATCTCGAATTATTCTAGCCTACTTGAAGGTAAGTTATTCCAGGTAGGTTCATTTATCATTTGCATTTCCATGCATCATATAAATTGCATTAAAAAAATGAAATTCATTTTCCAACCAAAAAAAAATCATTCAATGCATGTGCGTAGTCAAAATTTAGGTCTCAATTTGTCTTTGAAGACAACCTCTTCGAGCTCACCTTCAAAGAGGGGCAGCTGTTGACACTTAAATTTTGACGATCTGGTTAGTCATTTATTGCATTAAAAAATTAGTGATTAATTTTAACCCCTAAAAAATATTAGTTAATTAATTAATTACATAGTATATAGTTTTAGGTGCATTTATTTTAATTTGCATTTACATTGGGTCGGTGATAGATGGGTTTGATTTAGTGGTTCTGGGCTTTGAGTTGGCAGGCCGGGCTAGGCCCACAAAATGAGCAAATTAGCCCAAGCCCGTAATTTTTTTAATTAATTATCTTGTGAGAAATTGAGATTTGATGCGATATTACGGTGGATTTTTGAAATTTATGAAAATTGCATTGCAATCTTATCTTTAGCAATAGGCGGTAAAATCATTAGAGGATATTCAGGATATAAGGAAAATAAAAGGATTTTTGTGATTGTAGGGGTTATAAGCAATCTTCGTATGAGATGAAATATTCACAAAAGATTGCATTTGTTTTCCCTATATAAGGAGTGCACGAAGGTCGATGGAAAGTGGGGGCTTTTCTAAGGTTTCTTTTGGTGACAAAAAAAAAAAAAAAAAAAGAAGAAGAAAAGTGAAGCAAAGTGAAAAGGAAAAGGTAAAAGCGGAAGCAACAGAGGGGAGGAAGTGATTGGACATTTACTGTTCATGTCTTCCCCACATTCGCTGCCCCGATCGCCGGCTTCTCTTTACCCACGCTGCGCTTGCACCACTGGTCTCCACCAGCCATTGTCGCGCCGACCCACAACAACCCAGGCGCCAACCAGTAGCCCGCCGCACCCACCGTTAGTCCTTGCCTGCACCTCAGCCTGCCTACTCCACCGCACCAATGCCAGCACCCCTCGGCAGTAGATCTCATGCCTACACCTCCGCCTCCGCGTTCCCGTACCTGAAGCCCACTGTGCCTGCACTAGCAATCACCGCTCGACTCCTCGCGACGACCCGAGCACGAGTCGAGCCGCTCTGCCACCACTGCTCCAGGCACTGTTCATCTTCCGTCGCGAGATCTATGACGCGCGTCACTGTTGCTCTCGGCCGCCGCCATTCCGAGCCCACCTCTACTTCACCTCTAGTCCGACGTTCCTGCTGCGATCCCGCCAACAGCCGCGACACCTGACGTCGTTGCCTCAAAAACTAGCGATCAACGTCCCTGCTCAACCTGACGCCTTGTTGCCCGGAGCCGAAGCTCTGCAACCCGCCTCCGCCCAGCCTCACCGTCGCCATTCGCTAGTCGTGCCAAACGCCACACCGTCGCTAGTCCCCTCGCTGGAGCTCCAACGCCGACCACCCTCCATCCGGTGCCGACCACCGCCGCTTCTCCCCTCCAAAATCCCTTAGGTGGTTTATTTTTTTTTACTTTTTACTTTTGTTTTATTTTTCATTTATGTTATCTTACTTTATTTTATTTATCATTGTACAGTTTGAATATTGAGAGGTGATTTTCAGTTTATGGATATTGGAGACATTAACCTTAAGGGTTTTACCCAAAATTATTGTAATTATTAATTTGATCCGTAAGATGTCGGATCATTTTTTAATTATATTAATTTTTGGGATTTGTTCATAGTATTTTAATTGTTAAGTCATTATAATTATTAATTTGATCCGTAAGACTTCGGATCGGATTTTTAATTATTTTGAACTCTATGTTGTGATGTTTAGGGTTAGAGTAATCGTTAATTTGACCTGTGAGACAATAGGTTATTTTTTCGAATATTTTAATCCTTTGTTTGTTGAATATCTTGATTGTTTAGATTTAATGTTTATTTGATAATTACTTGTCTTGGAAAAACACTAAAAAAAATCAAAAATCAAAATCTTGCATCAAAGCATTTAGGTTTAATAAATCAGACATGTAGGATTAGGTTTATGAAATTTTTGTCATCTAGTGATTATTGCTAGATTCATTTAGTTAGAAATTGCTCGTCATTAGAATTAGATCATTTGATTAATTTAGATTGCATATTTAATTGTTGCATTTCTTTAATTTTGAATTTCATGGAAAATACAAAAAAAATTAGAATAAATTAATTTCATGCTTTAGGATAGATTGCATGCTTATTCATGTTATATAGTTTAGGTCATATTGCCACATCATATCATTTCATGTTAAATTAGTAGCATGCATTGCCTAATTCTTATTAAATAAAGTAAAAACCAAAATTGAGTTATTATATGTTAATTAGAAATCATATCTAGGATTGTCAATGTGAATTCTGAGCTAATATTGCAGATGCTTTCGTTGTTATGAGGTAAGTCATGCAATTTATTCATTGCTTTATTTGGGTGTTTAATTGGTGATTTGCACACCCGCATAATCACCTCACATGTCAGGGAGGTAAATTAAAATCAATTCAAGCTGCTTGCAAAATATTTTTTAAAATAAAAAGGGAAAGGTACCGAAAGGGCGTTAGAGAAATCTAGCGTAACCAAGTCTCCGAACTCACAATCTCTGGTTCATAGGAGTAAAGTAAATCTCCCGTTACTTTACTAAGATTTCTAATCGACCTACTAAAAATAGATTAGTGGCGATTCCTAAATCAATTACATGTTAAGAACTTGAACCTAAGTCGTGAATTGGTATGGGCTTGGGAGAGTCCGAGCTAAGTTTAAGCTTAGTAATCCATTAGCCTAATTTTAGGTGGTGCACCCGAAAATTTGATCGCGACACGCAGCTAGTCCCTTTGCCACGCATTCTGCCTGGAAGTCCACCGTCTGGTGGTAGTCACCCATGGCAAAGCCGCCGAAGAAGAGGAGGTCTGGCACGTAGATGGTGTACTTCCTCGCGAGCACGAAGACCTGGAACTGCCACGTGATCATGCTGTCATCGACGAAGCCGTGAAGGAAGACTACAGCGTTCTTGTTTTTGTTTGGTGTTCGGGTTGGAGCCTAGAAGTTCATGATAGTTCCTGGTTCGATCTCGATCTTTCGAGGTATCACGCCGGCGAGCTTCATTGCCGCTCGCAACAAGGGCTGGTAGAGCTTGATTGTGTTCACCATTCTCTCTCTCTCTCAATATTCGTATTTGTGCGCTCGGCTTATAGCGATGGTCAAAGTTGCGGGCATGCTGAAAACCAATGACACGGGATTCTATTTCTCCATTCCTTTTCCGCTTTTTATCATCCTAAGACCCTCGTTACTTCATGACTATTCGTCATCCATCAATTTATTTTTGTACATATTTATTGAAATCCACGTCAATGTGAAGATTATTTCTTTGCTTTATTTTAAGTCAAAGTCAAATTCCCCCGGCAAGTAAAGAACGCGTGGATCTGAGCACGGTTTCGATTTTAGGGAGGGAGGTTCTAGTTCTCGATTCCTCTTTTTTCAGAATTGGTGATTCCCAAAAACCGGGAATTGGAATGAAATTCTTACATCTAAAATAGTTTATGCCTTTTGTTTTTCTTTTTGCCTTTTACTAATGCGTTTTGAATCTTATGGAATTTCCATCGTCAAATTCACGAAATATAACATGTTTGGACTCTATCCATTTGTTATGTACGTTTGTGAGATATCCATTAGTTTAAGAAAATAAATTCACACACAATACCCAAAAGAAAAAGTAGATAAAAAACTTGCATGACCAAGGCCGCCGCCGCCTCCGGCACCGGTCCGCCTACTAGCGGCGGCCGCGTCCACCGCCCCACGAATGCGCGCTTAAAAATAAGCATCCGCACAACCAAATCTCCGCTATTTAAATTGCAATTTCTTTCCCAGATCAAAAACGGAAAAGAAATCGAAAAAGAAAGAACGAAAGGGAACAGAGACGAAGATGGAGAATGATCAGATAGAGCTAATACAAAGGTCAGACGCCATCATTCTGGCGAGTCAAACCAATAGGGAAACATCAAGATCATCACCTCATTCTCCACCGAATCCGAGCGACGCAGAGTCAAAATCAATAAGGGAACGAATCGAACGAAAACGTGAAGAAGAAAAGAAATTGAAGAACAGATGACTTGGGAAAAGCCATGGACGTCTCGCGACGAGCTCGTCGAAGGGCGCGAAGGGCCACCCTCGCGACTTCGGCCGGCTGCTGAATCTGGAAAAGCGATGCGCACGGGGGAGCGAAGAAACCCTAATTGGTCGCTCCTATTTATAGAGGAAAAAGGCTCATGGTTTATGGCCGAACGTGACGGCGCCGCTTCGACGAGGGTCGTCTGGGTTGCTGTCCTCGCGGAAAACCCTAAATTTTGCTAGGAAAATAACACAAGCAATTGATTTTTTTCTCCTCTGGCCATTAATGGCCTCGTATCCACCAGCCAAAGCATTTGTGGCAGGGAATTACTCTGACTTACGCATGGTACACATAAGTCCTTTTTATTTCGTAAAAAATAAATAACTTCAAAATATTTTTTTTAAAAAGATAATCGCTTATATTTTTCAAATAATTAATCAATTTAATTTTTAATTATTATTAATAATTTATATTAAAACATTTTCATAAATAATGAAAACATTTTTCATTCATTCCTCTTTTTTACACAAGTGATCAGCTTTTGAAAAATATTTTCATTTAATTATTTGACTTAGTCTAGTATTTTGCATATTAATCTTTATTTAATTCCTTTGTTGAGGGTTATTTTCGTAATAGGAATCTTGTTAGGGTTTGTTTACAAATATAGAGCGAGACAAGGATCTTGTAATCTTTATTCTGAATTGGTATTGGCAAGAATTTCAAAAAGGAGTCTAAAGTGCCATCATTTTTTTAAATAATAGCCTAAAATGAACATTGTTTAAAATAAGGATTCGAATTATTCTCATTTTCTAAAATAAGGACCTGAAGTGAACCTTACTTTAAACAAGGGCATAAAGTAACTATATTAATCTCAATTAAGGGTAGAACTCATCAAATGGTGAAAGGCAATTTTGTCTTCTTAACTTTTTTTTTTAATTTTTTTCTTTCCATAGAAAAGCTAATTTTGTTTAAAAAAATATTTAAAAAAATTAGACACACGCACGAACATGTGCGCGCGCGTGTGCACATGTGGCCGCTACCCCATTGCCAATTGAGCGGTGACAATTGCTAGCGAGGTTGTTAGTGACCTTCATCAACTAGAGGCGAGGGCTTACTAACCCTCGCCAGAAACAAGAGAGGGCAGCAACCCTCTCCTGTCCTCACCAAGCTGCCAGCAAACCCATCCCCCATGGCCACCAGCCCACCGTTGATGGGCCAGTAGCCACAAGTGGGAGGGTAGGCCTGAGCTCTCCCATTTGTTGTTATTATTATTATTATTTGTTGTTGTTGTTGTTGTTGTTGTTGTTGTTGTTTATGTATGTGTTTTTTTAGTTTTAAGTTTTTTTAAAAAATTATGGAAAAAAATGGAAAAAGGAAAGAAAATAAAATATAAATGATGGAAATGCCATCAATTAGTTAATGAGATCAAGCAATTCTTTGAGACTAATATGGTACTTTAGGCATTTATTTGAATTAAGGTTCACATCATACCCTTATTTGAAAAAACAAAAGCACTTCATGGTTTTAGTTGAAATAACATTCACTTGAGGGCCTTAGATTACATTTAATCATTTGGTTTTTTAATCAAGATAGGACTAAATAAAATAGGATGTGAAATCCAAGGGATTTTACTACATCCTATCTATTGTTTGGTGATGAAGTAATAAAGTCGAATATATTTACATCATATCATATATATTATTTGGTATAAACGGCATATTAATATAAATGAACCACAAATTTTACAAACGGAGATGGTAAAAATCTCTTACAACACTCATGTCTACTTTATTTTATCTTTCTTTTTTATTTTATTTTCCTCTCTTTTTTCATTAATTTCTTTTGTATTTCTTTTTTCTCATTCCATCATTCTCTAATAAAATCTTATTAAATAGAAAATTGTACTAATATACCTAAAATACTAAAACATCTCAAATATGTTATAAATATATTATTATATATTGAATTTATATTATAGGATAAAATTAAATTCGAATATATAGATAAAAATAAGATTAATTAAAAAATAAATTTTCATTTTTTGCTATTTTGAATATTTAATATTAGAATTCAAATATTATTTATATTGAAATATAATTTTAAATTTGTTAATTTAAGAAATTTTTTATTTGAGAAAAATAACTTTCTTGTTATGGATATTAGAAATCATATCTACATTTATCCCACCTCTCTTATGAAATAATTTTATCAGGCCTATATCCTCCTTATATCCGATTTTTTCGTATCTTGAACAGACACTAAATGCAGAATAAGATAAATCTTATATTACCATGAATTTTATATTGACTACTAAATACAATCTTAGGGCACTTCGAACCTTTATTTGAAATTTCCCTTGATATTGAGATTAATGTTTTGTCATCAAGATTTGACAATATTTCCCCCTTCCTCCGTTCTTTTTATGAGTCGCTCTCCTTTCTTAGTATCTTATTTTTCTTCTTTGTCTACGATCCTCAACCGTGTTTTACTACCCTTTTTCTTTCTACCTTAGTTTGTCGTCAGAGGCAGATTTGTTCTCCATAAATATCTATGATAACATATATTCCCAAGTAATAGAGCTGGCAAAATGGGTCATAAACCCATATTATGACCCATTTTTAGTTAAATGAGTCATATATGGGTCAAGTGAAAATTAAATATGGGTCAAAAATGAGTCTAAGAAAGTAAAGCACAAAAAGAAATGAGTCTAAATGGGTTATTAGAAAACCCACTTTGAACCCATGGCATTCTTTAACTTTATAAAATGTTTTCTTTATAAAAAATCGAAATTAGAATTACTTTTCATATTCCAAAATTTGTTTTTCTTTTTCTATTTTTTTTTTTTCTTCCTTCCTTAGCCAACGACCAGCGATAGGCCAAGTGAGGCTCGAGCTCGCCGGCAAGTCGCCGATGACTAGCAAGGCTTGAGCCTCGCCGGATCAGCAAGACTCGAGCTTGCGGGCGTCAAGCGGGGCCTCGGCCTCGCCGGATCGGTGGGATCGAGCCTCGCCGACACTAGCGGAGCCTCGGCCTCACCAAATTTGGCGAGGCTCCAGCCTTGCCACGATTGGCAAGACTCGAGCTTGCCGGTGTCGGGCGGGGCCTCGGCCTCACTTTGGATTGGCAAGATCGAGCCTCGCCGATCTTTGGCGAGCTTCGGGCGGCTTGATCTTGCTCGTGGTCGGTCGTCGGCGGCGACCGAAGAAGAAGAAAAAGAAAAGAGAAAAGAGAAAAATAAAAAATAATTATTGAAAAATAAAAATTATAAAATTATATTTTTTAAAATAAAAATTATTAAAAATTATATTTAAAAATAAAAATTCGATTTTTTAAAAAATATTTTAAAAAGAATTATAAATTTTTTCCATTAAATGTGTATTTCATAAAATTGTTAAAAATTTGTATTGCATAAAAATTGTTAAAAAATTTGTATTGCATAAAAATTCTTAAAAATTTGTATTGCATAAAAATTGTTAAAAAATTTGTATTGCATAAAAATGTTTTAACAATACTTTTTTTTTTTATAAAAAATCATAAAAATGAGCTTTTTTAGGTTTGGTTAAAAAAATTTCATGTTACGCTTTTTAGTTATTCACTGGTATGTTCATTTCAAATAAGAGAAGCATGTGCATAGTCTAATTCTTTATAAATATTTGAATTTATAGGTTTTTTTAACTTTTATTTTATTTTATTTACTATTTTTAATTTAAATTGAATTTTTAATCCAATTAGCATATAGTAGAAGTGGGTTTTCTTAGAATATTAATAGGTTTTAGCAATACGGGTTGGGTTGGTTATGAGTCACTTGATTTACACTACATTAATATGGGTTAAAGCGGATTAAATGGATCAAATATGGGTCGACACATTTTCGATCCGACCCAAACCCAACCCGACCCACTCATTTGACGGGTCTACCAAGTAATTGCGTTTACGTTCTTAAACCACGGTCAAGAATTTTCTCATTCATTTTATCACAAGTAGAAGCAAAATAGCCTTCGTTGGATTTAGGGCTTGAGGAGAAAAATTGCAGCAGCTTTAGAACGATCGCGTGCCATTTTCTCATTTGGGGTTGCCAATCTAGACAAGCCCCTTGTCGCTGACGAGAAAATTGCCACCAATATGGCGGTAAGATATTAGTCAATCCAGCACAAGTTCTATATACTATTGATTATCCTATTCCAAAGGAGGCACGGACAGATAATCTACTAATTACTCGAGCATATGAGTATTTGCATGTCTTGCACTTCCTCATGTAAGAAATAGGGAAGAATATTAAAAGTATTAAAAATTGTGTACGATGCTCACTTTAGTATCAATACTTTTTTTTGGATCATTTATGTGCTATTTAAAAAAAAAAAAAAAAAACAATCACATAAGTACCGGCTTCAATTTAGGTCATTAGAAATTCAACGTGCCAATTTTTTTATCAATTTTTTAGGCCCATGCGGCTCACTGGCATGCTCAATCAAAATTGATAGTCCCAAATGACTGTCTTTTACATGTTTAAACCAAATATAAACTCTAATTATACCGGTACTTCTACGATGGGGGTGGGAATGGTAGATGCGTTGGCATCCATCAGTTGTTGCTAGTTTTGCTGCGGTGGTCATCGCTGTGTCTTGAGCTGCTTCTATCTTTGTAATGGGTCGCCTGTCTTCAAATCCTCCATCGAAGCTCAGAGAGAGAGAGAGAGAATCGATCGATCATTCTACCCCGATCAATTGAAGAAAGTGTAAATTCCAACCCGGGCGGGAAATTGTGGAGGGGAATCGACATCGAAAGCTGGCAAGGGATCATCGAACGAGCTAGAAGCACTTTAAATTTATTGGCCGAAAAACAAGGCAGAACAGAGCGGCTTCTCTGTCGATATTAACGCTAATGGACGAATTGAAACGATGCAAGACATTTGGTCGGACTCGCTGGAGCGCTTGCGGTGGCTGCTGAACATCGAGACTCCCTCGAGGACGCAAGACCAAATTTGAGTCAAGAGACGCGTGGAAACGCCTCGGATTGACATGGTCAAAGACGTACCTCATGAGAATAAGTTGGCAATGAGCCAAATTTCCTCTTCTTATGAATGAATATTCCTTACGGCATTCATTTATGTCCCATAACTCTTTTTAATCACTTGAATGTCAAATAACTTTTCAAATGATTATTTGAGTATCATAATTTAAAAATAAAAATAAAAATTACCACAAATGGTATGCCACGTCAAATTTCCAACACTTGGGTGAATGTTTTTAAAAAATTTAGCATTTAAGTGATCAATTTAAAGTTATGACACTTAATTAAATGTTTTTTTAGAAGTCATGACATTCAAGTGATTAAAAAAAGTTATGATCCTCAAACAGGTATCGCACAAAATTTACGACAACTATAATATCTTTATCCTCTCTCCACTTATTTCTCGTTGTAAATTTCAGGATGAGTAACGGACATTCCTTTGCCGTAGTCCGCACATCTCAACTACTCATGGTAATTCATTTTTTATTTATTTATTTTCTAACATCAAGTAAATATCCCTATCTCAACAATCACTGCACACGGAGGAAACCACTAGAAAATATTAGATGAGTTTCATACTCCACGTGAGCCATGTGGGAAACCACACAGAATTTGACACGTGTCGTCCACGTGTAATTCGAGTCCCACGCGAGCAAATTGGAAATTTTGTGCCGCTCCGCCTCCCCGAGCCCCACCGTCGCGTTTTTGCCTCCCTCTTGCGACCTTCGTGCCGCTCTCTCTTTCCTCCGTGAAGCGCTTTTTGCTCGCCAACGCCAACGCCAACGCCAACGCCAACGATCCCCTGCTCGCGTTTTTGCCTCCCTCTTCACGAGCAGAGGTCTCTCTGCTCTCTCTCTCTCTCTCTCTTTCCTTCGCGAAGTGCCCTTTGCTCCTGAACACGGATGCCGCCAATACCGCTGCCTCCTCAAGCCCCTCCGTCACCTGTTGTATCCCCATTGGCGGCTCCCATACGTCCCCTGCATCCAAAGGTTAGTAGAGTTCAGTGCGATGCTAATGTGATGTTAGTGACTGTGATAGGTTCTCACCATCGCCTCCTGAAGCCCTTTTGGTCGAACTCTGAAGAGCGAAGCAGAATGGGTAAATTTTCGTTCCCAGCAGTCTTAGATGGCCTTATTCATTTATTAGTTTCTGCAAAGCAAGGCCTCTAGACTAGCATGGTTTTATTAACTTGCCCTTATCGATGCAAGTGAACACCATTAACTACAAGCTCCAAAATGCTAACTTGGACTGGAGTATTTTTAGTTTTTAGAGGTATTAATGTTTAATGTTGAATGAGAAAATAGGCCATGTTCTCCCCACAGATTGCCAGGTTGGCCCATGAATGTAGTATTAACCTCTTAGGATTATAATATACGTGCACTTCGGGATGTATATAGGCAATAGCTTCAAAAATGCATGTGCCCAGTCACTCATGTCGCCTGGTTCAATATACTGGATTCATAGCCAACCATTTGAAATTTCCAATAGATGCAACCCCGCATTGTGTATGCAACAGACTATGTATATCACCCATAGACCCTTTTTTTTTTTTGGGGGGGGGGTTGTGTTGGTTAGATTATATTAGATGGTTGCTGATTGCTGGTGCTTGCTGCAAATCTTTCAGCTTTTCTTCTTGCAGGCGTCTATGTGTGCCTATGGAAGTTGTCAACTCACTTATTTAATCCTTTTTAAGTGCACTTTCAACTGAAAAAGTTTGAGTTGCTTTCCGTCGGGTATGAGGTTTCATGATATGGTTCTCTGCTTGCATTTCTCAGCATGATGTGGATATGGAAGAGACTCAGGAGCCCTTTCCAGCAAGTTCTTCTGGAGAAAGCCCTCATACAGAATTGGAAGGTCCGGTCCAGTTACCCCAAGATCAGGATTAAGAAGGAGATGTGCATAAGTGAATCAACTACAGTGATGTATGTATCTGTTTTATTGCCTTTTATTGCAATAGTAAGTTATCTACATGAGCTATTACCGATTCCTGATTGTAATTCATCACTCAGATTTTAATGGGCCAACCTCAAGTCTCAATCCCGTATGAAGTTGATACATCAGGATCTGTCAAACTTGATGCTGCAGCACAAGCACCACAGAAAAGCACAGGTAGGTTTTATTGTTCTTGTTTGTCAGTAATGACAAATAGTCATGATTGTGTCATTACAAGACAACTTTATAGTTTGGGGATTTTCCCATACCCAGAGATATTGAATAGTTCATGCATTGCTTCTTGTCCTGTTTAGAAAATGTTTTCGTCCTGAACACCTGATTATGGGGGCACTGTGAGAACTTAGAGAGCCGGACCCAACTAGCGGAGAGAAACACCGTAGTGATATGTCATCGTCATGAGAACTTTAAAAAAAAAGAAAAAAAAGCAAGATTATATAAAGGCTGGAACGGGAAGGATCTAAGAATATGGTCCAGTATTAAAATGATAAATACTGAACAATATCACAACAGAAAAGAGTAAAATTTCGGAACTCTGGTGTCAAGTAAAGTTAAAGAAGATATGCTGTGAGACTGGCGTATGGCTTTAAGGTTGAATCAGTTTAAACTTGGCTTAAAAGTAGAGTGTGATTTAGTTCGTGAGTTAAGATGCCCTCCTTGAGTGTGTCTAGGCTTCTTTTTTCTTCAAGCTGGTTTTCCCATCTTCCACATTTGAACCTTCAGCTTACTTTGTGGCTACTGCTTGAAAAATTTGACCAATACTTCGGTGTTATGATTGTCCTTCTCTAAGTATCATATGCAGATATTGTGATTGCACCTTTTCCTTTTCAACAGAAAGCTTCAAGAGGATCTGACGGATGAAATGGTGGGTTTGGCACGGCAACTGAAAGAGAGTAGCCTCGTGATGAGTCCGTCCCTGCAAAATACAGAAAAAGTAAATCTTGATACTATGTTAGGTGTCTTTTAATATATATTTTTTTTAAATCTTAATTTCTTTCATAATGGCAATTCTGGAATGTAACGTGAGTGATCTGCTTCAATCTTGCAAGTCTGTTGCAAAACAGCTGCTTTGATCATGGCATTTCCCTGGGCAGTGGCTTTTCCATTTAAGTGAACAATTTACTTTAAGTCTGACAAGATCCTTATGGGTTGCATTGCAGATACTTGATTCAACAGAGAAAGCTGTTGAGGACAGCTTGGCAGGCACAAATCAGGTTAATGTACGAGTAACAGAGATATACTCAGAAAGCTCTAAGACTACATGCTTTACTTGGCTTCTGATCTTCGCAATGACGTGTATCTTTATTATGGTTGTGCTTTTGATTCGTGTCATTTAAGACAATCCCGCTTCAAGTTTTGTCAGTTGAGTGACAGTACTTTTCATCCTGCTATGTTGTCGAAAACGTGACAGTGTAAATGTGTAGCTTAACTCTCCTAATGAATTGTGATTGAGCTTTTGCAAGGTTCTCTAATCTGAGTTAACAGTGCTTATGATGCCTGCATTTCTGATGCACTCAAGAGGTAATGATGGACAGACCACTGTGTTATATTCAAAGAGTGTCTCCGTCAGCGCAGTTTTAGTGGGGCAATTATTTCTTCAGTTTTTAGATCTTGACTGCGATAATTTGTTTTCACTTGGCATCAGAACTACCTAGCTATGCAGAGGGGAAGTAACTTCCAAACTGAAAAACCGCATGCTAAAACCTAACGAGTTGCAAGAAGCACTAAGAGAGCTGTGCAGGGTGGGAATATCCTAGCAGAAGTAAACGCTGTCTGGACATAAGCAACCTGTGCTCTACAAAAGCACAACAACAGAATTGTTAGGTACCGATCGAGTTCTAGGAGAATCAATTCACTTCTGACAAGTAGTGTTCTCTTGGATTGTAACTATTCGCCATGAATGACCGTGAAAAATGGCCCTGGTGCTGATCTTGCAAAAACCAGAAAGAGAGACTAACAAAATCATTAATGTGGGCACCATGGTCATGGTTCAGCCAAGAGCATTATAACTGAGACAAAATTCATATGCTCATTCATTTCTAGGTACGACAATAAAGTAGAAAGACCAAAGATCCAACAGAGTATAAACAACTCTCCACACATTCCATAACCGTAGTATCACGTCTAGCCACAACGACAACTGGGGATGCTTTGGAATTTACATTCTTCGTTCAAGCATCAGTCATCTATCCTTTTTCAGCAGATGATGACGTTATGCTGAAAGAAATTAGTACAATAACATACAAAAAGGATTCAGAAGAAAGCAACCAAGAAGCAACAAAAATCCTAGCCGCAAGGGTGAAAAGGCAAGATATCTAAAGAGACCAGCTTTCAATCGGATGAGAGGTGACGTCTTCCCAACTTTCGCCCTCCTAGTTTCGAACAAGGAAAGTCGGACTGCATAAATTTTTCTTCAACTACCTTGCATCTTCTTAAGAGCTTAACAAGGTATAATAGCTCCTCATAACTCGTGAAAGCTTTATATACATAAGGGCCATGGGCTCCTTCTCTAGAGCCAGAACATCAAAGGATCTGGACCAGAGAGTCATTCTTTTATCTCCAACCACGAAACGGTTTTTTGTTGTGCTCATGCCCGACAAATGCAGCTGCTTTCGCTTCTTTACAAGATGTAGTGCAGTTCTCCTGTCGTCTTGAGCTTCTTCACAATCTTGCTGCAATATAGGGGCTAATTCATTAGTATCTTTGCACGCTAAAGCTAGAAGAATTACAATGATCAGCGGCATACCTTTAAGAGATAACGTTCTATCGAAACTAGCAATGGCGCTATCAGGCTCTCCAAAGTTCAACTGTGCTCTACCCAGCGTGATCCGTGCCTGCATAAATTCAACGATTCATCAGTATCACACATGAGGCCCGAGATGAAATTGCTTCTAGTTCTAGTTGATTCTCAACTCTCCCAAGTGCAACTGTAAATGGTATAAGAAAAATAACAAGGACCCTCCACAAAGTAATAGCTGACGATTTTACAAAGCCACAGACTACATAATCACGAGCCACATTCAGCAATCATTCACACAATAAGTTTAAATTATGTACCTTTTAAATCTACCATACAATTGCTTGCTTACTAGGGCTATGTTTGGTAATGCTCCCAGGAACAAGTCTTTCTATTTTTTTGTTTCCCGGAGTAGAAATAGAACAGAAACTCATTTGATAAGTTTTTTGTTCTCGGGAACAAATGAGTTCCGGAGAACAGATTTGGAGCAACAAGAAACAAAAATAAAAAATCAAGCCTCTTTTTCCTTTTTCTCTTTTTTTCCTCCCTTCTTCCCCTCGCCGGTCGCGAGCCCCAGCGCCAGGCTGCGACTGGCCAGACGAGGCCTAGTGACCTCGTCGGAGCCTCGCTAGCCCCGACGAGCCTCCTTGTAGGCCAACCTTGCCGGCCCTTAATGACGACCAATAGGAGGAAGGAGAAGGGAAAAAAAATAAGAGAAAAATAAATATGTAATAAAATTATTATTAAATTAAAAAAATCTAAGTTATAAAAATATATGAGGTCATACTAAACACATTTCTCTCTCGAGAACAAAAATATTGTATAATTACCAAATGCGTTCAAATATTCAAAAACTGTTATTTGGAACAGAAACAAAAAAATGTTTCTTCAAAAATTATTTGCCAGAATAGAAACTTTGCCAAAGACACCCTAGATGGCATCAACAAGGACACTCCAATACGAAAGCAACTTTCAAACTTTAGTTAATGGAAGACCCATTCCACTCAGAGAAGAGAAGCTTTGCTAGATCATCAACAATCATTCAAAACAGCAATGACCAACTACTAAAAAGCCAAATTGCTTTCCACTAAATTCATTCAAATCCCAATTTCAATTTATTAGTTTGTCTATCTGGTAAGAGCATTTCATCAAAAAGTATGCCTACCTAGTATGGGAGCTGCCAATGGGGCTATGACAGGTGACGGTGGGGCTAGGGAGACAACGGCGATGGTGGCGTCCGCGTTCAGGAGCAGGGGCGCTTTGCGGGGTGGACAGAGAGAGAAAGAAAGACAAAGAGGAGAGAGAGGAGAGAGATGGTTTGCAAAGGAGAGAGAGGGTTAGAGCATCTGCAGAGGTGGGCTAGGATTTTATAAGAGAGAGACGGAGGAGAGGGAAGCACGAAATTTTAAATTATCTCAGCGTGGGGCCTGGATTATATGTGGGCAATGCATATCAAATTTTGTGTGATTTTTCATTTAGTCCACGTGGAGTATGAAACTCATCTAATATTTTCTCGGAATCCTCTCCTGCTGCGTGCTCGCCACTCTTGCCACCTTTCTTCCCGTTGTCCCGCCATCTTTGTTAGTACGTGTATTTTCCTGGGACGTCCATTTACTTAGGTTCCGTTCATTTTGCGGAAAATAATTTCCGAGAAAATGTTTTCCGGATTTTCTGACGTTCGTTTCACGGAAAATAAATTCCTTGGGGAAAATGTTTTCCATCAAAGGAAAAAAATCTTCTAAAGTAGGGGAAAATGTTTTCCACTTTTGAAAAGTGAAAAACATTTTCCTCACTTAATCTCTCTTATCACACACCTCTACAAATCCTCATTTCCTTCTCTCCTTTCTTGTTCTTCTTTTCTTTTTTTATTCAAATTATTTTTTAATTCTCTTTTTCTTTTTAATTCGAATTATTTTTAATTTCCTTTTTCTTTTTCTTTTTTCTTTTTATTTTTCTTTTCTTTTCCTTTTCTTTGTTTCTCATATTCTTCTTTCTTGGCTAATCGTCGAATCAGGTGAACCTCAAGCTCGTCAATCTCAAACTTGCGCTCGTTGATCCGGCGAGCCTCACTGACGCTCGCGCTCACCAATCTGGTGAGCTGAAAATATTTTCCTTACTAAACACTGAAAAATATTTTCCAAAACATTTTCAGATGTTAGCTGAACACCAAAAAATATTGTCATTTTCCTAGAAAATGACTTCTAGAAAATATTTTCCGAAAATGGCTAATTTTCCATGAAACGAACGGACCCTTAAAAAGAAAAAAAAATTGCACTACCATCAATTTTTAAAGAACCAATTTATATCACAAGATTTTTGCTGGAAACAAGGTAGTTTGTTTTGCCTTAAATCCTAAATATTCTTGAATTTTATGTTTAGTTCAAATTATGTTTCTTTTAATATAAAAAAAAAAATCACTGACTTTCACTCAAATCTCAAATAAATTCTCCGATTAACCTCTTGTTCTAAGTCACTGTTAATCATTTAATATGACATTCTTACGTCAACAAACTAATGTGCATTTAAAAATAATAATATCATCATGATCCTAATCCAAGAAAAACGAGGTATTCTCTAGAAAATCCACTTCAGCCTCTCCCTCTTGAGCCCCTTAATCCTGACCAGTGTGCAGCCTCTCCCCTGCAACACCATAGGTCTGGTCCGACTCCGCCTGTGATAATCACCTAGCCAACTCCACAGCCAAGTTAGCTCCACCTCCAAAACCTCCTCTCTCCCGTGACCTCGTCCTTGCAGCGAACAGTGACAATAAATAGTCATCTGCCACCACTTTTCCTCTGTCTCTCTCTATATTCTTTTTATATAGTAAAGCAAATTAATTTCGACATTGAACACTAGGGTTAGAGTACGTTGCAGTAACAGAAGCAATCAAGTAAGCAATGTGGCTGAGAGGTTTGCTTCGAAAGCAAGACTAAAACCAAATAGAATTTTTATTTATTGCGACAATTAAGTGAATGTGTCTAAAAAAAAAATTCATCAAGGTGCAAACCATACAAATTGATGATATTTGTAATCTTTTTAACAAATTATTCTGCGGATTGTTATAATAGTCATCAGAAAATATTCTGCGACCCAACTATTTTGTATGTCCAGCTTTGTAAATAGAGGCCAGAATTTTCTTCAAACATTTATTGTAGACGAAAGGTCTCTCCACTGCAACAATATGGCCTGCTTTCTCAATGCATACCAGTGTTGCATTATCTCCCAAATTTCTGTCCAAAAGAACATAACCGAATGAGTCAAATTTCTTCTGAAAATAATTGAACGGAAACTCAGTGGAGCAAACAACATCTTTTAAGTATGCCTGTTTACAGTAATAGATATCAGGTCAGGAAAAAAAATAAAAGAGAGAGAAAAAGACCTATTTAACGGGAAATTATCAGTGAACCAAGTACCAATAATATAAATAAATCGTTACAGGTTTATCAATACTTCCCCATTCGCTTCATGCAATTTCGTATACAACATATAATAGCTTTATTAGGTCCACAAAACGTGCAAAAGAAAAACTAAACCGCCATCGTCATAAATTGATGTTATATATCAAAATTCATTTCTTAAAACTCTGATACGAACATATTGTCTTAATTGCAAACTAATTGGACAAAATAAGAACTGCGGTTAAAGTTTTTGTTAAGACATGACTTCTTTCTTCACGATCAATGATAATCGAGCAAAAGGAAATAGCCAAGACATGCTGATATAACAATATGGTTTTGGCTTTAAAACTTAGCATGGATAAATAAACAAATAAATATAAATTGATTGACGAACTGTTAAATGAAAATCTGTAAACATACTCTTTCAGTGATTTGGCTTCTTCCACAGGGAAGATCTTGTCATTCTCGCCCCAGACTAGATGCACCTTCTGCAAAAAGATCCCATCAATCATCGGCGATTTCCACAACATTCTACAAATATGACTAGAAGGAGGGTAGTTTGAGAAAGTCTTGCGTGCACCCGAATAATGTGAGTCCATTTCGTATAAACTATTTTATCAGCCAATTTATTTGTAGTAATGGAATAAGTTGTAGCGTAATGGCTATTGCATTAATTAGTGCATTGTTTGATTTAAGGATTACAATATGTATTATACTATTTGGTTGTATGAATCACATATAAAATAAGGGGTAAATAGTTTTTTTCAATTTATTTAACAATTATGAATGATTATGACTTCAACTTAATGGTTTTTCCTATTAAAAGACTACTAGATATTACATAGTTAAAAGTAGATTGAAATAACAATTATAATTTTTTGAGCATTGATTAATATATTCAGTAATGATTATTCATTATATTACGAATAAGAAACTATTTGATTATAGAAATATAAATAATTGTACCTGCTAGTAGGTAACTAATATGATGCTAGTTATTGTTATAAATTTAACATAAACCAATATTTCTCTTGTAGATAGCATAATTATTATAACATCAACTGTTTACTGATTATATCTAGTATTTTATTTATTAACGACATAACATATGAATATGTCAAAAAAATATAATTAATGTTATTACTATGTACATAATACAACAAATTTAGTCATAATTCGGAATAATAATCTAACATAGATAGAGTAAGTGCAAGAATGAGACATAGATAATTAATGTAGTTTTGGCTATAATAAAAATTATGCTATAACAACTATTACTGCAAACCAAAATTGTAATAGGCAATGAAATTGTAATATAATAGACACTATTACAACCAAACAATGTTCTACATATTGATTCCATGTAGGACCACAGGGTCTAATGGTTAGCAATAGCATTAAGTGGGCTCATATGCACAGAGTACACGTTACAATTTTGCGTGTAACCATTCACTTAGGTTCTAACCTTACTTTCTTTTGCTTTTTCCAATTATGCCCCAAACTCTGTACAAATTCCTACTATAGAATATTTAAGTTTTTGCATCACGTAAAAAGAGATTGACCAAATACAAAAAAGAGATTATCAGGTATACCAAGACTGCTAATATAATAAGTGATGTGAGAGAACTTTAATGAGCATTTATCAACTAGGTAGTGTTCGAACATCATATAAGACATATAGCAACTTGATATATTGAGGTAAATATACCTAGCATTTCCACTGAGGAATACTAAATTGAACACGAAAATTATCAATTTCAAAGATACACATGTATTTAAAGGCATGCTCATGTAAACATATGAGATTCTAGCTTAATATATAGATTTATCTAGGGATAATTATCAAAAAAGTGCTAAAAACATATTGCACTAGTGCCAATTTAGTTATAGGCCTTTCAATTATGCTAATTTAGTCATAAATCTTTACACATTTTACTATTTTAATCCATTGGGTGAATTTTAGCGAAACACAGGCCATTCTACTCGACATGGTCAGTGCTAACATGGATAATTTTTAATTATTTTTTAATTATTTTTTCTTTTCCTTCTTTCCTTTTTTTTTTTCACCGTATTCGATGAGAGTTGTTGAAGTTCCCTAGCCACTATGCAAGGCTATCAAGGCTTCACTACCAAATTTGGGCAAGGCCTGCCTCGTCAACTAAAGGCAAGGCCACCTTTGCACGTGGCTGATGAGGGCTTCGCGGCCCTTACCTACAACCAATGAAGGCTTTTCAACCCTTGCCTAGTGGCTAACAAGCTCTATTGAGCCTCACCAACCACAATGATAAAAAAGAAAAAGGAAAAGAAAAGAGGCCAAGGAAAAAGATTAATAAAAATTTGAAAAAATATTAATAAACTAAAAATTGTTCATGTTAGCGCAAGTTATATCACGTAGGACGGCCATCATCCACACCAGCAATTTTTGCCAAAAAATTAATTAAATGAACTCAATTGACAAAACGTGAAAATATTTAGTATTAAATTGGCATAAGTGCAATAAATTTAGAACTTTTATAATAATTATCCTGAATTATCTTAGTTGTTAGATGCACAAGCCTCACATGATCTGACAAGATCAAAGGGTTTGGATCAAGTCAATTATGCATATCTTGCGTAGGCATGTTATGAATTTACTGTGTATTATCTACCTTTGGATTTGGTGAGAATCACAAGAAGTAATTCTATAGGTTGTAAGGACAAGAATTCTAAGGACTAGCTTTTGGCAAAGTAATTATAGCATATATTGACACTGTGAAAAGTTTTACACAAACATCTTTATACACCATCGATCAAGAAGATTAGCTGGTTATGGCCTCAAATAAAAGGTAAATGAGACGTTTGTGTACGTTTTTCTTAATATAGGTGGTTTTGCTCTATTTTTCCTTCTTGTATACTTGAGTAGGTTACAAACATGTCTTGCATTATCACAACAAAACGAATACGAGAGTGACATGTAGATTTATGCAATCACAATACTATACATAGAGTCTTTATGATAGAGAAAATCAACAAAAAAACTAAAGAAATAATGAATCTCTTCTCATATTACATCTAACAAGAAAAATTTTCTCAAGTACTTATTCCATTCATCACTTCACCCATAAAATGAGTATAAATAGAATTTTTCAACTGTGCAAGCATCATGCATGGTGCGAATTCACTCATTTATGTTTTGTAATCTTTTTTCTTTCACCTATAATCAGTTCTTTATTTATTTATTTAAAAACTATATTTTTGTCGTAACGAAAATTCCTAGCTATTAAAAAAACCAACAACCAAAGGAGAAGCTTCATCAAACCTGAGGGTACCGTGGGAAAGCGAAATCCTCGTCTGGAGTGACCAGAGCCTCCAGCAATTCGGCTCTCTCTTTCTGTAGTCAAACATGACCTGCCATCCAACGACAAGAAAGGCATATATTTGCTGTAAACCTCTCATCTTTACGCGCAGGGAGCGATGAGATTTGTACACGTGCTCATAAATACCACTAGCAAAATCTCACCCTCTATCTCCCTCGGACCACCGTCATCGACGGGAACAAGACTTGTTTTGACAGATCTCTCTCTCTCTCCCCACGTTATCGAGGCACACTTATCCTGATGATGATCGTTCACCGCCGAGGAGATGACATCTGAATGTCTCCCCACGACAATGGAGACGAGATCTACTCCGTTTTGGTCTGCCCCAACCCCACCATCAATGCTGCAATAAGCTCGATGCAGCATCTCTCTCTCTCTCTCTCTTTCTCTCTCTCAAAACAGGGGGCTAATGGATGGTGGTTGCAGTGGTGGTGGAACGAGGGCAATGGTCAATGTGCCTAGGATGAGGGATAAAATTTGACAGATAAAAAGCATATGATCAAAACCTATGTAATTGCTGGTTAGAATTTAAGCTCCGTTTATTTTATGGAAAATGGATAATTTAGAAAATATTTTTCTAAAAATAATTATTTGCATTGTTCACAAAAATAAAAGAACAACAAATATTATCTTTATCCAATAAAATATTTAAATATAAATGGTCATCGACAATGAAAATATTCTTCATTGATTAGTTATTTCAAATACTACAAGTGATCAATTTTAAAAAATATTTTTCAAATCATTTATTTTTCGTGAAACAAACGGAGTTAAGTATACATAATTTTTCAAAAAAAGTTACACAAAACAATTGAAGATCTTGCATTTAATCGTTTGTTTGTTTTTTTTTTTTTTTATGTTTTACATTTCTTAAATTATATGTGGTATGTGGGTAAACGCAAATCACTTATTTCCTCTATGGATGGGAGGAAAAAATGATTCTTGAAAAAAAAAATTCGAATACATATCTCACTTTTGACCTAATATCTACTTCACACCTCTATTTTTGCACATATCATTGACATACCTCTAAGCAATATCTCACATTAAAAGGATCAAATTGGCCCTCCTTACAACCTTATTCTAACATCATGCTTAAAATCTAAGGGATTCAGTTTTTAATTGGTTTTAAGTGTTTTGGATGGGTTTGAGAATTCAGGATTTCACGGAGAGAATCTTCGGAAAGAAAATGTTTTGTTTGTATATAGAGATGCAATAATAATTGATGTGGAGGCGCAAATCCGTTAAACACTCATGTAGCATTTACTATATTCAAAGGAGTCTGTAAATAATCAAAAGTTTTACTAATTGTCATGGCTAAAACAGCGGTTTCGCTTATGTAAATGCTATCAACAACAGCACATGACACGCGCCCATGAGCGCCTATTGTGCACGCATGCACTTGCACACATAGAGGATTAGTTTTTTTATTTTATTTTATTGGGTAATATTACATGCACAGATTGTGTAACCAAATTTCTACATATTCTACGATCATCACCGTCAACGTTATTAGTTATTTAGTTGCTAAAACACACAAAAAAGGAATTTTGGATTTTTTTTATCGAGAAATATTAGGTACACGAATTGTATAACCATGTTCCTACACATTCCGCAACTATCACCATTGAGGTAATTAGTCATTTAGTAACTAAGATTAAAATTAACCACATCAATGATGCTAGATGTGAATGTGCAAAGATGTTACATAGACTATGTAGCTAATGATTATTCTTTTTGTGTCTATGTGAATTGTGATCACATCTATAAATATCATAGTAGAGTAGCTTTTGCACAGCCAGAAATACGATTTGCAGGACGGATTCTTTTGTTTCCAAATTAAAGTTTAAAAGGCCCGTTTGTTTAATTTTTACTAATGCAGTTGTTTAGCGTAATTCTTAGATTTTTCTGTGTTTGGAGGAATAGAACACCACTTCTTAACTTCCTCCGATTCTCAATAGCATCCCAAGGAGAATCATCGACCGATCAAGAATAGCACTTTTGGGCCCACTTCATCTGCACTACAGACAGATTTGACTGCAGCTCCAGCGGACATCTACTGATTTCGTAGAGGAGAACCAATGCTATTGAGGCATCCAACGCATCAAAATGGTAGATTCGGGCGAGGTGATGAATGATTTCCTTGATACGATGGCCTATCATTTCTACTTTCTTTTTTAACAGTTCAGTCGGGGATAAAAAAAATTACTGTTAAAATCAGCCCGCAATGCTGTTAAATTCCTAGAATATGTAATAAATATCATTTGTACTTTATTCCTATTTTTATTTATATTTTTTGAATTTCTTTTTATGTTTAATATATATTTAGCATTTATATTTATTACATATTCTAGGAATTTCAATATCTTTTATTACTTAATAAATCTTATTAAAAAATGATGGAAGGGAATATAAAAAATAAATTAAAAGAAAGAAAAAGAGAGGAAAAGTAATAAAAAAAAGTAAATAAATTGAAGTAGGCATGAAAGTCAGAGCACTATACTTTTAGAACCACAAAGATAAATCATCATGTTTTATCTTTATTTCTAGATTCAACATTCGTTGATTGATCTATCTTATCAATATGCAGTTTGATTACATCTCTTGTCAAAATCGAAGCTATGGCTTTGAAATGTTGAATGAACTCCTTTGTTGTTTAAGATTTAGACTGTATAATAATTATGATTTATAGATGGAGATTATCTCTATTTGTGCATTTATGATTTTTTTTTTAGCAGTGAACTATAAGAGATTCCTAACATCTTAGTTTATGCATTTTCAAATTCATTAACATAGATATATTGTTTATGTCAAACAATGAATATAATAGGACATAAAAATATTTAGCTCTATTATTACAATTCACCAAACAATGAACAGCATATAATAAAAATTTTGGATTTTATATCATATCTTATTCAATCGTACTCCAACTAAAAATTCATACGAAGAAATGATGACAAGGACTGATGTGATTTTGCACATGGATATGGTCATAGTAGATGGCTCCTGATTTTTGAGGTCAAAGCAGTCATTGTCATCTAATCTAGAGGACTTTGCCTCATAAATTATAGGTTCCACAATCATTTACTTAAAATACCATCTCATTGAAAAAGTTAAGAAACACGACCATTTACTCAACATTCTAAAAGCATAACCAAGCAATTAGTCATTAGCACCAAAATTAGAAATATTATATACTTACACTTTGCATTAAACTATCCAAAACAAAATATTATACAAATCACAAACAATAACACATTTCACCAATCTTAGACCTAGGATCAACTATAGTTGAAAATGCTTTTGGTGGAAAAGAAATAAAAAGAGATAATATATGTTATAAAATTGAAAGCAAAAAGTAAATTTGATTAAATGATCAATGATAGATATCTTGGTGATTCAAATTTAAATCATAAATCAACTAAACCATATCACATTGCCCACGGTAAATTGATGATTGGCGCAACATGTTATGTTAAAATCCACTTTCTTACAATACTTTTTTTTTTTCATATATTAAGTGAAGCCTCACACATCTTTCCAATTTAATATCATCACTCGTAATGACATTTTGACATGCTAGCAATGTAAGGCTAGAAGTGTAAGGGTGGCTTCGAAAAGTACACTAGAATCAAAACTGCCATGACTTTGTCATGAGCAAAGCAAAAATTTGTGTAATCGATTGATATTGTCAACCACCAACCATCAACTCTGGTAGTTGGTCCTCTGTAAATTTAAGAGAATTTATTTTCGGAGTTAGAAATGAAAACATATAAATGTTGAAATTCTCAACCACCTTGGCTTGTCCTATATAGCTTGTGAAAGTCTAAAAGGGAAAAACAGAGACAAAAGCTATCGAAATTTTCAAGAAAACCACGCCTGCAACTTTCCTCGTTTTGTTAAGAGCATTTTTTTCGAAAATAACAAATATTTATATGTCATTGGATTGTAAAGAACAAAAATTACGTTAAATTGTTCTGAAATAATCAAAATAGGATACTCATGCTTGATATGAATAAAAGATACAATTTGAAAAGTAAAACCGATGAATTCTAATTGGCTACGTAATAAATCGACAACTCATCAATGAATTGATAATTCTATTTTGATTTGGTAGTTTTGATTACACATAGGTGACAAATGCATTTCGTTCACATCATTAACATAATGAAAATTTAAAAGTCGATATTGGAGAATCGATCGATTGTTTAGATAAGGACTAAGAACCTCTAGATAGAGCAAGGTTTTTGTGCGTGATCTTAGAAAAGTTCGCTTTGGTACGTACCTCTAGACCGTGCTTGAAAACACATTTGGGGAGTCTAGGGAAGTGGAAGCTGCCAATTTCAAGTAACTTCTTCAGTGCACTCGCCGAATCAGGCAACAGAAATTCCGACCACGTCGGAAACCCCAACCTCTCTAAGCACTCCCGCGTCAGCGACTCCGTCACCACCGGGCCAGAGCACGTCGCTACGACCGACTCGACCAGCTCAGGCTGCAACTCGGCCAACCTGAACGCCACCACCGCGCCGTAGCTGAACCCGACCACTGTGCACTGCTGCACTCCCAGCTTTGCCAGCCCCCTTGCCAGGCACTCCGCCTGGAATCCCACAGTCCGGCGGCCGTCGCCGGTAGAGGAACCGCCGAAGAAGAGGAGGTCCGGCACGTAGACCGCATAGTCCCTCGCAAGAGCGAGGACTTGGAACTGCCACGTCAGGATGCCGTCGCCAACGAAGCCGTGGAGGAAGACGACGGCAGGTTTTTTACCGTTGTTGGCATTCTTCTTGGATCGGGTCGGAGCCCAGATGTTCATGACAGTCCCCGGTTCGACCTCGATCTTTTGAGGTCTCACGCCGGCGAGCTTCATGGTCGCTCGCAACAAGGGCTTGTAAATCTTGAAAGTGTTCACCATTCTCTCACTCTCTCTCTCAGCCTGGTTATGCACGGTGTCGTCCATCTTCGCCATGTACGTCCAGTGGTCATATATATGTTGGGATATGTGAAGCCGACGGTGCAGTCTGACCCCACCCCACATGTTCCCATAACTTGCTTGTCCGGTTTTCCTAGGAAATTGAAATCTCGTTCTATTTTCTTGTTAAACCGCACATCCCTATTATCTTTTTATTTTTCTTTTGTGCTACGTATCATTGGGGGTTGTCTAGTCCCATTCCCACCGTTGGAGCTCTCCCCTCCTCTCTCCCGTCTCTCTCACCCCTTAAATGCCGTCTCTGCAGCCGCAACTTTCGGGTTTATACCTTTCCAATTTCCCCATCCGCGACCGTAAGTGAGCGGTGGCAAAGAGCATTAGAAGCTCGTTGGTACTTCGATGTTAGTAGATGCCCTTTCTTTACTGTCTCTCTTCCCAAGGCCTTGTGGTTTAGCAGTCCAGTCCAAAGAGAGAAGAGGAAAGCACAAACTTAGCTTCTCTGAAATGACCCAAATTTTCGGATCTTCTCTATCTCCACATCAAAATGAAGGCTCTCTTCATGAATAGTCATGTTGCCAAGCTCATCCTTGAACTTGATCAGCACGTTGGACGGAAATGTTGGAACCAAAAGGATAAAGGACTTTGAAGTATTCGAGGAGAGAATGTAAGCACACAAGAGAGAATATATTATTCAAAATGTCTTGCGAAAGCTTAATATGGAGTTCACATCACACTCTTACAAACTTAACTATACAAGCTTTGCTAAACTTAACCCTCTCTCTCTCTCTCCGTTTCTCTCTCTATGCTCCTAAAGCTCTCTCACTCTCTCTAAAAACAAAATAACAAACGTAGGTACATATAATTATAAACATCTCCATCATCTGGACTCCACCGTCTTTGACTTCAAAATACAACAAGTAAAGTTGAACTTTTTCCTCTTGGTTGCCATCTTCAGCGTGAATGGGAGTTGCCGAAATTTTATCCAAGGCCAAGTCCAACTTCACCATGCTAACCGACTTCAGTTTGTCAATAAGACAACTCATGTCTTAAATGTTGGGCCCACCACTTATCTTCATGCAAGTTGCTTTCTCCTTTTTCATCAGAGTTGAAGTCGATTAAGAGTGCACTCCAACACAGTCCAATTCTTGCCCTCAAACGCCTATGCCATGTACAATGACAGGTCCAAGTAAAATTTTCTTTGATCTAAATCAATTTTACTACTTCCAACAAGGAAGACCTTGAACTGGCTTGACTAGCTTCGGATGCTCAGCATAAAGGACAACCCCATCTCTAGCAATCTCCCTAACCTTGAGTCCCTCAGCCCAAATGGCAATGCCTGCTCCAGTATCTTCAGCGAGATTTTGGATAGTTAAAAACCCCATGAATTTCTCTCTTCAATATCAATAGATTTGTTTCTTTAATTACTACAAACATGTAAAATAAATGGTTTTCTACAGTAAATTTGTGGTCCGATTGCTTGATATACACCTAACAAAATGATTGGGCAAATTGTACCGTTACTTGTAAAAGTAACAGTGCCATTCTCCAAGCGAGGTCCTTTAAGACTTGTTTGGTAACTGTTCTGTCTGCTTAGAATTGTTTTTTCTCATTCTATTTCATGGACAAGTTTCTGAGCATCGGAACGCGTTTAGAAGCTGTACAAAATTATTATTCATGAAATAGAAAAAGAATAGGAATATATTTGATACGAGTTAAATTTTTTTGTGACTAAGAATTTCTTTTAGTTTTTTTTTTTTATATAATTTTATGAGTTCTTTTACTCTTTTCTTTTTTTCCTTCTCTTCTTCTTCCTTCTCTAGTTGGCAACCCCGACTCTCACTCGCGATGGCGAGGTGGCTTGTCAAGGCCAACCTCACCGAGGGTTGGTGAGGCTCCGGTGAGGTTGCTAGACCTTGTCATTGGAGATTGCCAACCATCACCAAGCCTAGCGACCAGCTAGAGGAGGAAGAAGAAGAAAAGAAAAGAGAAAAAAAAAAAAAAAAAAAGAAGAAACTAGCTTTATTCTAGAATTGTTCTAGGGAACAAGGAAGTAACTTTGTTCTATTTTTTTTATTCCGTTCCAAATCTATTCTCGAGAACAAAGTTTAGAGTAAATATATTATAGTGAGTATAATTTAGAATTTTTGATATCATAAAAAATTTCAGGATAAATGTATCATATTTAACATAATCTTGAGTATTTTTTTGATTTTCCATTTATATATATATATATATATATATTTTTGTAGAAATTGTAAGGAGTTCTCTAGTGTGAAAAGAAGATAGGGACTGACATCGATTAGAAAGAAAAGTACTTGACATCTGCTTTTTGTGGCGTTGATTAAGCAAAATGATGGATGCCTAAGTTGAAATAACAGAACAATAATGGCATGTTTGATAACCGGACAATTTTTGGTTATTTTTGTTTTTCTTCCCTTAAACAAAAAGAGAATAGAAAATCATTTAGTAATGCTAGTTTTTGGGCGCGCATGACAAAATTTACTGTTTCTCGATTTCTTCGTTTCTGTTCCCGGAACAGGTTTGGAACAGAAATCCGTTTGGTAACCATTTGATTTCTCTATTTCAAACAGATTTCTATTCCGAAATAGAGAAATTGAAGAAATCGAAGCTGAAATTTTAACTTCTCGCTTTACGAAATAGAAATCGAAACCGAAATCAAACCATATACGAAATAAAATAACATTGTGCTTTCTTGCTAACTTAATTCATTCATAACCACAACTTCACAAATTATTGCTAATTTTCTTTTTCTTATTTTGCTCGTGTTTTTTTTTTTTTTTTTTTTTTTTTTTTTTTTTTTTAATAACTTCCTCTTTAGGATGAAAGGCAATCGAATGAGTCCCCAATTTTCAAAAACGACCAAAGTTCTTAAATGCTTACTTAAAAACAATGGGGGCTCTTTCCTCCCTGAAAAGGCACGCGCATGACTAGTTGAAGAAAAAGTTCTTATATAATAGATGAATAAAAAATGTGCCTAGAAATTTAACCTTATTTTTTTACGATTCAAAATTCTTGCAAAATCAAAATAATTAGATTGTTACACAATCTTGAATTTTAATTCGAAGGGAAGAGATTCAAGATAATCTCTTTTTTGCTATGTAATGACCATTAAAGGTTCATTGAGCAACAATAAAGAAATTAGAGATGAGCAACTGAACTGATTCAATTCGAGAATCAAAATAAACCGACCTTCCCCCGATTGGTTCTTAACCATAAACGTTACTTTAAGGTAGAATTCTTATATATTCCTTTACATCATTAATTTTATTTTGTTGATAATCTTGTATAATACTAGTTTTTTATAAAATGAAAAGGCTGTATAGGCGCCATTGATGGCACCTATATTCATACTTCCGCAATACTTGTCTGAACCTACGCAGGATGAGCTTGCAAACAATACATTGACCGAGGAGGGAAACCAAATAAATACGCTTAGGAAAACAATTGCTAATAAAATGGCAAGGGATAATAATATGCCGGAAATTCCATGAAATTTTTTTTTCAACTTTTGTAATGTATTAGTATTATTTCGACTATTGTTTTGTATTTGAGGATTTCCTATGTTGTTTAAGTATTATTTCAACTATTATTTTGTATTTGAGGATTTCGTATGTTGTTATCTAATCAATTTCTATTCCTAGAAATAGAAATTTTGTTCTGTTATCAAACGGATTTCTGTTTCAGAAATAGAAATTTTGAGTCGTTATCAAACGGGTTTCTTTGCTCAGAAACTTGTCCGGGGAATAGAAATTAAGAAATTGATTTCTGGCCAGAAATCAATTTCTGTTTCAGAAATTTTGTCATGCGCAGCCTTGTACTCCCGGGAACCAATTGGACTAATTTAGTCTTAATCATTTTCACATTGATACCAAATCAGTCCATTCAGCCAATTAGGTTAGAAATTGTTGACATAGATATCAGTTGTTCTACATGATACAGCCAACACTGATGTGAATATTTTAATGATATTTTTGAATTTTATTCTATTTTTAAATAACTTTTCCAATTATTTTCTTTTCTTTTTCATTTCCCTTTTCGTTTTACTAGTGCCGATGGCTAGTCAACGACCACAGGCCATGGCCGGTCAGGTTTGGCCTCACATAGGCAAGGGGAGCACCGAAGAGGCCCCCCTCCCTGGATTTGGCAAGGCCAACTCTCACCTAGGCTAGGATGGCGTTGCCAGTCGACCTCACTGTGCCTCATAGAGCTAGATATAGCAACAGCGACTGCAAGCTCAGAAGCGGCAACTTCGGTCCAAGCCAATGCTTGCACTCACAATGTTTGAAGGAGCCGATGAACTAAGTGAGTTTGTGACCGGTTTTGATGAGTGGCGACGTTGGACCATGGGAACTACAAGGAAAATCCAAAAGCAAAGGAGGGGACGAGAGGTGTCAAATTTTGATGGACGACGAGGTGCTGTCGCTGCGAGGCATGTCTCCGCTCAGTGACAGGTGACGGTGGACTCAAAATGGCAGTGAGATAAAAAGCCCTTCAGGTTCCAGGGTTTTACGAATGGCAAAGAAGATGAAGACAGAGCTAATGCGTCGCTGAAGTTGATGAGGCGTGGCGAGGCCGTCTTTGCTAGGGCAAGGGTCTACGGCGCTAGCACTCGCCCTTGCCCAAGCATCGCCCGGCAAGCACCAGCAAAAAGAAAAGGGATAGGAAAAAAATTCAATTATTTTTTAAAAAAATGTCCACTTCAACACTGACCGTATCATATAGGATGGTCAGCGTCTACATTGGTATGGCCGACATTTATATCAGCGATTTTCGACCTAAATTAGCTAGATGGACTAAATTAGTACCAATTTAAAAAAGGTTTTGGAATAAATTAGCTCGACTAAAAGGAGTAGGACCAAGTCGTTACTAATATAGTAGGTTTAAGACTTTTTTAGTACTTTTTCCAAAACATAACACATAATTATCAAATCCTATTGTCTTGTATTCATCAAAGATTAAAGCACACGACCCACACCTCTTTGGAACGATAGTACCAAATTAATTTGGTCACCGACGCACACGGGTACCCAAAAATCATGCGATCGTAGTTGGTCCTTGAAGTAGTGCTAAGATATCGGATGGTTGGCCTAGTAATTATAACACAGCTACTTTAATAGCAGCAACAAATGGAAGTCGGGTTTTACGAAGGGAAGTTCTGCAAAGTACTGGAATTAGTAGAACCAACTTGGGGTAGCAAAGCTTGGAAGTAGCGTACTGACGCTGCCAATGGAGATTGACGAAAAGATATAACAAAACCCGCCTTATATAGAAAATCCGATTGACTAGCAAGATAAAAGAGGCTTGTAAGAAGACCAAACCTCGAGTAGAACAAAGCTGATTGAGTGCTTGAGAACAAGAGGAATTGAGGCATTTTCCGCCATTCTTGAGCCCGTCTCTTTGCTGTTGCCTTATAGCCAATTAAGAGCTGATCCTAATGTTAGTGGAAGTGTACGAACCCATTTGTAGTTTACTAGAGAAGTCCTTGTACTTAAATAGAAGACATTGCCTTAAGAGTAAACAAAGAGCACGAGGGACCCTTTATAAATAATTACCGGTGTAGTTTATGATTTGGGGAGTGTGGGTATTATGCTATTTATTAGGGTGAGCGAGAAGCCATTGGAGGGGGTGTAATAGTGGTTGCTTTCGATAGCAGGTAGCTATAGACGAAGTTTGGCGTCGTAGATCGTTCTATACATGTAACAAAGCGGTGTATGTGCTCCTAGCTAAAATAGTGAATTACAGTCTAATTAAACTATTGGAGCTGTAAGGGAGGATGTATGCTTATCAAGCCAACCATATTTAAATCAGGTTTGTAGTTTCTCCTACCTAAACTCTTTATTTTGTGCACTTCATTTACTAGTTCACTTGCTCATAGAAGCAGGATTTAACCAAGGAGTTGGTTCTGCAAAATTAGTTTTGTTTACAAGAAAAACCAATTCAGTGCAGACATGGGACCACCCTTGTAGATTTGTACTACATGTTCTCATCCCAATGAGCAACATGAATCGCAGAAAGATCATCACCCGCATGAATCCGAAAGACATGAGATTTATTATAAGGACTTCATGGGTAAGAAAAATGGCCTTGCATGTACTTGGAATATCTCAATTAATTCGAAGAGATCTTGTAGCTAGTAAAACTTTCCCAAATGACATTCTATATTCTATTTTGAAATTTAAATTGTTTATGGAAAGAGAAATTATTTCCACCATTTGCCGACTATTGTATTTTTGAAGAATGTGTACAGCGGGAAATTTTAGCATGTTGATGATGATGTTGATGGTTTTTTTTTCTTTGGTAACGGTAAGAATATATTACTGAGCTTTGGACAAATGTACAAACGGCGCCAAAAACTTACGCTCTAGTTGCATAAAAAACAGGAAGAGTGGAAGGGAGCCGCACATAAGCCAGATGGCAGTACAAGAAAGCAAAACCACAAAGCAACAACAGGCACAACAACTCCAACCGAACCTCCACGCACGCCTGGAGAAGACCGCTGAAAAGGAGGCACATAAAGTGAAGCTCACGATGGCTCAAAACACCGGAGGATTAGCGAAGACAGACGGGTCGAAGCCCCATCCTCTCTGAAGATGACGATTCCTTGGAGTGTCAGGGACATTCTTATATGTAATGGCCTTATCTTTGACCACCTTAAACAAGTGGTTCTTGAGGGCAGAAATAGCTAAGGTATCTCCTCGAAATATCATGTCATTCTTTTTCTTCCAGATTAGATAACACAAAGCTCCAAAGGAAAACCGAGCGATGCTATGAAAGAAATCCTTACCTGCAAGGAACTTCATAGCCTAGTAAAGGTTGTCCACCTAGGTGCCATTTCTCCATGGCAAATTGCATCTAGAAGCCCAGAAGTATACTAGAATAGCCGAGGTATTGCATTCGAAGAAAAGGTGGTCAATAGAGTCCAGCTGGGACTTGCAAAAAATACAGACTGAGTGATCAATCCTGCCAAAAGCAAGAAGACGCACTTGCGTCAGCAGTCGGTTCTTGATGATGAGCCACAACAAAAATTGAAAACGAGGAGCCAAGGCCCCATCACAGAAAAAAGGAGCCCACAGGACTCGAATCTTCCTGACTCTGATGGAGTTCCAAGCAGAGGCCACAGAGAATGATCCCAAAGGGTCTTCGCGCCAAACAAACCAGTCATAGGCCAAAGAGAGGGTTGGAAATGAGAGGCCCCATTCCTCCAGCCGTAATCTAGTGGAACTAGCTGCATAAGAGTAGAGAGACGCCACAACCACATGCACAGGAAGGTCTGGGTCATTCAAGAAAGAGTTATGGACCAGTGAATAGAGAGGGCCACAAGGCATCCAATTGTCGAACCATAATGAAATTGACCGCCCATTCCCAACTTCCTAGCCAAACGACTGCCAAAAACCACTATGAAGTTGAAGGATTTTCTTCTAGCCCCAAGAGTAAACAAAAGGTTGAGGGGGCTACCCAAAAATTATGTTCTTTAAGAAATTCGAATGGATCCACCGACATCACAAAGATTTTTTGTCTGTAAAGAGGATCCAAATATATTTAAGCATAGAAGCTTTGTTGCAGTTCTTCGCAAACCGTATACCCAATCCTCCTTCATCCTTAGGCACACAAACATCCAACCAAGAAACTTTAGCGCCCCCCTAGAGGAAGGAGCCCTTCCACGAAAAACCAGCGAAGAATGCTTTCAATACCTAAAATGACCAAGGATGGCAAACTAAACACACTAGCTCAAAAGGCTTGAATCGAGTGGAGAACTGACCTTATAAGCTGGAGCCTCCTGGCAAATGATAAAAATTTATGAGCCCAAGAATGAACTCTAGCCATAATACGATCAATCAACTGAAGGCAATCCGCCTTCCCTGACCTTGATGAGAAGATCGACACCCCTAGGTAACAAACCGGAAGTTTGCCTTCTCAAAGACCAAACGCTAAAAGGATACTATTCCGCATCGAAGGCGACCCACCTGACAAGAAGATATCAAATTTACTCTTGTTGGGAATCAGTCCACTCCACGAGGAAAAAATGTCCAAGCTTCTCTTGAGAATTACTGCCGATTTCCAATCTGCTTGGCAAAAAAGGAAAACATCATCAGCAAAAAACAGATGAGAAAGCTTAGGAGCTTTGTACCTCCAATAGAACTTGAACTCCTTGACAGAAGTCTTTAGGTTCAAAATCCCAGAGAAGATTTCCATAACTAAGGTAAAAAGATATGGTGACATCGGGTCTCCCTACCGAAGTCCTCTACCTCCAGAAAATAATCTGTGAAGCTCTCCATTAATAGAGATCGAGAACCTGGGCGTATGCACACATACCATAATCAACCAGATAATCCACTGAGGAAAACGGAAAGCTTCAAGAGTAAGTTCCAAGAAATCCCAATCAACTGTGTCATAAGCCTTGCGAAAATCTACTTTGACCGCACATTTTGGAAGATATGGGTCAAGTTAGAATCTGGCAAACAGTTCTTGAGCAAGCAAAATATTATCTCTGATCCTCCTTCCCTTGACAAATGCATTTTGGGATGGGCTAACAAGATCCTAAAGGACCACCGCAATTCGGTTAGCCAGAATTTTAGTGATAATCTTATAGACAGTGTTGCAGCAAGCAATTGGTCTAAAGTCATTAACCTCACAGGCTTTCGGCACTTTGGGAACAAGAGCCAGAATAGTTGCATTCACTTCCTTAAGGAGGCAACCCGAGTAGAAGAAGTCTTTAACAACTTCAAGGACTGAGGACCTTACTATGTCCCAGTTATTTTTGAAGAATTCGGCTGTGAACCCATCAAGGTTAGGGGCTTTGCCCTTAGCAAGCGAAAACAAAGTATTCTTAATCTCAGAATCCGAGACCAGTGAAGCAAGCAAACATACCTGGTCATTCGAAAGAGGCTTCTGAATAAGTGATGTCAATTCATGCAACGCAGGCTTCATCAAACCTGAATGTGGAGCAAGGAGATCCAAGAAAAAAGATACGAAAACTTGCGACACCAAGTTGGGGTCCGAAATAACCGAACCTGAATTGTCTTTGACAGAGAGAATCCGGTTGTTTAGATGTCTGGCTTTGACAAAGTTGTGGAAGAATTTCGTGTTCCGATCACCTTCTTTCAACCATCTAACTCTGGATTTTTGCTTATAGAAGGATTCTTCTTGGCCTCAAAGATCTACAAAAGTCTAACGCTGGACTTTCTCCAATTCAGCAAGAGTGATATTATTGGGGTCCGAATGAAGAAGAAGCTGGGTAGAATGCAAGGCCTCCCTTGCTTCCAGCGTCCTCATCGAGATGTCCGAAAGGCTTCAAGGTTGAGGGCTTTAAGGCAGCCCTTTAGGATCTTCAGCTTGGAAACAAGCTTATACATGGGCATCCCCCAAACATGGCTGTCCCACGCTTGACGGACTATATCACGGAAGTTAGGGTGATCAACCCAGAAATCAAAATATTTAAAGGGCTTCCTTCTCGTACTCGGATTAACAACCCTAACTACCATAGGGGTGTGGTCTGAAATTCCGGGATCAAGAAAAGACGCCTCTGAAAAGGAGAAATCCATCCTCCATTTAGTGTTGACCAGCACCCGATCAATTTTCCGCATTTTCCTGTCTAAACCCGAAGAAGTAGACGAGGTAAATCGAAGACCCGTGTGTTGAGACCCGAAATTTTCGTCGACATTTTAAATAAATATTTTGCAAAAATAAAAAAATGAAAAAAACAATTGATTGAAATAAAAAGAAAAGAAAAAAGAAATAAGGAAAACGAAAACCGAAAAAAAAGGGAGAGAAAAAAAAAAAAAGGAGAGAAAAAGAAAAAAAATAAAAGAAAGAAAAAAAGATAAGAGAAAAGGGAATCGGGGAACTCTGAAAAAGGGGGCCTCTCACTTTTGGATTTTTTTTTTCTTTTTTTTTTCTCTCTCTCTCCCGCGCGGACTCAAAAACAATCTCCGCTCTCTCTGCAAAAGGGGGGCCGAACGGTTCCTCTTTGGGGAGATGGAGCTCTCTCTCTCTCTAACTGCTCGATGGAGCTCCCATGGTAGATCTCAAAACTCGAGCCTCAGACAATCCCGAGAGACATCCACCATTCCTCGCTCGAGAATCTCCGCCTCGCTCGCCGTCCACCGGAGGGAGCTCCCACCTCTGTCTCCGTCTCCGGAGGTTCTCTGTCGAACTCCCGGCTTCGCTCCCGCTCGATTCCTAAGATCTCCGGACCGTCTCGAACCCTAGAAGACAAAGCAGTTGCCGATCGAGTAGCTCGAAGTGCGAGACTCGGATTCATGCCGAGTGCAGAGCGGTAACGGTCGGTTCGGTTTCATCCGTTCGTCATCCACTGCCGGGGTTTTCTCTAGGCTCTGTCTCTGGCTTGATCAGGTTTTCTCTCTCTCTCTTAGACTTTCTCTCTGGCTCGATCATGATCTGTATGTGGAAAACCGCTAGGCTCTGTATCTGGTGTTGAAGTAGATCAGGATTTCTGTTGTAGAACAGAACTAGTTGTGACTGGATTTCATGGTCAAAATATAAGAGTAACGTTGCTGCGAGTGTTAGTCGTGTGAGGGCAAAAGCTGAGGGTTTGAATAAACAAGTATGGGTCATTAATTCAAAAGTGGAGATCAAGAACTTTAGAGTGAAAACAGCATCTTATTGTGGATGTACTATTGATTTGATCTTGCTTGGATGATGTTGTGCTCACGTGATTTTAAGTTGCTGATTCGCCCTCGCGTTTTGGTCACTAAAATGAGATGCCTGTCATATGTTTGTGAAGATGCCTGAATGAATATCTGCGTAGTGTCTTCATCAGCCCACATGCAAGATATTCATGGCTTACTTAAATCATGATGCCTAAATTGATTTCATCTTGCTTACTGTTGATCTAATCAATCTGAGCAATTTTAGCATTATGGCATGCTTAAAACCTGTGCTCATTGGCCTCGTTGATTGTGAGTAATATCCGTTTTCACTTTGAACCAGATTGAGTCTTAGAAAATAATAAATCTCTGTTCTGGTCTGGTTTTACTCAAATTTGGGAAGTTTTTCTAGATCAAGCAAAGATCAATTGATGGATAAAACTGACGGTTAGAGTTGGCGGATATGAGCAGAAATTTGTAGAAATAAAAACATGGTTTGTTATTTTTGTCGACCCTTTTAAGGTTGTAAGGTTTGCTGTGATTCATTTTTAGAACTACTCTTTGAGCATTGTCTAGATGGTTTTATAAACCATTAGTTATGCATTATGTTCTAATTCATTTGTGGCTGATTTGTATGTCCTCATGATGATCATTTTTCAACTATCAATTTGACATCAATTGGACTCAACTTCTCTTAAGAAGTGGGCTTGTTTTAATCTTTCCTATGATGCTGATCTCACATGATTTGCAATGAGTTGATGATTATTGATGATGAACTTGAAGTTGATTGAACTTGATTTGCCTTGATCTGCAAATTCGTATACCTGATATATCACTTTCTGTTTTGGCCGAAACGAGGTGATAGATAAGTTTTTTTGACTTCGAGCCCTTCTGGACATATAAAATACACTTCTAGAGCTTCAATTTGATATGTTGCACGCCCTGAACGGACGTCGTTCAGTCATCGAAGAACACCTACAAAGTCTGTCAATTCTGCAGTAGTTTTTACGTTGATTTGCTGTTCTGCGATTTTCTGTTTTAACTGGACTGAGCTGGTAGATGATGTTATTAGTGATATAACTAGTATAAGCACCTAGAGGGGGGGTGAATAGGTGTAAAAATAATTTTTCGAGATACGAAAGCAATACTAGGCAGACAATAAAAAGGAAGATCTCCTTTAGCTAACAAAATGAATTAAGATCAAAGTAAAGCGGAGAGTAGGGAAGAGAAAATTAAACACAAGGTTTATAGTGGTTCGGCTTATTCAAAGCCTACGTCCACTCTTTTTTGCACCGACAGCCCACTGGGCTGGATTTCACTATGAACAAAAGAGATGTTACAGCAGTGCTTTCCCTTGATTCCACAAAGTGTAGATACTCTACCATACTTCCTCAAGGTATCTCAAAATATGAACTCTCTTTTGTGTACAAGATTTCGCTCAGTGAATGAATTGACTAAGAACAAGGAGCTTCAGACTTTGAAATTCTTCTATCGTGCACCCTACTCGAACAACTGGAACGTCTTCCTTTTATATTCCTTTATGCCATCATACCCGTTGGCACTTACCAAAGGAATTCCTCCAATCTACCCGTTGGACGGAATCAATTAAGAAGATCATTCGAGCTATTAAAGGAACATGTCGATAGTCCATCAATCCTGCTCGCCCATACAATCAGGATCTTGATTTCCATAAGTAGAAACTTCCAAGTATACTTCGCCAATCATCGGATCCTTAATCAATCTTGATTCGAATAAAGGATTCCATTATGTCATATCCAGCCAAGAGATCTTCTCCAGTTGATAAGGCTAAATCCTTAATGAAACATCCAGCCTGGATAGCCTTTCTTCACCGAATTAGAAACTCGTCAATGAGAATAGACTTTGAGTCTTGAGTCCGGCAATCCGGGAGGTCTTCGGACTTTAAATAGTAGAGTCTCGCAAATCTTCGATTAGACCGATGGAAACGTTTTGTCAGCTTTAAAACACTTCATGAAGATTTCTCCAACAATCTCCCTCTTTTTGATGGTGACAAAACTTTCCTGCAAATTTGAACAACTTTGACCTGCAAAACATTACTCAAACAAATATGGATATCTTATAAAGATAAATGGCTTACTAGAATCTGCAACCACAGAAAAATGGGTTAGACTTGCATGAAAGTAAAGCCATTCATAAGATATCAATAGTACTTAATATAAGCAGCAGTCAAATCCAAATCAAAGTTCAGTCGACATCCAGACACAAGTCAAGTCAAAACATCAAACATCAAAACAACCTAAAAGATCAACAAGTTCAAGATAAGTTTAAGATCAAGGTTTTCAAATCTCGCATCTCTCCCCCTTTTTGTCATCATAAAAAAGGTTGAGATGGAGTCAAGATTGCTTGGGAACGCGAACAAGCTGGAAATCTCCCATTGACTCGTACGATGCCTTCCAGCTTTTCCAAATCTTCCTTCGATGAGCCACTTCTTCACTCTTAGCATTTGCTTGAATCAAGAGCAAGGGCTTGGATCTGATCGTATAAGGAAACCGAAGAAGCCTGTCCCCGCATTCTTCAAGTTCTGAACTTCGCATTCCAAAGCATATATCGACTCTTCATTTCCAAGAGAACATCAAGGATTCTCATGGAAATCTGCTGAATTATCGCACCGCGCATCGGCTTCGGCTCGATCTCGATGGAGTAAAAGCAGACGATGGTATATCAGCATGGTCACGCAGATTTGGCGATGAAGCATCATGTCCCTCCTCAGGGAATTGAGAGTCATGAATGTCCTCTGGATCTGCTGGAGAGCGGCTGACTCATTCACTGGTAACAGGATACGAGGACATTCCTCTTTTCTCACTATCTCCCCCTGTTTCTATGGCTTCAGGTGGAGAAGAGTGTTCCTCATGCTCTCCTTCCTCTTGATTTTCTCTTTCTTCAGCTTCTTCTTCAAATCTTTCTTCCTCTCGCTTTTCTTTCTTCAGCTTCTCTCTCCTCTTCTTCCTTCTCCTCTCGCTTCTTGCTCCTCTCGCTTCTATCTCTTCTTCTTCTTTCTCTGTCCTTCTCTTTCCTCTGCTTCTTTCTCCTATCGTTCCATTGATTCTGGAGTAGAACGACTCAGTTTCTTCAATGCCATAGCAGAGATGGTGAGGTCATCCTCATTATCTTCATCCTCAATGATGAGAGCTCTTCTTTTTTTGGATGGAGCAACCATGGGCTCCTTTCCTTTCCTTTTTGCTGCAGAAGAGACTGGATGAGGCTTGGTAGGGGTTGTCTCATTCAATTTCTCCAACGCCTTGTCGAGTTCTTTCAGACGCATTTTGGACACCATTTTCAGTCCTACCACCAATTTGTCACACGGTCGAACACAGAAAATTTGTGGAGGCTGAATATTCAAATGTCTGAATAACTTTGACATAAGACCTGGATAAGGAAGTTGACCCATATCCTTTACCACTGCTCTATACATATGGAACATAATAGTGTGAGGAAGAGAACTTTTTCCCTGCATTGATGGCGTACATCAGCTTTGCCTCTGAATTTGAAACATCAGTCTTGGAAGTTGATTTTGGCCTGAGACAATTAATCACAATCTTGTGAAGCGAATGTTGAACGCACGCATCCTTGAGTATGTAATCCTTCCCTTTGTCCTTCCGTCTTTAACAAGCTCCAATGTGGCACGAGTTATAGAAACACCGATGGGTTGATATCTTCCTCTCTCAACACCAATCACATCCGCCAAAGATATCCACATCAACCACAAAGTCCTTATCTCGAACACTAAAAGAGATTCTATTCGCATCCAAGAAGCTAAGATTTGAATAGAAATATGCAGTTAGTTGAGCATAGGCTTCTGTGGTGTCAGAACAAAACTATTCAAGTTGAAGAAAACTGAACTTTTCCCTCAAA
Source organism: Eucalyptus virginea (assembly GCA_014182375.1). Lineage (NCBI taxonomy): Eukaryota > Viridiplantae > Streptophyta > Magnoliopsida > Myrtales > Myrtaceae > Eucalyptus > Eucalyptus virginea. The sequence continues at coordinate 28,439,009 of CM024520.1, forward strand.
TTTACATTCACAGCATCAAGGAAGTCAAAATCCACACTTCTAGGGTTTATCACCCCACGCTTCAACAATTTGGAGTATAGATCTTTCTGTTCCTTCGATCTAAACAACTCTGTTCTTTTTCCTCGAATTTTTGCCGCAACACCCATCGATTGGATTCAGTCCTCCAACACGCGGATCACTTGGGATATTTGCAAGGGTTTCTTCCGCCAACCCCTTAGGAGCAATTCCCAAATCCTCCATTTTCCGCAAAAAGATATATTCATTTCCATATCCCTTGTCTTTAAGAAACCCATCGATATAGTTCAATGGAGTACCGGTGCTCTTTAAAGCACGGTAAAGCTTATAAATAAAAGAGGGCTTTTGAACTCTTACAGGATCTGCGTCTTCAACGATTTCTTCCTCTTGTTGATGATCACGGCCCTGTGGACTAGATGGTGGAGAATGACGCTGCTGAGAATGTTGTGGGTTCTGCTGCTGACTTGGTAACTCCTCTTCTTCAGTGAGATCAAAGTGAGTAGGCCCCTCACTCATTCGCCGTGGTCCCCTGCTTGCGATCCTCAAAGACTTTCTTGAAGACGACATCTTTCACAGTCTTCGGAAGATTTCAAACTTGTTTTTCCCAAGAAAGTTGACAACTTTTTGAAGATTAAACAAGGGAAGAAAACAGGAATGGAAGATCGGTGCTTTCTAGGGTTTTTGTGAGTGAATCGAAGAGGAATAGACAGAATATAAGGCACTGGAAGAGAGGCATACGAAACGTCGTAAAAAAAAGAAAGTTTAAAGATGCCTTTTCAAAAAAATAACTGCATTTTTCGAGAAAATAGTCATTTCAAAAATAACTTCTTTTTCGAAAAGGAAACGTTGCAGTAGTCACGTCAATAGCAATAATCAAACACTGTTAATAAACGTACCTTTTCAAGATAAGATTCGAGAGAAAATAACTTACAGTCAAGGTCTTGTTTGTCTAAGTCTGAGAGTCTCTAGACTTTAACTTCTTCAAGCCTCAAAATGTTGAGTCTGGAACGGATGATTTCAAATTGATTTTTCTCCAAAGGCTTTGTAAATATATCCGCCAGTTGGTTCTTTGAGTCAACAAACTGAATCGAAATTTCTCCATTTTGAACATGATCTCTAATAAAGTGATGTCGAATCTCTATATGCTTTGCTCTTGAGTGAAGAATTGGATTCTTGGTCGATTGATTGCGCCGGTGTTGTCACGCGAATCTCCGTGCATGAATCTTTAATTCCAAAGTCTCTTAGCTGTTGTTTTATCCACAGAATTTGTGAACAACAACTTCCAAGAGCTACATACTATGCTTCTGCTATAGAAAGAGCTACTGTATTTTGCTTCCTTAAAAACCAAGACACTGTCCTGCTTCCAAGTAGTTGACAGGTACCCGAGGTGCTCTTTCTATCAACTCTGCATCCGGCTAGATCTGCGTCTGAGTATCCAAGAAGAGTAAAGTCTCCCCTTTTTGGATACCAAAGATCGAGACTTGAAGTTGAAGCAATGTATTTGATAATACGCTTTGTAGCACTTAGATGAGATTCTTTTGGGTCTGCTTGAAATCTAGCACAAATGCAAACACTAAACAAAATGTCAGGTCTAGAAGTAGTAAGATAAAGAAGTGAACTGATGATACTCCTGTATAGCTTCTGGTCAACTTTCTTTCCTCCTTCATCTTTGTCTATTTTCAAGGAACTTGACATTGGTATGTCAGTCTTTTTGCAATTTTCCAGTCCAAACTTTTTGACAAGATCATTAGCATATTTTTCTTGATGAATAAAAGTTCATTCCTCCAATTGTTTCACTTGAAGCCAAAGAAAGAAGGTTAACTCACCCATCATACTCTTCTCAAATTCATCCTGCATAGTCTTAGAGAATTTCTTGCACAAACATTCATTAGAGGATCTAAAAATAATATCATCTACATATATTTGAACAAGTATAAAACTTCTTTTTTCCTTTTTGATAAATAGAGTAGTGTCTACTTTACCTTTGACAAAGCCGTTTTGTATTAAAAATTTACTCAGCCTGTCGTACCAAGGCTTTTTTTAGTCTCGAAAACCGAGTCCGGCTTCCTTGGGTCTTCAAACCCGGTGGTTGTTCCACATAGACTTCCTCATGGATAAATCCATTCAGAAAGCACTTTTGACGTCCATTTGGAATAACCTGAAATTCTTATAACAAGCAAAAGCAAGTAATAATTGGATTGCTTCTAACCTTGCTACTGGTGCGTAAGTCTCGTCATAGTCTATCCCTTCTTCTTGCGTATATCCCTTGGCCACGAGTCTTGCTTTGTTTCTTACGACCTTTCCTTTTTCGTCCATCTTGTTCCTAAAAACCCATTTGGCTCCAATAATGACTTACCTTTCGGTTTAGGAGTCAATTCCCAAACATCATTAATACTGAATTGTCTGAGCTCTTCTTGCATAGCTTCAATCCAGCTTTCATCAAACAAAGCTTCTTCTATGCTTTTGGGTTCTATTTTAGAGACAAGAGCCACAACACTAAATTCTTCGCGCCTTTTGGATCTTGTGCGAATTCCTTCATTGATGTCATCTATAATGAGATCTTTGGGATGACTGGACTTATGCTTCCAGTTACTGGTTGGTTTGTCAGGTTGATGATCACTTCCTTCATTTGAATCTTCAACAATCATTTGATGCTGGTCTTTAGAAGACTGAGCTCCTTTTTTAGACTTTGTGGAGTTTGGAGCAGGTTCAGATTCTTCAAGATGAGTCTTGATAGATTCATTTTGCATAAAATCTTGAAATCTGACATTCATTGATTCCTCCACAGATTGACTCTTCTTGTTATAGACTCTGTAGGCTTTGCTTGAGGTTGAATATCCAAGGAAGATGCCTTCATCTAACTTTTCTTCAAACTTACCAACTCGATCATTTGCATTTTTCAATATAAAGCATTTACATCCAAACACATGAAAGTATGAAACAATAGGTTTCTTTCCTTTGAATAACTCATAGGGGTTTTCTCTAAAATAGGTCTTAGAAAAACTCTATTGATAATATAACATGCAGTTGAAACCTTTCTTCGGCCCAAAAACGTGAAGATATATTACTTTCAATTAAAAGAGTTCTAGCCATTTCTTGAAGCGATCTATTCTTTCTTTCCACAACTCCATTTTGCTCTGGAGTATATGGAGAGGAGAACACATGCTGAAGACCAGATTCATCACAGAATCTTGATTTTCAAATTCACCTCCATGGTCTGTTCTTATACTTGAGATAACATACCCTTTTTCATTTTGAACCTTTTTAGCAAACTTTTCAAAGTAAGAGAAGGTTTCGACTTACTTACCAGAAATATGCCCAAGTAAATCGTGAGTAGTCATCCACAATTACTAGGCAATATTTCTTACCTCCAATGCTCGAGTTCCGGTTGGTCCAAAGAGATCCATATGCGTAAGCTGCAAAGACACGATTAATGGAAACTTGATTTATTGGTTTAAAGGAATTTCTTACCTGTTTTCCCAATATGCAAGGTGTGCATAGATCAGACTTTTGGTATGATAAATTGGGTAGACCACGAACAAGCTTCTTTGCTGAAATTTTAGCTATCTGCTTCATATTAACGTGTCCAAGCTTTCTGTGCCATAGGTTTGCTTCGTCTTGAATTGAGATTAGACATTGCGATTCATCTGGTTTCACATCCAAGAGGTAGATATTTCCATGTCTTTGGCCCATGAATGACTCGAGTAGAATCTTTTACCGATTCCGTAACATATTCCTTCTTGAAAGTTGATTTTGAAACCAAATATCACACACAACCTGATACGAGCAGATTGTAGTTAAGTCCTTCCACTAATGAAACATTGTTAATTGTGAGGTTTCCAATCTTTACAGCTCCAAATCCCACAATTCTTCCTTTGTTTTTCCTCCAAATGAGACTTTTCCACTATTTACTTGAACAAGTTTTATGAAGCAATTTGAATCTCCCGTCATATGTCTTGAACATCCACTATCCGATACCATTTAACCTTTTTCTTGATAGTGACCTCGCATTTAAAAAAAAGAGACTCAAGTTTTCTTTGGTACCCATATTTTCTTGGGTCCATTTGTGTTAGTATGATATGCGCTTTTAGCCCATACTTTCTTAACAGTTTCCAAACCATAGGACATTCTTTTTCAAAATGATCCGCACTATTGCACTTTGAACATCCGAGAGCATTTCGTCCTACTAGTTTTACAAAAACCTTTTGAAATGATTTTTGTAAGCTTCGTTGAGGGTCTTTGCTTAATTCTTTCCTTCACTTTAGGAAAATCAATTAAAGGAATGGTTTCTGCTGTCATTCCCAAACCAGATTTATTGAAATAAGGTCTTTGTACTGAAAGAATTTTCTCAAGTTTCTTAGATCCTATTGAAAATCTTTTTGAAATATTTGAAACGTCATTTTTTAGAAATGCATTTTCTTTCAAGAGATTATCTTCGCTTTCTTTAAGAGAAGAGACTTTTGTGTCTAAACATTTCACCTTTTCTTTCAAAACACTTTCCCCGTTGTTTTAGAGCATAATTCTCCTTTTGAGTTCGGAAATCCTTTTAAGAGAAGTCTTAAGACTAAAACATAACTCATCAATGTATTTATAAACTTTAACAGGGATTTTAAAGTTACTTATCTCAAATTCACTATCTGAATCTGAGTCTGATTCAGAGTTTGAATCTGAGTCCGATTGTGCCATCACACATATGTTGGCATAATCAGCATCACTCTCTTCACACTCGTATCACTCCAAGTCTCTGCTTTGAGAGCCTTTCGATACTTTTTAGCTTTTCCTTTCTTTTTCCTCGAAGCGGACGGTTGGGTCCGATGTGTCCCTTTTTCTTACATTCAAAGCGTAGACTACATCTTTGTTTGATTCATCATCTTCAACGGACTTAGTCTTTGCTTTTGAAAACTCGTTTCTTTGGATTGAATCTTCTTCCTTTTCGTTCAGCTTTCAAATCTTCTTATCATGAGGGCAAGCTCCTCATCGTCCATATCATCTTCGAATCAGAAACATCGAATCATCATTGGATTTTAATGCAATGGATTTATTACCTTTAGGATCTTCATCTTCATTGATTCGCTCCACTTCATAAGACTGAAGAGTCCCAACCAACTCATCGACAGATAGTGGCATGATTCTTTGTGTCTCTCTTATTGAGGTCTTAATGTGATTCCAATTCTTGGAGAGTCCTCGCAGTAGCTTGTTTACCTTCATGGGATCAGAAATTGGTTGACCTTGATTTTCAAGACCATTCACGATATCTGTAACACGACTAAACATGTTAGTTATAGATTCTCCTGATTTCATTTTGAAGGCTTCGTATTGACCGAGGAGAATGTTGATTCTTGTCTCTTTCACTCGATCTGTTCCTTCATATGTAATATGTAATCTATCCCAGACTTCTTTCGCTGTAACACAAGAAGATATTCCGTTATATTCAGTAGGTGACAAAGCACAATATAAAGAATAAATTGCTTTTGCATCAAGAGCTTGTCTCTTGATTATTTCTTCCTGAGTCATTTCACTAGACTCAACAGCTTCTTTTCCTCTCTCTGAGACAGATGCAGCTTTAGGAGTGATTCCTCTTTCTACAACATCCCATTCCGAGGATCCTTTGATCTTAGGAATGCTTTCATCTTGTTCTTCCGATGTTGTAATCCTTTCCATCAAAGTAAGGTGGCCTGGTATTGCTTTGCCCTTCCACCAGCCCGGAGCTAGCATACTAGCCATGGATCTTTTACTCAAGTAAAACACTTCAAACAAAGTGAGTACACAAGCTCTGATACCAATTGATATAACTAGTATAAGCACCTAGAGGGGGGTGAACAGGTGTAAAAACAATTTTTCGAGATACGAAAGCAATACTAGGCAGACAATAGAAAGGAAGATCTCCTTTAGCTAACAAAATGAATTAAGATCAAAGTAAAGCGGAGAGTAGGGAAGAGAAAATTAAACACAAGGTTTATAGTGGTTCGGCTTATTCAAAGCCTACGTCCACTCTTTTTTGCACCGACAGCCCACCGGCTGGATTTCACTATGAACAAAAGAGATGTTACAAAGAGCGGTGCTTTCCTTGATTCCACAAAGGTAGATACTCTACCACACTTCCTCAAGGTATCTCAAAATATGAACTCTCTTTGTGTACAAGATTTCGCTCGTGAATGAATTGACTAAGAACAAGGAGCTTCGTACTTTGAAATTCTTCTATCGTGCACCCTACTCGAACAACTGGAACGTCTTCCTTTTATATTCCTTTATGCCATCATACCCGTTGGCACTTACCAAAGGAATTCCTCCAATCTACCCGTTGGACGGAATCAATTAAGAAGATCATTCGAGCTATTAAAGGAACATGTCGATAGTCCATCAATCCCGCCGCCCATACAATCGGGATCTTGGTTTCCATAAGTAGAAACTTCCAAGTATACTTCGCCAATCATCGGATCCTTAATCAATCTTGATTCGAATAAAGGATTCCATTATGTCATATCCAGCCAAGAGATCTTCTCCAGTTGATAAGGCTAAATCCTTAATGAAACATCCAGTTCTGGATAGCCTTTCTTCACCGAATTAGAAACTGTCAATGAGAATAGACTTTGAGTCTTGAGTTTGGCAATCCGGAGATCTTCAGACTTTAAATAGTAGAGTCTGCAAATCTTCAGATTAGACTGATGGAAACGTTTTGTCAGCTTCAAAACACTTCATGAAGATTTCTCCAACAATTAGGACTTAATGTCTTCCAGAGACTTGTAATAGACTTCTCAAGCTTTCCATAGACATATTATATGTGCGATTTGGCCGTCATTTGCCCTGCCTGATGCTTCTTGCAAAGAGCACTAATCTGCTGATGTGTTCTGCTTGTTATGATCTGATCTGACCACTTATACAAATGGCTTTGCTTGAGCTAGAAAAAGACCTAAATTGCAATTGTCACCTAATAGGAATTCGTAAAGGACACCTTGAGCTTTCTAACGATGCCTAGTTTGTCCAATTTGCCCATCATTTGCCCTGCTTTTCTTTTTTTTAGATCAAGTTTTGAAGTCTGAATTTGTCTTGACCTGCAAAGTGCTGTCTTGTCTCTATGAATCTGACTGTCTATCAATTTTGTGTGATCTTATACATAATGATCTTGAGGATAAATTCTCAATGAAAGCTTTCCATAATATCCATATCCATCCCATGCTAAAATTTGAGAATTTTTAAGGTCAAGTAACCTTAGAATTCAAGTTGACATGTAGCAATTTAAATTGTTATGCATTTTGCTCCTAATGACAAGTCACATATCAATGTTAATGGATTTGTGTGGCCTTTTGCACATGGATTTAGGGTTAAATGTCTAAATCAAACTTTTTCTTCACATTTAACCCTACGTCATGTTCAAATTTCATGATTTTTATGCATTGATTAGGTGGCTTAACAAATCAGTTATCATGCATCATTCTCTGATTTGCTTATGATTGATTTGCATGCTTTAGCGATTGTTGCTTTTCGACCATGAATTTGACTTTACTTGAACTTGATATGCCTCAGGAAATTCCATTCATGAAAGTTGCTCTTTATAAAGTGCTTGATTTCTGTGCTTTTTTCTTAGAGCCAATCATACATGGGTTCTACCCCAATTGCTTTGATCTTAGTTGTGATGATTGTTTCTTTCACTTGTATGCACCTAGTCATAAATTTCTTAGATTAGGTTTAGATTAGGACCTTGAAGATGGAGAAGGCGTGAAGATGGTGGAGGTCGATGTCCATTCCGACCATTTTCATGTAATACCCATTTTCCCGACATATGTCTCGGGCTCCATTTGTTGTATAAAACCCGACGAGTTGCGGGTTTTTCTCTCTTTTTCCCATATATTTCTCTTTTATATTTTCTTTTAGCTTTGCATGATAGATTTACTGCTTTTCTTGATTGTTTACTTCGTGTCTTGCAATTTCAATTTCATTGATTGTTTTCTTTTCATTTTTTAGAAATAGAATAGAATGAAAGTAATCCACCACGCATGATCATTTAGTATAGAATTAATGATCTCGAAAATGTAAAAAGAAAGGCATGGACATGTTAGGAAAAACACAACATACTGTTTAGGTACCGAAAGGGCGCTAATAGCAATATTAGCGTAACCCAAGTCCCCGAACCTAGATATCTGGTTGCGTAGGAATCGAGGGAACACTCCCGATCCTCGATTGGGTTTCTAGCCGACCTCCAAAATGAGGCTAGTGGCGACTCCTGTATATTTTTTAGGTTGTTAAATACTTAGATCATATAAATAAACCCGCTGTCGCGCAGGGTACAAGCTTGGGAGAGCTCGTGATCTCGTGAGGAAACTCCCATGATCAAAGTACCCCTAAATCCGACCTTTCCCCTCTTGGATACATTTCGAGGGCGGCGATATCGGGTCACGACACCGTGTACCTAAGGTCCTCAAGTTCTGTTTGATCAAGGCAGAGTCTAAAGTCATCGAAGCAGGGAATCCAAGAATTAGAGCTCTCGAAGCGATCTGTAGGATCCTTAATTGCATTGAAATTGCCCGCAACAAGCCAAGCAATATCTTGAAATAAATCATCACAAAGAAGAAGGTCAGACCACAAAGGCCTACGACGCACAAAAGTGTGCTCCCCATAGACAGCAGAGATTCAACACGTAAAGTTAGAAGAAATCTCCTTTAGACACCCATGGATGGCTTGGTCATTCAGAGAAATCAACTCAAAATTAACAGAATCCGGGTTCCATCCAATCCAGATTCTGCCATGCGGAGAATGATCATAATTCGCAAGCCAGCTCCAGCCTCTCAGGAGGGTAGACGAAATAGAATCAAACAGCAGCTCATGGACTTTAGTCTCAAAAAGGCCAACAAGGCTAAGATTATTAGAAGCAACAAACTTTCTAATCTTAGCCCTTCCAACAGGGTTCATCATCCCTATGATATTCCAAAATCCAAAAAACATGAACCGAGGAAAGAAGAGGACTACCTCCGCTTGGAGGACTTGCGACTAGCTTTAGTCGCCTTCGGGACCGCTGGTAGCGCCGGTCCAGGCAGGTCAGGACACAGCTGGAGAAGTTGGTCCTATATCCCAATCCCAGTAGATCCTGAACGAGCTTTAGGGGAGAGAGGCTTGCTTGGGATCTCATCCATGATGATGTTGATGTTGATTTTGATGTTGATGTTGATGCTGTCCACAAAATAATTCTACACAGGGAAATTTTCTTTCAACTGTTATGACACATGAGGCCCTTCTTCAGCATGGAACATTTTGATTTTTATGATGGAGCATTTCTAGAAGTCATCAATTCTAGAAGGGAGCTATCGACTTGGTGGGCAATTCATTGATCGCATTAATTATTGACCAGCAACCTAGATGTCAATCGACAAGACAATTATCGGTTCCGAATCTACTTCAATCACTTCACTTATGGAGGGTGTCTACATTCCTTGAAGGCCATTAACTCAATACTATTGGAACAAGCAAATCTTGGATACAATATTTCATATATGGCATTTCAAAATCTCATGTCAAATAAGAAAGGTATTGGTTACTTTGAGTATTCCTTTTGGAGGGTTAGCCACTTGAATGGGCAGGGTCATCATAAATGGCATCCGAGTGAGACCATTTCAAGTAGAGATGTGTAGTTCTTGGATAGACTAGACCTATACCTAATTTGACAAGGTGGGGATTGATCACTGAAATAAGAGAGCTCAACTAAGGTGCACATCCTGGCATGCTTCTAGCATGACGAGAATGGACCAATCCAAGTATAGAACATGGGGAGTATTACTAGGCGACATATACCAACATTGAACACCACCTTATATGTTACTTTTGCATCTTTTGAAGGTCTTGAATCATCAGGAATTGGCTGAGTCATCACGCCATATGCGTAGCCATTCTCATTTTCTAAATTATAGATAAGTCATTTCATGTGATAGATCAAACTCTCCGATGGAGATACCAACCTTTTATCACGTGCACAATCTCACGTAGCTCTTGTGAATGTGTTGGTGCCTAAAAATGACACAAACAGGTATTCTTCAGTAGGAACGAGATATTTGATTTGTGAGGCATTGATATATTAAGCAAGATATGAACTTTATAATTATAAGATATCATGCAAATTATGTTGGTCAGGTTGTGATTGGCATAGGTTTGGCCAACACCAGGATTAACATGCATCAAAATTGGTATTCGTCAATGTTGGCACCAAAATTTGACATGTCTGGCATGAATGATTGGTATCGAAGCCCAGGATGAAGACTGGTGCATTATAAGTAGTTGACATACACATGGCGAACCGGTTGGCATGAATACTAAACCCGGTATTACAAATTGATACTAGCCGCGTCCAAGGCATGAGAAACATGTCCAAATCGCCGGGGCACGTCCAGAACGTGCAGAGCACATCCACAACATTCTTAGAACGTGAAATTGAAATTCCACAAGTTCATGATTATAAGAACAAGTCCAAAACCGATACCAACCTATGGGGGCCGTGTCTAAAACTTGGGAGTATGTCCACAATTCGAAGAACATGTCCAGAACTTGGAGAATAAGTTTTAGAACGTGAAAGTTTCCTAGAGGATCATGACTATAAAAAGAATATCTTTAAGTGTGAAGGACACATACTCAACCAAATCGCTAGATTTTATCGATTTTATCTGAGTCGCCTAAGGTTAATTTTTTTTTTTTTTTTTTTTTTTTGGTGCTGGAGGAACCGTTACTGGGCCGACAGCCGTCCACGTAAACCCCCAGGCGACGCTAGCAGGGAAACCACCACCCCGACGTCACGCTTAAGTCACCATGTAGTAGCTAAGACTGCCTCCCTGCTTCGCAGGGGATTCGAACCTTGGCCTCCACCGGGGAGGTCCAAGGCCCTACCATCCACGCCACCTTGGTCGGTGGTGCCTAAGGTTAATTTTTGTTCCTTTCTAATCTGTAAATCTTTTGATCAATCGTACAAAGAACAAATGTTTTTTTATATTTGCCAATAGGAGATTGGCCTTCAGGGGAGATTATTCCCTGACGGCTAGCATCCATTTGGCAAACTTTGGGGACAATAGAATGATCCAAGTATTTTATTTTTGTTTTCTGGACATTCAAAACATATAAGTAGATTTGCATATAAACATGGTTCAATCGTATCTGACGTCTCATCGTAGGGAGGGCCGGAGGGAGAACATGTCCAGATAGTAGAGACATGTCAACATAAGGTAAATGGCACAGGAAATTGAGACACAAATAAATTATCCACATCCATCAAAAGAGAGATCTCAAGTTTAATTTTCCATACTCATCTGTCATTGATTTATGGGCAACCTACTTTTGTTTTCTATAAAATCATCAATTTGAAACGTAGATCTTGTCACCCTCTAATACAATTCATGCTTATGGAGCAGTTCGCCAATATTTCACGAAATTCTACACTACTAGCTATTATTCCACTGAATGGTGAGAGAAAATCAAGTATTCTTGAAATAAAGTTTGAAGATTTTCAACAAGAAAGTGAAAGTTAAGAAAATATTTTCAAATTCAGTGTGCATTAAAACGGCAACATAAGTATTTTTATATATGCAACAAAATTGACTCCGTACAATAGCTACGATGTAGATATAGATCTTTCTGTATATGTACATATAAATAACAGTAGTAAAGCTACACGCTACACAATAAAAAAAAAAAAAAAAAAAAGGAGTCATAATCTACTTGGTGAGAAAAAAAGAAGAAGAAAAAAGATGGATGTTACTCTTTGATATCTTTCACTAAGTCTACATTGAAGATCTTATCGTCCACACCACAGACTAGATGGACCTTCTGCAAAGATCAATTATCATCATCATATTTCTCAAATATGTATAGCATCAAAGAATACCTTTTTTTAGATTAATCCAGAAATGAAAAATAAACATAAAATTGAATTTTACGTATTAAATGAAGACTGTTTTTATCATTATAAAGGAAGCTGAAGTGACATGAATTTATTCCACGATGTCACGTGATTGCATGCACCAATGTGTATCGTTTGTCGAACAGTTGGGTTAAACTATTATAGTGACTAAGCGACATCGAATAGGAATAAGGTTATAATCTTCTTGTGAGTATTTTCTTTTTCTATAAGGATGCGTTTATTTGGCAAAATATGAATGATTTAAAGAATATTTTTCTAAAAACAATTATTTTAAAAAACGATCATTCCTATCACTTAAAAATAATAATAATAAATAAAAGAAAAATATTTTCATTATCGACAAAAAAATTAGAGATAAATTGTGATCGATAATGAAAAAATTATTGACTAATTATTTCAAATATAATAAGCGATAATTTAAAAAAATATTTTTTAAATTATTCATTTTTTACGAAATAAACGGAGCATAAATTTCTAATTTTCTTTTCAAATATAGCTGTCATCAGAGTAGGTCCCCCATGTTCCCCTTCCCCCACCCCCCCTCTCTCTCTCTCTCTCTCGACAAGAAGCAATACTAGCATCTGAGCTAAAAACACGGGAACCATCTCACAACCTTGTTGACTTTCATCTATACAGGGTAAGATGTACGCATATGAATACCCTTTTTGCTTTAAGAAAAGGAGGAGGAAGCTTCTTCAAGATTCTATTAAACCTGGGAGTCGTCCGGCAAAGTGAAGTCCTTGTCTGGAATGACCTAAGCCTCCTTTCTGTAATCAAACATGACCTACAATCCAATAAATAAATAAATAACTTATAATTATCCAAAATTTTAAAAATAAAAATAAAATATCGCTTTCATCATGATTTTTTAAAGATACGTACCTTATCCCACTTCAACAATTTTCTTCAAGTGAAATTTTAAGTTATCATAACCTAAATAGTTCTTGTTTAGAGTGTAGACCTAAGGATTATTTATTTTGGCTATTTAAGTAAACAGATACTTCTTTTGACTTTTTCGAAAGGCATTACTTGAACTTTAAGAAATCATAAAAGAAAAATTGTAATAGGGATTGCTACTTCCGAAGACTTTTTAAAGTATTTGGACAGGTAATAATTTAGTAGGAAGGTCAATACAAGAATATGCACATAGCGCCTCAAAACGGCCTTATTATTTTCTCCGTTAATTATAGAGTAGTAATTTATGTTACTTCAATGTGCAGTCATTCTTAGGATTTTGTTATCTTCGTGTTATTTCTTTATGTTACTCGAAAATGTTTAATTTCCAAGGATCAGGATTGAGACTCTATTTATTTTTTTCATTACATTAGAAAACTCCATTTTTGTGTCTTTTCAAACTTATAAAAAATCGTGAGATTTCTCTCTATGCGCTTTATGCGTATGCGAGTTCACTCATGTCTATATGTTTTCTTTTTGTCAAATTCTAAATATCTATATTTCGAGCAAAAAAATTCTGTAAATATCAATATTTCAAGCATTATGAGTCTGTAATATTGAAAAAAGAAGTAAAATTGTAAAAATATATAAAAAGGAGGAAAGAGTTGAAAGAAATGAAAGCAGTCGTGATGCTGCTAATCTGTCCAAAGATGCTGTCAAAGGTGACAACTAGGCGGCGGTGAGCGTGACAACGGTGGATAGACAAGGATTAGGTAGAAAAGAGGAGGGTAATTATACTTAGGTGAGTTTGAGGAGTAGTCAGAGATGGATGCATACGTCATTTTCTTATTAGATGGCCAAAGGGACCATCATTTGATGGCTCATATTCTATCCATGCTCTATAGAGTACAACGTGAGGACTTGCTCGAGAACTTACCCTTCATATTAATTATACATGTCAAAATCCTGCATTAGGTTTTCTTACCAAGATTATGCTGGAGTAGTTGTTGGTGAATGTGCACATCCACCAAATTGACACCTCTCATACTAATCAAAGTTTAGTGGCGCAACAAAGCCATAGATAAATTAGGATTCGAAGGATCTACAAACTAGCACTCAGGTCCACATGCTTACGAGCATAATTGTGGAGAGAGACCTCTTTTGTTTCTGTGAATATGATGATAGCTATCTAAAATATCGAAAAGATCAAATAAATTTTCCACTAACCCTATAAGATACTGCTGGAAAACCCGAAAATAACCTTAGACCGTAAAAGAATTTAAAAAATTAGGAAAAACCTCAGTTAACAAGGAAAATAGACATAAAAATGTAAAGATGCCCCGAAACACAATTAAACGACAGACTTTGAGGCCCAGATGACTGTAAACTAGCTTTTCGAATTGACCCGATAAATCTTTTTGGATAAAAAATTATGACCGTTAATATTTGATTTTTTGTCATTTGACTTTTTTGTCACTCATGACTTTTTCAGGTTTACTTAATTAAGTTTTTTTTTTTTTTTTTTTTAAGTTTCTTATTAGTTCTATCAATATTTTCATAAAATCTTAATAATTTTTAGTTTTTGGTATTACTGTTGTTATTAACTTATTATTTTTATATTAACAATTTAGTTAATTTGTTTGCTTTTAAATTTCCTTTATTATTTGTTTTACTCGTACGGAAATCAAGGATAAAAGAAAGATGTCTATTTAAAAAAAAAAAAAAAAATTCTGGGCAATTTGTGACTCCCAATTTCAAACAATTTCTTCACCCCATCTACAGAATTAGGCAACAAAAGCTCTGACCATCTCGGAAACCCCAGTCTCTGCAAGCACTCCTTGCTTATCGACTCAGTCAGTGCCGGTATGGAGCACGTGGCCACCACCGACTCCACCAGCTCGGGCCGCAACTTGGCCAACTTGAACGCCACCATCCCGCCGTAGCTGAACCCCACCAGAGTGCACCGTTGCAACCCAAGCGCCGCCAGCCCCTTCGCCACACATTCTGCCTGGAAGTCCACCATCCGGCGGCTGTCGCCAGTGGCAGAGCCACCAAAGAAGAGGAGGTCCGGCACGTAGATGGCGTACTTCCTCAAAAGCGCAAGGACCTGGAACTGCCATGTGATCATGCCGTCACCGACAAAGCCGTGAAGGAAGACGACCGCGTTCTTGTTTTTGTTTGGAATTCGGGTTGGAGCCCAGAAGTTCATGATAGTACCGGGTTCGACCTCGATTTTTCAAGGTCTCATGCCGGCGAACTTCATTGCCGCTCGCGACGAGGGCTGGGAGAGCTTGATTTTGTTCACCATTCTCTCTCTCTCTCTCAATATTTGTTTTTGTGCGCTCGGGTTATAGCGGTGGGGGTCAAAGTTGCGGGCATGCTAAAACCAAGGACACGGGATTCTATTTCTTCATTCTTTTTCCACTTTTTGATCATCTAAGCCCCACGTTACTTCGTGACTCTTCGTCATCCATCTATTTATTTCTTTACATCTTTATGGAAATCCACGTCAATGTTAAGATTATTTCTTTGCTTTATTTTAGGTCAAAGTCAAATTCCCCCAGCAAGTAAAGACCGCATGGATCTCTTGCTATTTAGAATAATGTTACTGTTACTCTTAAATTAATCCTTCTTGCGCATTTCTTGCTGTATAATGACATCTTTGTCTGTTGTTGGTACGTCACAAATCCGTATGGAAATTCATTTCTTTAATTATTTCCCTGTAGGTCAACTTCATTAGCCTAGTATGCTAGGAGAAGGCAGTGACCTCCCTCCAGGCGGGATCCCAAAGCTTGTAGCCCTATGGCCGGAGAGCCCAGTGGGGCCATTATCCCGCGTTTCTTCCCCCTCATTTCCCTGTAAATGGGTTGTGGGGGGGAAGACACCCTGGGATGGCCAATTCAAGGTGGAGCAGTTTAAAGACCTGCTCAGGTCTAGTTGAGTCTTAATAAATATTTTTGCTTTTAGGTTTGTGACGGGAGACGTGGGACTTCTAGACGGATGGCCAGTCAAATCACTAACTGTCAAGAATAGATTAGTTAATGATATAAATTATATCATATTCCAAAGGAGTTGTGGAGAAGGAATCTACTAATTGCTTGAGCATGCGAGTATCTAGATGTCTTGCACATACTCATTTAAGAGATTATATCCTAGAGTTGTGGGAAAATTTAGTGCATATTCGTGGGCTAAGTAATAGGAGTGCAAATTTGTAAACTGTAGTGTTTAGATTGGCAATCAGTCACCCAAATTCCCTTTGAGCAGAGGTTTCAAATTCAACGTGTTGAAAATGCTACAAGATGCTAAGATAAAAGCTAAGGTGGTGCTTTAAATCGAGACTCAACAATCACATTTGCAAGCACAGGTACCAATTAACGGTGGGTATTATCTCGCCTACACAACTAGACTTGTAGGGATTGTTATCTAAGGAATAGAAGTGTCTGGCTCGACACTCTATTATCCAATTCCAATTGAATTGTAAGGATTGATTTGAGGAATAGAAGGGCCCTCCAAGAGTGTCTTTTTGAGGCCTTTTTATCCAATTCCAATCGAATGGCATCCAATAAGCCACAACAATAACGATCGAGGCGTGAAGGTTTTTGTAGCGAGGGAACATAGTGCATTGCAACAGGAGTGGAAATGCAATAAAATACAATCTTCATGTTGGCAGTTAGTCACCTAAATTCCTAATTAACTGATATTTTGGATGCAACGATTTGACAACACTATAAGGTATCGAGATGCTCAAACAGACAAATTATCTTGAAGCTGAGTAAAAGGTGGAGCTTTAGATCAAGGCTTAACAATCACATTGCAAGCCTAGGTACCAACTCATATATTCTCACTTGCACTGTCAAATTGGTAAGAATTGGCATCCATAGAATGTAAGGTCCTTCCTTCCAAGAGTGTCTTTTCAAGGCTCTATTATCCAAGTCCAATTGTACGATGTCCAATAAGCCATAATGATGGAGGCCTTAAAATAATTGAAAATGAGGGAAAAGAATTATGTATTCCTTGACTACATGATAAGAGTGAAAATGTTATAAATTATAATATTCAGATTGTCAATCAGTCACCCAAATTCCTAATTAGTAAAGACTTCAAATTCAACAAGTTAACAACACAATAAGGTACAGCCATTTGCACTTTCGCGGGTACTATTCACTCTTCCTCTCCAGCTAGGCGATCAAGTAACTGTGCTACCAGTCAGTCTTCGCGCGATCTTGGGCGGTCCAGCCGGTCATTGGAGCTGATTTTTGGAAGATAGCTTGGGCTTTCCTCCCACTTCATCTCTACCATAGCGTTTTCTTTGGATCGGCCTCCTCAGGTAATTATGCTCAATTCTTGTTAGGGTTTTGTAGGTCTCCTTCTTCTCTAGTTCGACTGTACTGTAGCAATTCTGAACCATGGATAGACCCACAACAAATGAGCGCCATTTAGGCCCAGCTAAAAACCATCAACCTGTTGCCAGTCAGGTTCCTTCAATTGTTGTAAGTGAAGGCTAGAAGGGCAAGGCCCAACTAGCTATTGAAGGGAGACGGGGTCGAAGCCATAGCAAGCATTCATCCGCTTCCTCGGGCCTCTCCTTTTGCTGACAAGGAAGGCTAGGTGAGCCATAGCCAAGTCCAATTGCAGATGGTCGACGAGGGAGAAGTCGGGCTAGTCTCCCCGCCAACAAACCCCAGACCCAAGACCATCATACGGCAGCCTCGAAACCCCCTACCCTGATTATATCTTGGGCGAATGTCGCTAAATTGGTTATGAAAGGTTATAATCTCACCTATATACCTCCTACCATTGTTGATAGCAAAGCTATGGAAACTTTGTTCGAGGAAATCCTAGAGGATATAGACCCGAAATGGCATGAATGCTTGGTCGGGTGTTATATGGGTAAAAAGCTTCCCTTTAAGCTTACTAAAGCTGCCTTGAAACATGTTTGGGGAGCTAAGCTTGCTGAAGTCTTGGCGAATGATGAAGGATTCTATTTCTTCCACATCCCGGACCCAGTTTTTCGCGGGAAAATACTGGATGATGGGCCATTGACAGTGGCCAAGGTCTTGTTAATTTTGCAACAATGGCACTCGCTGCTTGAGTTGAAGAAGGATCTCTAAGCCTCTGTCCCAGTCTGGGTCAGGCTGAAGAATTTCCCGTTTGCCATGTGGTCAGCCCTAGGGATTAGCACGGTGGCAAGCACCATCAAGAATCCTCTCTATGTGGATCTTAGAACATAACAAATGAAAATGATCTCTTTTGCAAGAGTTTGCGTGGAGATTTCTGCCAAACACCCTCGCTGTGATTCGGTTGAAGTTATCCTAAATGGAGAATCTTGTTTGGTGGCGGTTGAGTATGAATGAAGGCCAATCTCCTGTCCAACTTGTGCTACTTTCGGCCACAAATGTGCGGCACAAGCAAGGCCACCTTCTCCAACTGTAGCCCCTCTGATTGCGCTAATCCCTGATGCTCCCACCCAATGCCCAAGTTCTGCTCTTGTCCCAGATTTGGCCCTGGCCTCGATGGATGACAGAGAATAGGCTCGGCTTCCCCTAGCCAGTGATGGCTCCCCTAACCTTGATCAGACGCCCACTTTTGCTCCAAACCTCTCTGTAGTCCCAGGGGCTCTTGCGACGGGTTGGAAACAGGTTGGGGGTAGAAAGAAAAAGCAACACTTGGTGTTGAACTTGCGAATCCTCAAGTGGTGACTCCTAGGGGGCAAACCAGACTTTAAAGGTGAGTGACCCCACTCCAAGAGGGAAGTCTGCTCTTGCTTCTTGGATGACCCGGAAGGGATAGATTGTGCAGCCAAAGATTTGTGATGCCCCTGCTCCCTCCGTCCCTTCTTGTAAAGTCAACAAAGAGGGAACTATCTCCATAGCCCCGTCTATGAGCTCGGAGGATGATTTGGATGATGTTGCAAGCCTGGTTAGTAGCTCAAGTTATGACATCCTGATTTTCAAGTTCTGTTTTCGATTGAATAAGTTGGGCTTTTCATCGATGCACCTATAGTTCTTTTCTTTAAGTTGGCTACTCACAAGGTAACTAGCTTATCAAGTAAAGCCGTTAAGGAATCTAAATACAATAGACTCGAGAATTCAACCAGGAATCGATTACTCAACCGTGCTAATCTGCAAAGGTCATTACGGCACCGCCAAAATAGATCAGAGATCGGAGATAGGTTGATTCGATAGAGGTATGTGATTAGAGTATGGATGATTCCACCTAATTTCAAAACTTTTATCGAACGACATTAGACCAATTTTTCTATCGTTTTGATACCCTATATCTATATTTGAAATCTCGAGATTTTCATAATAACCGAGAGTCGCCAATGTGTCAAAGATATACGGTGTGGTTCGAAAATAATCGACCACGGGTCAAATGTGCTAAAAATTCCTAAAAGCTACCTTATAGGTTAAGTCACGCTAAAATTGCATCCGAAGAAATTAACCACGAAATTGAACCCGATTTCAGAAATTAAAAGTTCGGTCATGTCACGATTTATTTTAGAAACGTCAACTCATCCTCCGAAGAATTTTTGGTGAGCTCAGGATTTTTACGAAAAATCAATTTTCGGACGATTCGGAAAAGAAAGGAAATGCGGAGGGGCCAAATTGAGTGGATGTTTGGCCTCCTTAGTGAGCTACTTGATGAAGGGAAATTGTGAAAACTGTGTAGACTTCCTCCGCAGCAAATTTGGTCACCAAATTGGGGAAGTTTGTGAAGAAATTGAAGTCCCATTGAGGGAAATTTGTTGGTTGGTATGGGGGCTACAACATTTGGCACTAAAATTGGTTATTTATGGGATTTTATGCTAGAAAGTATTATGGGGGACAAAAGGAATGAACATGTGGATTTTTGGGGAATCAAGTATTGATTAATTTGGATATTTTACTTTGATTTCCCCCCAATCCGCGGCTTCTCTGGCACGCCAAGCTGCTTCCCTCTCTCCTTCGTGTGACAAACTCTCCCTCTCTCCCCTCTCTCTCTCTCTCTCTCTCACCAATCGAGTCTTGCTTCTTCATTTCATTTTTTTTTTCCTTTTGTCTTTGCTTCTCTTTCAATTTTTCTTTGAAGACTCCAGCTACCTTGAAGACCGCTAGCCCATTTTTTCTTTGCTCTGCCACATGCCATCTCCCTTTCACCGCCTAGCTGCACCGAACACTCCCCATCTCTGTCCATGAACTGCTCCTACTCTTTTCTTTTATTTTGTTACCTTAAAGCTCCACTTCTCTCATTCAGTTGCCACACGTCCGTGTCTTCTCCTTCCACTGAGCCAACTCCCAATAGTGAAGCCCCGCCCGAAGCTGCTCCTTCATTCGTTTCCCCTCTCGCTAGCAACGCCCCTCTTCCCCTCCCGTCACTAGCAAATTTTCACGAGTCCAGCAGCCTGCACATTTCAGCCTCATCAACCGAGCCTAGCAGTTCGCTGTGGGCTTGTAAGGCCTTTTCAGCCCGATTCAAGACTCTTTTGGAGCCGTTGTAAGCCCCAGTTTCACCCGTTGTTGCGTCACCGTTGCCGTGAACTAGTTTTTGTGCTAAACCGGTAAGTTTATATCCTAAACTCTAATTAGCAGGACTAATTACACTTAAGGTGGATTAGTTATGCCTAAGTAAGATTAATGTTACTTAGTTAGTGTAATTGTTAGTTAGTAGGTTTAGTTAGATGGTTAGGATGGTCAAATGGATTTAGTTAGAAATTAGTTAGATTTTATAATTAGTGTATTAGATTAAATTAGATAGAATGGTTAGATTTATTTGTTAGTTTGATTAATTAGCCCAGTTAGTTTAGGTTAATTTAATTAAATGCTTTAATTTATTTATTTTGTTATTTATTTAATTATAGGTAAATTATTTAATTATTTAATATTTTTCCGGAAATTATACCGGGATAGTCAGTGACCGGAATTTCATACTGATTGTCGTGGTGTTGTTGAATTATGCAATTGAGTATTGCTTTGTGCAATTTAGTGCGAGTGTTAACTTTCGAATTATTATTCCAAAAATATGAGATTTTGGTATTTAATCAGAAAATACTGGGTGTTGGGTTTTGACGCCGAAAATGTTTTTAGGTACTATATTAAATAGTGGGATTTTTAAAAGGAATGATATCAATTTTTCTGGTTCGATTTGATTGTGTACCCACACACGACTATTCTCACTAGGTGTTTTTAATACGAAGAAAATAGGCCAAGCACATCATTTTAATTGAGGCATTTGAGTGC
Organism: Eucalyptus virginea; assembly: GCA_014182375.1. NCBI lineage: Eukaryota > Viridiplantae > Streptophyta > Magnoliopsida > Myrtales > Myrtaceae > Eucalyptus > Eucalyptus virginea. The sequence continues at coordinate 28,460,030 of CM024520.1, forward strand.
AATGCACGATATTCTTGGCCGGGTTGGATGGTCGTGTGCTGATTATGAGAACCTGTCACCCGATGTGCATCAAGTGGACGATGCTCTTATGTGAAAAGCCATTGACAACGAATATTGGTTGCAATAGAGGCTGAGTTGATACTCCTATGTGGAATACCGTCTTGAGATAGACATTGCCATTCTCGATGGTGTGAGACGATGCTCGGTTACGCCGAAAGAGCGCTATGTGTCGGGTAGATCATGCCTGTGTGGCCGTAATCAATTGGAACACATGAATGAATGATTTAGCTGCATCTAATTATGAGACGAAATTGTGTGGCACGGAATAGGACGTGTCATAACAATTTGGCTTTATAATCGGGACTCCTGTGATTAATTGAATTGTGTAAGATGTTTCAATTGATGTGTGCATTTATTATATGCATCCGTGATATGAATTGTGTTAACGTGCAAGAAATGACTAAGGCAAGGTGAGTCTCATTGATTGTGTGGCTATGTGGCTGTGTGATTAGGACGCCCCTAGGTGTATTATCTTCCTAATCGGAGTTTAGGGCGTGAACTTGCTGAGATTTATATTTCACCCCGTCGTGGCTTACCATTTTTAGGTCCCTAGTGTGAAGAACTCGGAGCTTGAGGCAGAAAGATCAGGAGCATGGGTGGCTCGGTAGTTCTTTTTGGAGATAGACCTCATGTACATAAACCTTAGTGTTGGCCTCTGTGTATAAACTAGTTGATTTATAAAAAAAGTTTTGTGAAATTGTGGGCTTGCTTTTCTATTATATATCTGTGTTGTCTGGGGATTGATTTTGTCATGCTTCCGCATGTGCATTAAATGAAATGGGCCGACGATGCATCTTGGGACGTCGCATTTTTATTGACCATCGAGGGATGTGCGTGTGCGCCTCGAAGTTCGGGTGACACAAGTAAAGATGATCAAGTCCTAGAATGCTCTTGGGCTCCGAAATCTAATCTTACTGGGGCGAAGCCAGTGTCACAGCAAGACAAGGCACATAACCCTCCCCTAGCTCTACCTCCTGCTACTCACCTTAAACCAGGGACTAGCCGGCGACGTTTGGGCAAGCGGAGGTAACCGTCTTCCTGCCTTGTATCTATTTATATATGTACATAGGTATATGAAATATTAAGGGGCTGGTGAATCTCCTTAGACAGGCTGAAGTCTAGAACTTCGTCTACACATATAATTTGTGTTTTGTTGGGTTGTTGGAAATCAAAGTTCCAATGTCGTTGTTCCCATCCATTTCTTCTAGTCTTCTGACAGGTTGGAATTGGTGGAATAATTATGACTACGCCCTTAGAGGGAGAATATGGGTGGGATGAAACCCTCCTCTCGTTAATTTTGATGTTTCCTCGGCCAATGCTCGAGCGATTCATGGCAAGCTGAAGTATCTAAATTCTGGCTCGGATTATGCAATCTCGGTTATTTATGCGGAGCATACATACATATCTCGGCAACCGTTGTGGGAGGAGCTCATTAATTCAAGTGTCATAATGCTAAATTCAGTGTGGTTAGTGGCAGGGGATTTCAATGCCATCAAGAACCCTTTAGACCGAGTAGGTAGCTCCTGATACCTAGATTCTTTCTTTTGATGAGTTTGGGCAATGCTTAACCCAAGCAGCTAGATGATTTAAGGCACGTTAGTTATCGGTTCACTTGGCTTCATCTTCTGGTGCCAATTGCAAGTAAAGGAAGATTGATAGTCCTGGTCAATTCCAAATTAGCCTGATTCCTTGCCTCGGGCATCTCCGATCACACTCCTATGGTTGTTAGCGTCTTGGCCCCTTCTCTTCAGAGAAAACCCTTTAAGATTTTCAACTTTTGAATGAAGCACCTAGCTTTTCATGTAATCGTTACTCGAGTTTGGGAGAACCTGAGTGAAGGTGTTCCCATGTACAAGTTGGTTTGCAAGCTAAAGACCTCAAAGCTGCCTTAAGCAGCTCAACAAGGTCTCGTTCTCCAACATCTCGGCTTGGACAGCAAAAGCAAGGAACGCTTTGCGGGTCACCCAAGATGCCCTCCAGCTTGACCCGTCCAATGTTTCGCTTTGCCGAGCCAAAGAACCAGCTGCGGACTTTCGGATCTTCGGATTCAAGAGGAGTCCTTCTATAGGCGTAAATCCAGAGTTAGGTGGCTCAAAGAAGGAGACCGAAACACTCGAAAGTTCTTTCATCATTCGGTCAACAAAAGGCATTTGACGAATAGAATCCTTCGGTCCAAGACACCTCTAGTATTCTAATCACTAATCCAGGCTTGGTGCGGCAACGTTTTATTAACCATTTCCAAGATCTTCCGCGCCTGATCTTCCAGGAGGCCTCGTTATGCAGACATTCAAAGTGTTATTCAATGCCCCATCAATGATGAATGTTAGATCTCTATCTGGGCCTATTTCGATTTGAGATCAAGGATATCATCTTCCTTTACTAGGGGTAAGGCTCCTGTGCTAGATGGTTTTAATGCTGAATTCTTCAAACTTAATTGGGAGGCTATGGGACCGTCGGTTATTGTAGCGGTTAAGGATTTCTTTATCTCCGGGAGATTATTACGTGAGATAAAAACACCATTTTAGTCTTGGTACCAAAGTTCCCCAATGCTTCTAGGGTCTCACTATAAACCCATAGCGTGCTGCAATACAATTTATAAATGCATCACCAAGCTCTTGGCGAATTGAGTGGCTATTGTACTTCAAGATATAATCAGCTCCCCAAAATGCCTTCATCAAGGGGCCTAAGGATCGTGGGACAATATCCTCCTCACCCAATAGCTCTTTAGTGGGTTCCACCAGCACTTACTTGCCAAAGTGTGCTGTCAAAGTGGATTTTCAGAAAACCTATAATACTCTTGATTAGGACTTCTTAGAGCTTACCTCCGAGCCTTTGGTTTTCCTAATCATTTGATCAAGCTTATCATGATTTGTGTTCGCACACCTAAATTCCCATTCCATTTCTATAAATGGGGAGATGCATGGTTTCTTTTTAAGTGAACGGGGACTTCGCTAGGGAGATCCCTTGTCACCCTACTTATCTACTTTGGCCATGGAAATCTTCTAAGATCCTTTACCTTCGTTCCAAGCAAACAGGTTTCAAATTCTTCGTAGGTGTAAGACAACTTGTTTATCTCACTTATTCTTTGCAAATGATGTCTTCCTCTTCTATGAAGCAAATATGGTCTTGGTTTCACTCCTCAAGAAGGCATGAAACCTTTTCTTCTTGGAGTGGGTTAAGACCCAAAGATAAAACAAAAGTGAAGTCTACCTTGCTGGAGGGACGCCTTTATTCGAACCCAAATACTTCTCGGACTTTTGGGTTCCAAGAAGTATCTCTACCTATTCGGTACTTGGGGGTCCCCATTATCACCACGAGACTTGGCAAGGTTGGGATTGCAACACCCTTGTCAACCGGATAACCGCAAGGGTTCAATCTTGGGCTCATCGTTTTCATTCTTCCACGCAATACAAGCTTTTTGAGCTAGTGTTTTTATGCTTCCTAGAGCTGTCTTGGACCGATTCGAGTAAATTTCCTAAACAATTCCTATGGAAAGGCTCAGGCCTTGGTAGAGGAGGTGCGAAAGTCTCTTGGGAAAACGTTTGCCTTCCAAAAGAAGAAGGGAGGCTTGGCATACGCAGGCTACAAGATTGTAACTTAGCAGCCATGCTTAAACATATGGATCCTTTTATTGACAAGGAATTCTTGTAGTGTAAGTAAATTCACTCCACTTTTCTGAAGAGGAAAATTTATGGGTTGCAAACAAGTCAATTGTATGTTCTTGGGCTTGGAAGAAAATACTCCAGCAAAGAGAGATTTCGCCTATAAGCTTCCAATGGAGTATTGGGGACGGGGCCGCTTTGTGTCCCTCTAGTTCGATCATTGGCATCCCGAGGCCTCCTTAATATGCTATTCTTAGACATGTTCATCTATCGGGCGAGATTACCCAAGCTGGCCTCGATTGTAGAACTTTTCTTTACGGAGGGCTAAGAGATCAAAGCCATCTTGGAGTCGTGGGAGATTCCCTCCCCGTCCTTTTCGCAAACCGCAGATCGTTTTCGTTGGACTAATAGTACCGGGCACTTTCTTGGTTGTGTTCCGCATGGGAAACCATTCGGCCAAGGAGAACCTTAGTCCCTTGGTTCTCTTTCATTTGGAGCAACTCCCTCACACCACGGTATCAATTCAACCTGTGGCTCATTGTCAAGAACCAGCCTCCCTACCCAAGTTCTTCTACTTTCCTACGGAGAATTGGGGATATCTCGTATGCCTTTTGCAATTCTAGGCTGGATTCTATCGATCACTTATTTTTTTAAGTAAAAGTATACCTCAAGTGACATAACTTTACATAAAGCGGACACTTAAGTACCAAAAGTCACGAAGGATACACTTATGTGTCACATTCAAAAACAG